>CM063109.1:24800996-25108657 GCA_031841125.1 Acanthococcus lagerstroemiae
ATAATTAGATACTCTTGCTGGAGTATCGAATAATATGACGATTACACGCGTTATAAAATGCACTTTTTGAAAGTATAACCGCACGGATTACAGTCTTAACTAATAATGCTATCGTTACCTTTATAATACGAATTTTCGCATGCCGGTCGCGATAGAAGACTGCCATCTGATAAGGAAGCGGCATACCGACAGGTTTGAACCTATTTGTGAATAATCGAGCTTCACTCGATTATTCGTGAAATTTACTCCGTGAATTTTACATATATATATTTAATTCAAAAGACCAAACAACGGGGCCACCCCTGCTCCTCCCGCTATAGTAGCAGGGATCTGCTGAGGGGCTTGCATTTTTAATAATACCTTATATCACCCCTTCCACAGCAGGAAGTGGTCCTGGGGGGGGTGATATGTCTGTCGTATATCTACATACATATAACTACGTATAGTAGAGTAGGCTTGTTTCTGCTTCAGCCTAGGCCAGATCCCAATAGGAACACAACTGCAGCGATAGCATTGAGTGCCTGCCACAGCAGTCCCACCAGAATCCCACTGGACTGTTCCGCTAGTCTTCTGCAGTGGGTTGTTCGTCTACATTAATGTGTGTATCCCATCCACCCTCAGCCACTGGTTGTGAGACACAGTGTTATCAGAGGGGTGGACTTCTACACAGCTAGCCACCAAGAGCATGGTATTTAATTTTCAAATATATGTTTGTTTTTTTTTGTTTTTTGTTGTTTTTTTTTCACCTTCTATATGTATATTCAAATCAGTTACACTGTTGTGATTGACATTTCTTTTCAAAATAGTCTACTGTGTCCCAGTAGCTGCTTCTTCCGCTTCGACTGCCCACAGTTGCTTCACGCAGTCACGGATGTAAGCCCTGCAGCTAGGCCTTAAGAGGTCGACCATCGGTAAACAGCGGACACTCCGTGAGGATATGTTCTGTCAGACACACGTCTCTTCATTCTAAAGAGGTATGCCTTGAAGTAGCCATGACCAGTGAGTCCCTGGGCTAGGTGAGAGTCCACCCCATTGACTCCCTTCGTACTTACTGTGGGAAGTATTCTTTTGGTCCACTGGCCAGTGGGTGTATTATCATACCATGTTTGCCAGATTTTTTCTCAACCTTCTCCTCACCACAGGGGGCTTGGATAGGGCTGGGGGTAGCTCATGCCTGTAGCAATTTTGTGGAAGGGGTATTCTTTTGCGCCACGAATATGTCACAGCCGATCTTTCTATTGCCAAACGCAGGGGGAGGATACCAGATGTATTACAGGCAGTTAGGTATGGCACAGTTCTATACAACCGGCCGCATGCAATCACCATTTTTCTGTGCATGCTGTCTATTTTGTTGCGATTTGTCTCGATTCGGTGGGCGAATACTGGACTCCCATAGGACATAATGGCAACATTCATATTACATTTCATAGAAACTTCGATCTTCCATCCCCTTTAAGATACCGTAATTTTGAATTTACAATTCAGTCTGTGTTAAAATCGAATTCTGTGACCTTGAATCTTCCCCTTCCCTTACCACCAATACCTCGATTCAGTGATTCGTTCCAATGAAAAAAGTGAAAAGTTGAATAAAAACATGGTTTATTAACAGTGCCCTCGATCATAGTCCTACGGGATTTGTTGTCATATCCATAGGTATTATGGAAGACGGATAGAGCAGTCGCTGAAACAGAGATTCCGATTTCTCACACATTTTATTGATGTATGTGTCTCACCTAAGTTCTTTGTCAACAAACAACCCAAGGTATTTTATAGCATTCTTACTGTCCAGAACATGCCCATTACTTAATTTTATTGCTTGTGATTTTGGGGTGATCTTATTTTTAATATTCCCAAAGACTATTACCTCTGTTTTTTCTTTGTTACAAGTGAGACCAGCAGCCAGGAGTGTCCCATCTATCCTGTCCAGAACTCCAGAAATGGCCTTTTCAAGTCCGTCACGAGTCATCCTCATAACACGTAAGATGACAATCAGTGGTGTACAGCCCCTCCAGGACAAAGTTGTAGCCAATATTCCAGAGCACCGGACCGAGTACTGACCCCTGTGGGCAACCTTTAATTAGAAAAGTACTGGCATTGCCACTACATATTTCTCTGTTCGATGTGTAATTTCTGCGTAAGCCAAACCGATAGGAGGAAATAGTTTCGACCCGGTCTCTCCTCGCCATCTATCTCGAAAATTAGCTTAGCTTTTTTGACCTTCCAACCTATATTTTGTGACCCTGTTATTTTTCGAATCTCTCTTAGCTTTATTTTATGTTTTATCCTTATCTTCGTTATGGTTAGCCTTCCTGAAGTGGGCTATCTTCAAACTGTCGCTTTGAGAGCAGCCGCGAAACATCTAGGATCATGAATTTTGAAGGTCAAGTAAGTTCTTCCCCTGGCCAGTAGGGGCTAGAAAGGGTCTATCGACATGGAAAATCCAAATACCTATATGAGAACGCGTTGAACACGATGAGCTACTCTTCTCTGTCACTATTAGCATAGGAGATAGAGACCATAAAATTGGCAAAGTGGACATTTTGGGGTAGAAAAGAAAAAATTGGTGGAATATGTTCAGTTAAGTGTCAGAAACAACATACTAAAAATCCCAACCCCCAGACCCTGTGCAAAAGGCTTCAGCCCCCTCCCCCCAGAAACCATGTTTCGTCCTTTTTGACGGATATCTTGCGATCTATGAGGCCTAGATGAAATATTTTAAACTGAAAATGTTCCTCGTGAAATTTCATACAATGTAGATACTCATAAGTTAGCCTAGACCTACCTCTTAGCCTATAAAATTCATTAAAGTAGGCAAAAATCAACAATTTTCGTGTTTTTTGCGGTTTTTTGCAAATATATCGCGATTTATGACACCTAGCCTAGAAAATATTTTTAGCTGAAAATTCTCCTCGTGAAATTTCATACAAGTTAGGTCACTGAGGAGGTAGCCTACGCCTGCCTTCCGGCCGCAGAACTCCCTTAAAATTAGCCGAAACTCGAAATTGTCACTTTTTCGGGGAAACATTTTGCATCTCTACACAATACGCATTTCTTCGCCAATGTCTCGTGACTACAGTGCGAATAATAGGTACGAACCCTCCGCCATACTGAATATAATTAAGGGATTCTTTCGTGACCATAGTTTTCTTTAAATATTTCCAAGCTTTCGCGACCAGAGCCATTGAAAAGTTTCAAAATCCTGAATTGGGTTCAATTCTCAATTTTACAAAATCTTAAGAATCCTGAGAATTTTTTCCTGATTTTCATCATAATTCGTTGATCGTTCTTCCAGTGCGTGATAACAAGTTATTTTATAAATTTTCCTCAGCTTTCCCGTAAGAATAGTTTGAAGATTTTTAATATGAAAATACGTTCAATTTTCATGTTTGTCGAATTTTCAAGTTTTGGGAGTTTTTTCAAACTGCTTCATTAATTTTTCCGATGTAACTATAATTTTTGAGGAACTGAACTGAATTTGAAATCTAAAGTCTTCTTATTTTGTATAAATTCAATTAAATGTTTGAAAAGTTGTTGTTGATTTGATAAACAGTCACTCAGGAAAACAATCAAATACATAGTTACGACTAATAATAATTTTGAAAAATGAAAGATTTGACGATATTTCAAACTGAGCTCTATTCAACATTTATTTATTTATTTATTACAGCACATGACTCATTGCGTACATATATTCATATCCTGCAGTAAGTCCACGACTACGTCGCCCACCATGGGGCATGTGTCTCTGCCACCCTACTCCATCTTCTTCTATCTTGTGCCACGCTTGCCCTGTTTGGGCCCACTGCCCTGGAGATTTCATTGAGCTACTTTATCGAGGGACGCCCCTTCCTCCTTTTATGGTCTCTGGAGACCCGATTCGTAGCTGTAATGTTCCATTTACCCCCATTGCCCTTACTCCATACTCTCTCACCCTTTCTGTAATCGGACTTATTGTTAAGATGCCATCTACTGTAGAGTAGTTCTTGCAAAATCCCGCTTGATTCACCGTTTGTTTGAAGCCTAGCGTATCATAGATCCTCCCGTTAATAAGTTTAGCATGAATTTTCCCAATATTGGATGATAGGCTAATAGGGCGGTTATTATTAATATCTTTCCGATTACCTTTCTTGGGAAGTAGAATTATTTCTGCTTTTATCCATTGTTTAGGGGTAACCTCTTTTTCGAATATTTTGTTAAAGAGTAAAGTTAAAGGTCCCACAGTTTCGTCTGCTTAGAGGGGGAGGGGAGGGGAAGAGTACATGCATCAAGAATTACCAAAAGCGCGAGAAATTTCCCAAGTCCAAACGAAATTTTTGTTTTTTGGCTCCTACCGTCGCCCCACTATTTTTTGCTCATTTCAACATGGGGTACTCTCATGTAGTAACTGGCCACGGTTTGTAGACAAAACTTATTTTCAAAAAATCGAAAATATGTTTACTAACGATTCGGACGCTACACTGGCACCAAAACCAGAGGAAAATATTCAATCTGCCTGGACCACTCGCGGGGGTGGGGGAGAGATACATGCATGGAAAATTACCAAAAGTGCGAAAAATTTTCGAAGTCCGAACGAAATTTTTAATTTCGCTCCTACCGCCACCCTACTGTTTTTTGCAGCTCCAACTCTTCAAATCTGATTTCTCTTCGCCTAAAGAGCCCTCCCTTTGAATTTCAGGTCCATAACGTACTCCCTTCAGTAATATTATGAATTTTTTGATTTTTCACATCTTTTGCTCCTTTGAACAAGGGTACTTTCATATAGTAACTGGCTACAGTTTGGAGACAAGACTTATTTTCAAAAAATCGAAAATATTTTTACTAACGATTCTAGGCTAGGCGTCATACATCGCGATACATTTGCAAAAAACCGCAAAAAAAAAACACAAAAATTGTCGATTTTCGCCTACTTTAATGAATTTTCTAGGCTAAGAGGTAGGTCTAGGCTAACCTCTGACTATCTACCTTATATGAAGTTTCACGAGGAACATTTTCAGCTAATAATATTTCATCTAGGTCTGATATATAGATCGCGAGATATCCGCCAAAAAGTACGAAACCATGGTTTCTGGGGGGGGGGGGGTGGAGCCTTTTGCACAGGGTCTGGGGGGGGATTTTTAATATGTTGTTTCTGACACCTAACTGAACATATTCCACAAATTTTTTCTTTTCCACCCGAAAATGTCCAGTTCGATGTTTTTATCGCCCAGACTATATATTTTGTATGAAAGATTTTTTTTTTTCTTTTTCAAGCCCAGTACATTTTAAACCATGTCCGCTGAAGAGGTGTGCCGGTATTGCAAAGCATTCGTGCACCCTACCACGATGTGAAATTAGATTTTTATTTCTATAATGGAATCGATACGTTAACTGAAGCCACACCTGCGAGTAAAATAACATGAAATTGAATGTAACACGATTTCCTAGTCTCTTCTGGGTTATGGAATATTAGCACAACCGCGAAGTTTCCATTCTTCCACATACAAGAAAAAAAAGAAAAACCGCAACACCGTATCACAATAATTATTAAAAAGTCTTCGCAGGCGTTCACCATGTACTCGTGGCTTATACTTGTAGTGTTACAAGAACCACTGTTGGAGCTGTCTGGTTCCAAGTCTGAATCGCTTTCAAGTTTGTGGTAAAATATAACTATTTTCTTCACCATCATTGCAACTAAGAGCTAAATAGGTGTTCAGTGAAGCTGGTATATTAATTTAAGTTAGGTAATAGAGTTGTGTATTTCAATACGAACTTCCCTTCTAAACTTTGTTGTAGTCTGCCGTGTGTTTGAGCTTTGAGGTTGGATGTTTTTAAAAGTATCGTAAATGTGCTATAAAACTTTCAAAAATTAATTTTATGTTTACAGCCAAAGGATTATTGATAATGTTGCTCCCTGCGACGAGTCTGCAAAAGAATGAGAGAAAAAAAAAGAAAAGAAAAGAAAGAAAGAGCTTGACCGTTGCAAGGATGCTTGTACCCACTAGGGTGTCCCTTATTTTACATGTTTTCGCCAATTGATTGGGGTCGCACTGAAATTTGTTCCAATCGCTATTAGAAAATGGAGACTAAGTCCCAGAGCTCATCAAAAGACGAATAGCTTAGAGGGTGCGTACTTAAGCGAAGTTAGAACCGAATGCGAAGATGGTACTCGAAACATTACCTTATATTCAAATCTTCAAAGATGATAAGGAAAATTGGACCCAAACCAGACTTGTTGTAACCTGAGAATTCAAAAAAGAAGCGAATGTGAAGGTAACAAATAAGATAGGAAATACAATGTACTTAGGGTTATTATTCAAAAATATTAATGCTTCAGTCCCCAGCAGTTATCCCACTTTTTTTTTCCAAATATATATTGTTGATAGATATAACTGAATTCTACATTTTCAAGGTTTCAGAAGAATATTTGATCCACTTTTAATGGGTTAAAATTGGATTAAATATGCTAAAATGTCCGTCGGCATGGCTGTCCCTCGAACAATTTTTATAACATATTATTATTTTTTCTAAATTTTCAAGCTGTATATTAGAACAAACTGGCAAAATAATACTACTCTAGATGAACGTATGAATAAGTTGGTAACGTGGAAATTGCGTCTTCACAGCTGAGAGTTAGTGTTGCCAACCTTCAAGATTGTTCCTCGATTTTTTGTCTTTCGGCATGGCTCTTTTTCAACCAACAAAACAGGAGTTTCAATATTTTTTCGCCGCAATTGATGATCAAACTGTATATTCTTATTGGAGCAATACCATCCGCATACCAAATCCCGTTTTTTTTTTGTGACGAGACTCGTGCATTCGCGTATTATCGTCTAAAATCAAGAATTAAAAAAAAAAAGTCTTTCGGCATGGTCATCTTTATGTAACGATAGACATTCATCATCCAAAAATAATTACATCTAATTAACGGGTTAGTATGCCTATATCAATTCTGCATATAATCTTTTGTTTTGGAATCTAGTAATCGATGGCAGAACACTTTTTGTTCGCTGTTGTCTTTCGGTATGGACTTTTTCATGTGTCCTTCGACATGGCATTCATCATTATGATTGCCATGCCAAAATACAGAATCCCCTCACTGTAGGCCCAATCTTACCAATAGGTATACAGAACGCCTGTTAACGAGTTCAAATATCCCCTACTTTCCTCCATGAAAAAACATACCTGAAATATCAACATTCTTGAAGAATGAACCGTTAACACAAGCAATTCCTTAGAAATTAACATTAGCATTGAAATTACTGAGATAGAGAGGTAGTTAGTTACAACGTAAGAACAAAGTTGCAGATCATGAGATAGAATTGAGGAGTGTGTTGTGGCATTGAAATGCACGCGGCGAAGTTATATGCTCGGAGAACTATAAGTAAAGAAACAGTAAACCAGTGGCGTGCAGTGAGTTTTTCTAGGAGGTAAGCAATAAGTGTAGACAGGGATGTACCAAGGAGTTTTTCCTGTAGGGGGGGGGGGCAAAGCTGTGAAAGTACCAACTGACTCAACTCAAAATTCCCAGGTATCAAAGCAAAAAAATAAAACTTGTTGGATTTTTCCAACTGACAACTCAAAATTCCGAAACATCAACGCAAAAAAAAAACCACGTTTGCCTTATTGAAATTTTCCAACTTCTCAACTCAATTCCCAGGTATTAAAGTAAAAAAAGCCTTTTGATGTGTTCGATTTTCCCAACTCCGCCTGACTAAAATGGTAAACTTTCTCAACTGCTGAGTGAAAAATTCCTACAGGGGGGTAAGTTGCCCTCCCCCTTCCCATTAGTATTTCCCTGAGCATAGAGGTAAAGTAAAAATCAGAATAAAAGTATGAAACATGCTACTGCTACTACATGCAAAAGAGCATTGATCAAATAATTCAAGTTTTTTTTATCCCTATGTAGCGTCATTCCACATGCATGTATCCTTTTCTGTAACGAATAATAGACGTGGCCAACAAAACAGTTTTCCACCATCTTCACAATGGGGTAACAATAAAATATATTCATATTGTGATACGTGAAAATGTCTAGCAAAAATTCAATCACCTTTCTTTTGCCCAGTTTTGAAAAATGGTAATTCTGGTTTAGGTTTACCACCATTAATAATTTCTTATTGTTTATCAAGAGTAAATCGCGAAAACGGGTTTTCAAGAAGATCTGAAATACACATTTTGTGGGCAAAACCAAAAAACAACAACAAAACAGGGCATTCAAACAAAACGCGTAGACGAGTAGAAGAACATAATCACGTTTCACTGAAAAACTTCGACGTTTGTGTGTCGCTAAGCCGAGCCAAGCGAGACTCAAAGCGCTTCCAGAACGGAACCCAGTCCCCAGTGCACAGGTTTCGTCGCGTTGAAAGTACTAGTGTGTTTTTGTGTTGGTAATTTGCAAGGAGGCGGGGGGTAGTCGTGCAATGTTACGTGCAGTGTGGAAAAGAAGCGATAGATCCAGCGCTCACCTCGTTTGCTGGCGTATACGAATATGTACAAGGATTGCCGAACGCTGAACGCCCAAAGAATATACTCTTCTGTTTCAACGGTATCCTTACGTATCGCCCGTGAATTTATTATAATTATACTTGAGCGTAAGTGTCAGTACAGTCTCTGTTTTGCCTAGTGTTTCATTATCTTTTATTTGTTACAAGTTGAAGTTGATATTGTATATGAAAACTTATTTTCTCGGGAATTTTCAGGGTAAGCGGTGCTTACCTTGCTTGCCTAAAATGCACGCCACTGCAGTAAACAAGATAATAATGAATTATGATGGATGCAAATGGTATTGAAAATATTGGAGATTGTGAGAAGGAGGACAACACAATATGCGGAAACATAGAGGATAAGTTTGGTAAATTGTGGAAAAATAAGTATCTTAGAATGAGAACGAGAGAGGTCAGATCATGGCACTATACTGCTTGCAGATATATCGGTATGTCGTTGTATGGCTACTAAACATGTTTCACTTATTCAGTTGATACCCAACAGGAATGAGTGAGATATTCAAAGTTGTTCATTCTCAGCGTCAGTTGGCATTCTTGGTGTCGGTCAGTTGCCGAAACGTGACATATATTTTGAAATGGATGTGTGTCTTTTCACCGACCCTCAACGACACATTTATGTCACATTTGACCAACCCGCCGATACTAAGAATGTCTACCGAATCTGGGAATGGACGATTCTTGCCGAATATGTTTATAGTTCCTGTTGTGCGTCAATGCGTGAATCGTGTCCAGTAGCCATAAGACATATTATGCATATACAGATGTTCTTGGGTCGTTCCAGAAGTGAGGTCACACTATCTATACAACGTTGAGAAAGTGGTAATACTAATAGTCAACTGAGAATGAAAATGTTTCTTAGGTTTCTGAGAACTGATTGCATAACGTGCAGTTAACTGTTCGGTACTGTATGTTGTGTAAAATCGAGCAAACCGATGAATGCGAGGACAGGCGGGCTGTCTAAATTTCGTTACTGCAAAATTCACGCTGTAATTGAATTTTTAAACGCTAAAAAGGGAAATTTATCCTATATTGTCAGCACTGTAAGACAGTGATAATATCATGACCCGGCAGCCATGTCTAGAAAAGGTTCAAACGCTTTAACAAAGGGCAATTAGACACGCACAATGAAGAGCAAAATGGCCGCCTATCAGATTTTCTCACTGATGACTCATTTACTTTTGCGCGCACTTGGTTACAAAAGACGGATGATATCACCATTTCTGATATTCATTACAAGATAGCTTCGCGTTATCTTGGCCCTAATGTGCAATCAAAAACAAACGCCCTGGATTTTTGCAACAGCAAGCGTGGTCCGTGATAATGCATCGGCTCATAGATTCTAACTCGTGCAGTCCCTCCTCGAGGATCTAAAATGGAACGTTTTTGTGTATCCTTCTTATTCCCGGGACTTGGTCGCTTCGAATTTCCGTTTGTTTTCAGGGTTGAAACGCGACCTTGGAGGTCACCACTTTGCAAATGAAGGTGAACTGCGCGACGCGATTGAGAAGATTTCTCGGAAATTGTACGGCGCATGGTACTTTGGGAGTAGAAAAACGTGTGTACTGATTCAGCAAATGTTTGAATCGGAGGGGGATTTTTTTTCATTTTGCTCTCAACCCGAGCCCTGGGATCCGCCCTTTCGAGCATTATCTCAGAGATGTCGAGGAGAATGTAAGGGCTGTCTTAGCCCACCTCTCTTCTTGTGGAAAAACCGGCCTAGGTCCAAATGTAGCGAGTTGGTACGTGAGCTTGAACCCGGGACCTCCGGATTCCGAGACCAGCGTGCTATCCACTTGGCCAGTCAGACCCCCAGAATCGGAGAGGGTATATAGAAAAATAAGCAAATCCTCACGGATAAACTCCTTTTTGTCTGAAGTATTTCGATTTTGTTTTGAGTTTCTTACTGACATTGTGACCTTACTTCTGAAACGACCCACGGATTTGCATGCAGTATAGATACTCATCAGTTTACTGATGTTTTTTCGTTGAGGGCCAGCAAAAAGATACACCCATGTCAAAATCGATAATTTATTCACTTTTGTAAGCCTATTTAATTTTGACCCTTTCTGGATCCTAAATTTGGATTTTTGTGACCAAATCAAAGCCGGATTAAAAATATGATGTGATGTTTTAAATCAGTTATAAAGAAATCCAAGTTTGATAATATTTTTCAATTTTGAAGCTAGTTTAATTTTTACTGTTTTTGGGCTCTGAATTTGAATTTTTGAAACCAAATCAAGGTCGCATCAAAAATTTGAAGCGGTATACAGGATCAGCTACCCAAAAGAGAAACATTTTGATATGTTGTTCAAATCTTCAAACCAGTTTTTCTCCCTTTTTTAATTTATTTTTATTTTTATTTTATTTTTGCACACAGAGGACTTCTATTTGTCCGGGGATAGCTTGACCCATGCATTAATCCAAGCCTGTCTTCTCGTTGTATCATTTGATATTTCATCGGTGAGAATACATGGCTTGCATTTGAAACAACCCTGACGAGAGGGGGAAGGGAGAATACCCCAGGCCCGGACTTTAAGGGGGCCCGATATTTTTAAAAGGCCTGAATTTCAACGTTTACGGCTACATCATACTGTACATCAAATCAGCAGTCACTCCTTACACCATGAAAGAAACCTCTAATCCCTTAGCTTATAATTTTTTCCTATCTGACAAAAGAACAAAATGAACTAGAAGGAAAGAGGGGTCCGTGGAAATTCCCCGAGGCCCTCTTTTTCTCTCTACGGGACTGATTCGAAAGTAGACTATGGATCTGTCTGCACCCGCCCTCCTTCATTCCTTCCTCATTTATTTTCAAACGTTAATAACGGAAGCTCGAAACTTTTGAAAAACGAGTTTATTAATCGTTCGTGTAAAACGTTTCTCACACCATTCAGACTACCCGCTCCAAAACATTACATTTATTACGGAAAGCCTTTGCAAACGTATTACAATTTACATTCTATCCCAACACCGGAATATTGAAAGCTAACAAAGAGTAGTGGAAAAAATTAAGTATATTTGACGATGCCTTTCTCACCGTTTTGGCTGCCTGTTACGGTGATATTAAAAATAATTTCGAACCTTTTAGCAGCGTTTAAGAACAGCGAGTAAATGTATATACAAGAAAACGTTGAAGATTATTTGCCTTTGCATCTCACCCGGGCGCGGCGCGAACCAAAGAGGGTGAAAATGAAATTTCGAGACGTTAAATTTATTCTATGGGCTGTAAATGGTTTAAAAAGACGCTTTTTTATTTCGAATGTATATTGAAATTTCAAATGACGCTTCAGTGTAATAAGTGTACTTATGTATAACTTTCTCGGGCGTAGCTAGCTGGAGAAAGGAGCAAACGTTTGCAGTTACTGAGTGGAAAATGTGCGATATACGTGACACGGCGGTGAACACACACGGGCAGTGGAAATGGAAATTTACAATATCGACGGATGAAGGCGCAAATATGAGGCCTTTCCACGCTAGTTATTTTTTTCGTGGCAATGGGAGAGGTAATAATGTAGAGGAAATGAAAAGTCGGACGTCGAAACAACAGTAATTCGAGGCACGAGTAAGACGATGGTTGGACATGAACGCTTTTTGCCCGGTGATCATGTTCTTCATGTGTGTAATGCGTATCCTTGTTAGATGGTCGTTATTTACTCTTAGTGAACAGAAGTTTTTTTTCCTTGTTGGGGCACCCCTTGATCAGTTTTGTGTATTTAGAAAAAATGTACAGTGTTTGCGTAACATTGATACAAAGTAATCCATGCCGCAAAAGGGTTGAAGTTTTTTTGAGAATAAACATTATTTAAAGAATTTGACAGCGTGTCTATCGGTCTTCCTGGAAGCAATTCAACCCTCACCTTCTTGAAATCCTCCCCCTTCAGCCTTCCTTTTACATGCACCTTCCAAAGAAAAAGAAGAAATCTTGTTGTATTTGTTTCCTGTATCCAGTAATCGTTTGTTGTGTGAAGTTTACAGTCATCATTTTCACTATCCGTGGGACGAATTTGTGCTGCTGGTTAGAAGGAACTGCATACGCCAACATCATAAGAGAAATTATAAACCAAAACTACTGCCAGTTTAACAACAAAAATTACAAAGGGCCTAGCAATGGGGTCACCTTTGTCACCCATTCTAGCCAAAATATGCATGAACAATTTTGAAAATGATCTACTAAACAATAGCCAGTGGCGTGCGGTGAGTTTTTCTAGGAGGTAAGCAATAAGTATAGACAGAGATGTATCAAGAAGTTTTTCTTATAGGGGGGGGGGGCAAAAACTGTGAAAGTACCAACTGACTCAACTCAAAATTCCCAAGTATCAAAGAAAAAATAATAACTTGTTGGATTTTTCCAACTGACAACTCAAAATTCCGAAATATCAAAGGAAAAAAAACCTTTGCCTTATTGGAATTTTCCAACTTCTCAACTCAATTCCTAAGTATAAAAGCAAAAAAAGCCTTTTAACGTGTTGGATTTTCCCAACTCCGTCTGACTGAAATGGTAAACTTTCTCAACTGCTGAGTGAAAAATTCCTACAGGGGGTAAGTTGCCCCCCCCTTCCCATTGGTATGTTCCTGAGCACAGAGGTAAAGTAAAAATCAGAATAAAAGTATGAAACATGCTACTATACATGCAAAAGGGCTGATCAAATAATTCAAGTTGTTTTATCCCTATGTAGCGTCATTCCACATGCATGTATCTTTTTCTGTAACGAATAATAGACGTGGCCAACAAAACAGTTTTCCACCATCTTCACAATGGGTTAACAATAAAATGTATTCATATTGTGATACGTGAAAATGTCTAGCAAAAATTCAATCACCTTTCTTTTGCCCAGTTTTGAAAAATGGTAATTCTGGTTTAGGTTTACCACCATTAATAATTTCTTATTGTTTATCAAGAGTAAATCGCGAAAACGGGTTTTCAATAAGATCTGAAATACACATTTTGTGGGCAAAACCAAAACCAAAAAAAACAACAAAAAACAGGGCATTCAAACAAAACGCATAGACGAGTAGAAGAACATAATCACGTTTCACTGAAAAACTTCGACGTTTGTGTGTCACTAAGCCGAGCCAAGCGAGACTCAAAGCGCTTCCAGAACGGAACCCAGTCCCCAGTGCACAGGTTTCGTCGCGTTGAAAGTACTAGTGTGTTTTTGTGTTGGTAATTTGCACGGAGGCGGGGGGTAGTCGTGCAATGTTACGTGCAGTGTGGAAAAGAAGCGATAGATCCAGCGCACACCTCGCTCGCTGGCCTATATGAATATGTACGAGGATTGCCGAATGCTGAACGCCGGAATAGTATACGCTTCTGTTTCAACTGTATCCTTACGTATCTCCCGTGAATTTATTATAATTATACTTGAGCGTAAGTGTCAATACAGTCTCTGTTTTGCCCAGTGTTTCATTATCTTTTATTTGTTACAAGTTGAAGTTGATATTGTATATGAAAACTTATTTTCTTGGGAATTTTCAGGGTAAGCGGTGCTTACCTTGCTTGCCTAGAATGCACGTCACTGACAACAGCAAACACAAGAAAGACTTAAAGCTATGAACAAGATATGTAGACGACATATTAATCATCTGGACGGTAACAGACAGACAACTGGACCAATTTCTCACGAAGACAAACAGCATAAATAACAATATAAAGTTCACAATGGAAAAGGGCGATGAGACCATAAACTAACTGGACCTAACACTACAAATAAAAGACAACAAGATTCAGTACAACATTTATAGAGAAGCCACCCACACGGACGCAGTAATACCCATGATTCATTCCACCATCAAAAACACAAAATAGCAGCATTACACAACTACTGCAGCAGAGCAATCAACATATTAAATGACAACAACCATAGAACAATAGAGATTAACAAAATCGAATAACAAATAGCCATTAATAACAAATACCAAAAACAGTAGACAGAATAATCAACAAATTAATTTGACAGCAGGCCTGCCAACTGAGTCTGTCAAAAATAATAGTGAAAAAGTGACCTTCTGAAAAAAAAAGTGACCAAATAGTGATCAAATATACTCTTTTAGGAACTTGAATATAGCAACTCGAAACTGTGCTTGGAAAGTAAAATCAAGTTGATAAAAGAGGGGAAAGACACCACTGCCAATATTTTCTACTTCTCACTTCCAAAAAGTAATAACAGTTACTCAACTTTTTTCATTTTCTCCGCTTTTTCACTCATTACAAAAGCAAATTAACAAAAACATGAAAGAAAATGTGAGACTTATTCAAGCAGTATAATATGATAAAAATGAAAATTGTATTCGTTTATAATATAGGGAACAATAACGTATTTTAAACTTTCAATACTCAAACACTAATGAGAAGATTACTGAACTTAGAATAAGTTAATGATGATATCTGTATCATTTGACTTAGAAAACTGATGACAAATTATTTGTATCCACAGCCTTCTTCAACTTCTTATTCGCAATTGTCAGTGTGTCAGCATGCACTTTCCTTTTTACACCCAACTCGTGCTTTTTGTTTTTCAAATCATCTTCTAATGCAACCAATGTCATTTTGTCTCCTTCTGTTTCTTCTCTCTTTTTTCTTCAGTCTTCTAGTAGCCGCTTTTCTTCTTCACTCTTCTTTTGGGCCTCTTCAGCTTCTTTCTTCTTTTTCTATCCATACTTTCCCTGTAGGTATAATTTACTAGCAATGCGGACCATGTTTATAATTTCGTTTGTTATTGAAATATTTTCTATTTTATTTTGACACTATTTCAATGCACTTTTGACATTTAATCGACCATTCAACAATTCTACTGACATGCTAGTTTTCTCATCTGTCAATATGTTTGCTGAGTCGGAAAACGATCGCTCAATGTCAGCGCTCCTATGGTATACCAGAAGCGCCGCTGTAACCAATACGGTTAAATTTGGTTACTTGTCCTTGGAAGTAAGATCATAATCAAATACGTGTAAGCGAGTGACAACGCAGAGATCAACAACACCAAGTATCGATGCACAAATTTAATTAATGAATCAACACGAATCTCGTTAAACACGAACGTAAAGCAGTAAATGGCATGAAAATAAAATATCAACCGAATTGAACTACATCATACTAAGTACACGAGCCACGTCTGTACACGCCTAAAATGTCCAGCATGAAAATACACGACAATTACGAGTAATGCGTTTACAGCTATCCGCCGGTAAGTCTACTCTTCCACATACAGGTAAATGGTAGGGGTACAAATACGAGTACAAATAAAAGTACAAGCTGGGCTGCCGACGAACTCTAAGGTAAAGAAAAGGAACCTGGCGATAAATAATCCAGATTATTTAGAAATTGCGTACCGCGTTATTTATATACATTTCTCCAAAAATCTAACATGGGCATATTTATCATTACAGGTGTAGAATCCATTTCAGCATGTAATAATTTCAGCTCATCAATAGTTTCATCTAATGGAACTGCTAATGAAAGAGCCTTATATGAATAGCTCGCACATCTTCATTTCTCTGCCTCTTTACATTATTTCATGAGGCAATAAAAATCTGAAATTTCTTACAATTCCCAGAGATGGTTGTAAAACACCTTTCTCTAACAGATGTTTGATTGCTGCCATAAGGTGCAGTGGGGTAATTGCAAACGACTTTTTGATTAGTGACACTTTGCCGATTCACTGTGACCACTCTATGACACTAATCAACATCAAATTTCTGTCACACATACTTTGAGGGGTTCTCTTTTAGTGGGGAAAATTTTGTACCAATAAATTTACAACTTTTTGGAAAAATGGAACTTTGAAACTTTTCAATTACATTTTTGCATTTACCCCATCATGGGGTATCATGGGGTAAATGCAAAATCGTACATTATTTTTGCAAGACCTTATTTTTTTTTGCAGTTTTGACCATCTCACGGTATTCTACATGAAATTTACCAACTTTTGATCTATTCATAAACTTCGTTCGGTCAAAATTTCTAGGAGTTATCTACCTGAGAAGAAATTTTTCAGTGGAGTGAAAAAAATTTCGAATTTAAAAAAAACAACAAAATTAAGCTAAAATTAAAAAAATGATGATTTATCATAAGTAGAAATGTATTTTATTAGAAAATACGAAATTTCGATTATCTTAATGGTATTTTCGGACCGTTTTAAACCTAAAAATCCTTTTAAAAAATTGTTGGGGTAAATGCAAAATTGTATTGATTTTGCAATTGCCCCAGCTTGACTTTTCCTTGGGGTAAATGCAAAAACACATATTTCCGCCAATGTAATTAAAATTTTTCAAAATCAATGGTTTTACTTTAAATTTGAATCTTTTGTGATAATTAACAGATAAATATATTTTCAAAAAAATTTCACTGGATACACTTCCAGCCGTTTTGAAAAACAACTACCTCCACTTCACTTAGGAGTGATTTCGACATGTAATGATAAAAAAATTTCCACAGAACAAACGAGCGCACTGATATGGTTCAGGCCGGGTGAGTATATAAGGAATAGATGTGCCTTAATGTACCAAAATAGATGCTGCGATCAAATATTATGTTTCTTTGCCTCCAACAGCTGATTTTGCAATTACCCCAATTTTACAATTACCCCACTGCACCTTATAGGAATTACATTATTTTTGAACATCACAGCGTCCTGTTCGCTCAAAGTTCGCAATTTTTCTAGGACTTCTGCAGACAATACAATTCTATCATATGAGAGCAAATTATTAGCAGCAAAGAGTTCACTTTCAGCCAGTTTTGTTTTGCAAATATACGGTTAATCAGAATAGTAACTAATCCATTAATTTCCTCAGACAATCGGTGAATTGAAGGTTCATTTTTCTGAAACTTGCCAGTAAATTTTGTAAACAGGTCGGCACAGTTGGAAATTAAGTGCACTTCAGTCTCAAAAGTAGGTTTTTCAAGAAAGTCGCAAATGATCTTATATTTCTTAATTTTCATTAGTTGTTTAGAATTTCTACTTTTGGGTATAAAATTTAAAAAGAATTGTCTCGGTGCAGGCCACTGTTCAATGATTCGTTTACAAGCTGCACTCAATGTGAGCCATCTCGTGCAGGGACATGTTTCACAAGACGGTGAGTGGGTACATTTAACTGACGTTGAATACTCTCAACATTTTCTTGTCTTACAGGGAAATCGTGTATGAAGCTATGCATTGCAATTGCTGTATCAGAAATTTTAATGCCGAACTGTGATAATCCTTTTAGAAACGCGTTGTGAACAATATGTATATTACATAAGCCAACGTTCAACAGAGTTGTTCCTCGAATTTCTTTCACTGTTTCATTCATTCTTGTAAAAATGCTTTTATTTACATTAGGTCTATCGCTGTCAATCGTAATCAAACCGGATAAAGAGAGAGCCGATTTACTGATTGCTGACATGATATGATTTGCAATTATTTTTGCAGTGGCTTCGCCAATAAAAAAGTTTCTAAATGTCGAACAGATGGACGATTCAGAGCACTGGACCAGAAATTCACTAAAATTCGAAGTTCTTTTACACCTTTTGCATTTGTAGTTTCATCAAATTGGAGAGAGAAGTGGGGAATGAAAACTGAAAACAAATATTTGTAAATGTATGTGTATATTCCTTCATGATTTTGTATGTCGTAATATATACACGGCACTTTCTGAATCCGAACATTTATAAGGTTTTCTTAAACTTCTGCTAGGTGCAGCCACTCATCGTTCACTTGGAATTTATTTTTATTTTTTATTTTTTTATTTTTACACCATGATCCAATGCGAGGATAGAAAAAAAAATACAAAAAAATTTAACATAAACCATTTGGTAGGTAAGTGAAACCCCCTCAAGTTTGGGCATAGGTTTCCGTCACCTGTTTCCATTTGCTTCGGTTCTTGGCCACCATGGGCCAATTTTGACCGAAATTTTGAACCAACTCGTCTGACCACCTTGTTAGGAGTCTCCCCCTTCTCCTCCTCCCCTCATGAGGGACCCACAATGTCAATCTTTCGTTCCATTTATAAGAGGAGTCCCTAACTATATGTCCTGCATATTTTAGTTTGAGCCTTTCAGCATGGACCCGGACCTGTTTGGCATTAGTTTTTTCCAAAATTGAACCTACTTTTATTTGATCTTTGAGTTTAACTCCTAAAATGCTTCGTAACATGGAGTTATGGGTAGATTGAATTTTACAGATTTGTTTTTTCGTGGTAGCTCATGTTTGAGCACCATATGTGAGGACTGGGAGAACTGAGCTTTCTAAAATACGTATTTTTGATTTTAATTTTAGATTACTTTTAAAATTTTTTTGTAATGACCAAAAAGCTTTCCACGCATTTGTTCTTCGAATTTTTAATTCTTTTTTTGTTTTTTTAGTAAATGCTACTGTTTGACCAAGATATTTGTACTCTGAGACAACTTCAATCTCCCTGCCCTCAATTTCAATTTTTTCAAAATTTGTAATCTTCTCTCACATGGAATAGCAAAACGAAATTTCATCACAAATGAAGATACGGTTTCCAAACTGCCCTTAGTCCAAAAAAAAAATCGAAATGCGGTTTTCAGCGCTACCTATAGTGGCCAATGCGAGCACTCCAGAAGTAATCTCGATACCTCGTTCGATGGTCGAATTACGCACATTTCAAAGAGCAGCGGTGAGCTGACAGGAAGAAAGGGACCTTCTTATACTACGTTCAGTGCTAAACTGCCCTTTGTCCACGACTTTCGACCACTTTTCCTTCAATAATTCTAGATAGGCTACATTCTCATTTTTGTGCGTCTTCGGTAGTATGGTAGAGGATTCAGGCTACTCAGTTGTACCATCTACAGAAGTTTTAAATGAACTGGTACAGTGTAGCACAGTTTTTATCGATTTCCCAAAAAAATAATTTTTGGACTAAGGGCAGTTTGGAAACTGTATCTTCAAATGCAATAAGCATGTATAACCGAAAATGTCTATCAAACCTATCTTCATGGTAACACTGATCACAATGTTGAAGCGCTCGCTTTGTAACGAAAATACACCTCGTCTTACTGCGCAACCAATTACCTGAACGCGTTGCATGTTTTCGTGTCGCATTTTCGTTTCACAAATTTCAAAATGACCCCCAGCCTAACTTGAGACCATAAAGGCAAAAACGAAACTAAACAACCTAATAAACACAATAACTAACTTCCAAAGCGGGAGCCTATTCCTATAAATAATACATATAAAACTCACTGATTGGACAGACTACACAACCTCAGACAACCAATAGGAACACACCAAACGGGTTTACCATACGGTACTATACAGAATGTCATCGCAAAGGCCCTTGTTGGCGAGGGCACGAGCCCTTTACAGTAGCATTATTGGAACTGGGCGCGAAATCACTGAGGTGAACGTGTAGGGTTCAAGGAATCGCTAATATATGTGATTCCGAGAATTATTTAAATAGAAGGAAAAGAATTCGGCGGAGGCCTTTGTAAATTCGTGAAAACTTCAATTTCGTTCGAAGGAGATTTTATCTAGTGTAAGATTTCCATTAGTTTAGTCTGAAGTTATTTGCCTAGCATGAGTAAAATATGCAGAACATTTGATTCGAAGTTACTTTTCCACGCTCCGTTATTACTTCTACACGAATTGCTGAACACGGCGAAAGTGCGTATTTTATATCGAGTCGGCAAATAACGAGCGCAGCGCCCGCACCATTCTGTCTGAAACTATTTCGCGTTTGTATACGTTCATTACGTTGAAAATTCGACCGAAATATTCGCCTGTATAACTTCCATCGAAAATTTATTAAAATTCGCGAAAATTCGACGCGAAAAAACACTTTCGGACCCGGTTGAAAGTTGTAAATTGAAGAAAGAGTGAACGGCGTGGAGAGACGGGGCGCGAAGGAAAGCCAATAAACTTTTTCTTTCCAACTAGCGGAAAAAATTCGAAATTTGTCCTCCCCTCCCACCTTTTCTGCCATTTTTGAATTATTATGAGAGATTACGAACGGAGTTAATTACAACAGCAGCTGTCTCGTTTAGCCATCTCTGGCCTACGTAATTATGAGCGAGTTGATCGTTATTTAGATAAATGTATATTAGCCTACGAGGTATGTGCGGAACAATGTTGAGTCATTATTTTATTTTTTACTGTCAAAACGATTTTTCGCTGTCTCGTCGGTATGGGATTGCTGTTTCAGCTTTACTCGTGGGAACCCCTGTTCGAGTGGGAGGATGTATAATCATTCAGCCGGATGGTTAATGGTAGATTTGAAGAGGTATTCTCGAGTATTTTGGGAGGGCAGGTGGCGAGCACTGAAACGATGTGAATGCAGAAACAAAAAATAGAACCAGCGGTCGTGTACATTTTTCAAAGGTGGTGTAGAGTCGACGTCGATTTGAAAATCAGTTTCGACGACAGGCTGAAACATCGATATCAAAGTCGATTTTGAAGTCTTCAGGAGTGTCGGGTAATTATGTATCTTACTACTCGCTGATGAAGTTCTGCACCACAAGAGTTTGCTGTTCGTAAGATGAACATTGATCAACCTCACACGGTGATTTGGTACGTTGGATTTAACGTGTTGAACTAATCGCTGCTGCTTTCGTTCGATCATTCTCATTACGATATTCTAGTTTGATCTCCAAGTTTGACTGGTCTACGTTGAGATACTGCAAGACAGCAGCAGTGTCAGAAATGAGAACAGTAGTACATTGTACCTCGGCCTACAAAAAAGTGGAAGAAACGAAGTATCATTTGCACCCTTTCCTCTTTCAAAAGAGTTCAACGAATTTAAAAACCATCGAGCTAGTTGATAAATCTCCGCCTTGGGAGATTTCAGAGATGACAATTACAAGATTTTCTCGTCACTGATGCATAGCAGTGTAACTGTCTGAGGGCATTGACTTGCTCATGGATACCCTTAGAGACCAAGAGGTCTTTTTCGTCCTCGTAGAAAAAATATTTAAAAATAGAAGAAAATAGGAAACCTTCAAAATATCTTCCTACAGCACGGAACCCTTATAGTTGCAACATTAGTGTTCTTCTTCTTCAGGTACCGTATCCGATGCCGCGGTAGTTGACATGCGACTTTCCTGGGCAGGTTAGCCGGGGTAGTTTGCCATTGCTTTGCCCATGGTTTGTTGCGGTAGAGTTTTCCTTCTCTGTGCCGAAGAGTGTATAGCCGCTGTTCGCTTATACTAGCCACACGTGTTTCACGACCTTGAGTCAGCTATCTACGACATATACAGGCGCAATACCAATCTTTCTGATCTCGTGGTAACATGCCTTGCGATTGCAATGCATTGTTCGTTTGAACTGATGCGGGTTGCCGGACGCGCTATATTTCCATCTCGATTGACACTAGTCGTAAGGGTTGCCATTTCTGTTTTTTTCCACCTGAATTTCAATGAAAAAATCGGCTAAACTATCTGTTAAATAAAAAAAGGCTAAAATTCGGCTAAATGAAAAATATTGTGAAAATGGTTTTCCGAAAATATATATTGCATAAAAAAAAGAGTAGCATACCTATAATGCGCGAGAATCTTATCCAGTTTTATGCGACATAATTATTTTTGTATGTATTAGGAGTAGATTTCATTTTTTACTCGTTATCATTATCAGTCATCGCCAGAACCATACTCAGGCTTCACTGCTTCAAGCTTTACACTTGCTTCCTATGTGACTTGTCACAAGAAAAGGGCCTTAGTGATGTGGACGCTAAGGCCTTTTTCTTGTGTCTTTTACAGACGAATCACCGATCGGCTGAATTTTCTCGAACTAGCCGATTTTAGGCTATTTTTTTGAGACCACCAGGTGGTGTGGTGGGACGTATGGCGATGCACGCATGCCAAAGTGGCCCCTGAGACACCGCACCCCCGGCACCGGAAACTACCCTTTCGGGCATCGCATCAGTACCGAGGGGAACGCTTTGGGGCCGGGCCCGAGCCCCCCTTTTTCCTGGCCGGAACGGTGCGCGCGTCCTGCCAGGGCCACCACGGGGTTCCCTACTGACCGAGGTCCGCACTCCCAGAGCGCTCGCCTGGAAATTTCAGGTCCCCCGCAGCCGGACGCGCTGCCTCTTCCTCTTCACTCACTCGTCGTGTGAGACTCGTCTGATTGAAGCTCCAGCCCTGGTCCTGCGGGCGAGCTTCGCTGGATGGTATCCGCCGCCGCAGCAGTTGCAGCAAGTCCAGCTTCTCCTCCTCCTTGCGTCCTCTGTCTCGACCACTCAGCCTCCATCTTCCGTCGCATGATGGCCGAAACGAAACCCGACACCCGGTTCCAACCGCTTCGGCTCGTCAACAGCTCCGGGACCAGGGTGTCCGGCGCAAGACGGTTGATCACGCCGTCTCCGGGATCGATCGTGACCGCCCCGCGCCTCTCCTAGGCGTCGCACTCGAACAGCGTATGCCACGGCGTGTCCTCCTCTCCGCTTGCACAATGGGTGCACTCGGCGCTCCCCGCCAAACCCATCCGGTGCAGGTACGAGCCGAAACAACCGTGTCCGCTCAAGACCTGGGTCAGGTGGAAGTTCAGGCTTCCGTGCCTCCTGCCTAACCAGCTTACCGATCAGCTCCCGGGTCCACTCGCCTTTCGAAGACTGGGCGAGCCTCTCCGTCCATCGCTGAAGCGTTGTCAGCTGAATGCCACGCTTCGCCCGGCGTGCCTCCTGCCGCGTCCTCGCCTTCTTCTGCGCCTTATAGGACTGCGCCAACTCGTCGACCTTCAGCTCGATGGGTGGAAGGCGCGCCAGCACGCCTACCGCCTCCGTTTACACGGTGGGATACGCGGTGACGCACCTTAGCGCGACTCTCCGCTGCTCCTTCTCCAGCTCCACTCTCCGGTACGGGATCTGGACGGCGTCCGCGAATACCGGTGCGTCGTACGTCAGGACCGACAGCACGACGTTCGCGTACAACCTCCGCTTCTGCTCCCGCAGGCCGCCCAGGTTCGCCATCAGTCGCGACAGCTGCCCGGCGACCCGGTCCGCCTTCTCCGCCGATTTTAGGCTATAAAGTATATATCGGACAAAATGGTCAAAATTTGCTAAAAATAGTCGAAAAAACACTAAATTGGCAATTCTGGTAGTCGCTGTATTCGCCACGATGTTAGTGGGGGCATTTCGAATATCACTAACCTTTCATTGTTGGTGGTACTCGACTGTGACACGGGCACGTTATCACTTGGACACACAACGAATGACATTAGTATTATAGTGATGAATTCTGATGAAAAATCATTCGAGGAAGGCTGGTCTCCCCCCCCCCATTTTCAGAGGGCTTTAGCTAGCAAGTCTTTTTAGGAGAGCGGGAGGAGGGCAGCAAAAATGTCGACTGAAATATAAAAAATTTAAATTTAAAAAATGAGTATATGTTTTTCAATTTTACCGACCGGTTGCTAGAATTTGCCGAATACCGACTTTGCAGAACGAGTCGTAAATAACATACGTCTCGTGGTGGATCTTTTGGTTTACTCCCGTCTCGTGTGGGAGAAGATATTTGATTTATGTTCCTAATATTTCTTTCCCACTCAATCAAACGTGATAGATATCGCCAGTGAACAGGGTTTCTCTTCAAAGTTGAGGACTTTCCAATAAATGCTTTGCAAAACATGAGGTTATTCTTGAGGTTTGAGTATTTTGAGGATTATTATTTGAAGATTAATTCGATTAAATAAAAAACACTGGAAGAAATTTCATTAAATGTCCTTATTCTGAGGATTTTCAGTATGTGTTCCCTCTTGTTGCGGCTTCGTTTTCTTCAAGCGCCGTATCCTATGACAGACGTTGGTGGTCGCGATTTCTGATGTGCGACTTTTCCTGAGTTGGTTAGTCGGGGTAGTTACCGTTGCTTTCCCTACGGTTTTGTTGCTGTAGAGTTTTTCTTCTATGTGCGAGGCAGTTCCTTTACTAATCATATGTTGCACGAAGTTGGGTAAGCTGTCCACGACATACACACGCGAAGCTTCAATCTTTCTGATCTGGTGGTAACAAACCCTGCGATTGTAATGCTTTGTTCGTTTGAACTGGCAGGGGTTACAGGAAGCACTACGTTTCCGCACCTCGATTGATACTGTGGTCGCTGTGTTCGGTAGGATTTTAGAGTCGGGATATTGTTACAATTTGGCCACACAGCAGCTTGTTGTGGCTTTATTGTTAAATGACCTAAGTGGAATATGCAATATTGGGAAACAAAATCAGAAGATATACCGTTTGATATTTTGATGTTGCTCTGGCGTGTTACTAAATATATTGCTCATGTTGAAGATTATCGTTAATAATTATCAAAAATATCGACGGCGGAAAGGTGCAAAACTGTAATCCGCATTTAAACTATCCGGGATAAGAGACCTGACTTCCAAGAATTCTACCGAACTATTTTGTGTTTTCAAATTCGCATTTTCCCGCATTTGCAATATGCCCCATACCCTTTGCAAAATGCCCATAGATGAGGCATTTTGCCAAAAAGGTGAACCATTTTAAAATTGCAAATACTAGCATATTTGGTCTCTCACTGTCCCTTGCCTTGAAATTTTTTCAATATGTAAAGGAAGAACCTTGGTTCTATTTGGGACATATTGTACAAACATTGAATGATTCGGTTACGATCAGACGGAGAAAGAGCGAAAAATTATGCATTTTGTTCCTTTTTATCTTATGTGAGAACCACAAGCCGTGACACTGATTTTTCGACTGATATGACACATCAAAATTGACTAATTTTGGAAATATTACGGATGAAAACGTTCTCTACCAGGCTCGTTATATTATATTCATTCCAGTTTGTTGAATCCTCGTAAACGAGAACGCTACTCCATTCATGTATACCTCATATATAAGCCGAAAACCTATGTATGTAATTTTTCTGAAGAAAAATACGTGGGGCGAGTCCCCGGTTTGCGTCACGTTAAGCAATTTTCAGTTTCAAAATTGATTAAATCATGGTAGACATGAGGTCAAATACAGAAAATAGGTATTCGAACATAATTTTTTGAGTTGTGTTACGTTGGAAAAACCTTAAAAATTCGAGAAGTAGATTTGAAAACGCGTGAAATAGACGTAGTATGAAGTTGAAATAGGTATCTATTCAATTTCTCGATTTCTCCAGTTTGTGTCATAGGGTCAAAAGGGCCTGGGCTCAGGGAAATGGAGCTTATGATCGACAGAAGAGTCTAGCCTAGTCCTGCAAAAATTACTAGGTACCATCTCTGCTTAGAAATTAATTAAATCTGTTTTTTTATGTTGTCTGTGACACAAATTGTGGGCTGACGCAAACCGGGGACTCACCCTAAAGTACACAGCTTACACTTACAGATAGTACATAGAGTTTCCATTTTCCTCGACAGATTATACTGCAACGGAATAATTTTTCACTAACTATATAATTAGTTATCCTGATGTAGGGTGAGCTTATGTTAAACGTTAATACGGAGACTAAAACAGTCCGAGTGAGGACATGCGCCATTTTTAATCATCCAGTTCGGTTCCATGAAATGAAAAATCGGCTAAACAGTAACACTGCGTTACCAGTTTTCGTTTCAGTGAACAAACTGGATTAAAAATGGCGCAGGTATATATGGCTTTTCTTTCGTGCTCTAGTCGCTGTTCTTATGCATACCAAAACAAAATGACAATTGAATTTTAGAAATTATGTCATAATGAGAAAACCGTCTATCAGTTTTCTCATACGACAAAGTGGGATTGATATAACAAAATATGAATAAAATGACAAGAAATTTGGTTATGACATAAGTTCTTATTAAATAATAAACAGAAATAAAAATTATGAGTTCTTCTTTGTTGTTCTCATAATATACAGAGTTCTGAACAAAATGACAAGATGACCTGAGCAGCTGGAAATTTGTATGATTTCACACAAGTCTGTCAAGTGCTAATTAATCAAGAAGGTTAAAGATGTGTTAGCTTATAGAAAAACTTTTTTCTTCCACCCCCTGTCATTCACCTGTTACTGTTATGTAGTATTTACCTTCTTGCTGTCTTACTTCTTTCATTCTTATCTTTTGCTGTTATTCTTATATTCAAAGGGAAACTCAATAAGTTGCTGTTGTTATTTGTTAGTTTGTGTATTCTTTATTCTTTTACATCCCTAATAAGGTAAATAATTCGAAGAACTTCCCTTGAAAACAGCCGAAGTCAGTTCTGAAATTTCAACTTCGCCACCAGACAGCAATGTAACTGCTGCTGTTCTGCTGGATGCTTTCATATGGGAAGGTCAAGCTCTTTAATTTTCAAAATGCAGTTATTGACTAGGTACTATGCAACATTTATTGGATTAACATTGGTAATTGGTGGAATCGGATTGTATATAAAAATACTAGTAAATTAATTGGCATTTTGACAAAATGACAAAACTCGTGACATAACGAAAAAAATGAAATGCTCGTCTAACAAAATGACAAAAAATCGTTTGTCTAACATCACTGCTCGCTCTAATGTTAACAAAAATTATCAGAGGAAATTTCACCAAAGACACTCGTATCAGATTTATTCCCCTTAAGAGTGAAATGTGAAATTCTATTTGCATACATATTTTCTTTTGAATTGATCTTTCTACATAATTAGCCCGAAAGAGAACGGCTTCATTTTCATCATAGCTACAGCAGTTATCTTTTGTAATGCGTACCACACTGTAGGGTACAACAGGAAAATTCGTGATGAAAGTTAATTTACCCTTACATACATTAAGCATGAGTCAATGTAACTTTTGTCTCCAAGCGTGCGAGTTTTAAGGGAAACGAATATAACTTTTCTTCAAGTTTTTGAGAATTCCGAATTATCGCAGTTCAAATTATCGAAGTTTCTCTGCATAGGTACATATATTATACCTATTTATAATTAATTAATTACGAGTTCTGTAAGAAAATTAAATTCAGCTGGTCGTGATTATCCACGCATACTATACGAAGTACACGAGAGGGAATCGGCAAACGACGCTCAAAATTTTGTTATTAAATAACGCGTTTCATCATTTTATTTACTTATTATTATTATTTATTCATAAAGGTTGTAGCCGAGTTGTCGCAATCACCAGCTGATCGGACATGTAGGTTTTGTCTGTAGTTGAGGAATTATCTGTCAAAAGGAGGGCCTCTGTCGAGTAGGGGCCCTTTTTGCGGAGATGTTTGTCGGACTCTATTAGAAGCTGTGATATTCAGTGAAATTGGCGCCGATAAATGATTACAAGTGCATTGTATTAACATCGATTCTATGCTGAGATTTGTACAAACTTATCATACTGTGTGTCAATGAAACCAAGCATTCATTACATTATATCGTAGAGTGAAAAGCGAGTAACTTCGTCCACGATAAGAAGCCTCAGAAATATTATACATTCTGGTTGCCCTATCAGCATGGCGAGCAGGGGCGGATAGGGTTTTCTTAACGGCCTGGGACAGCTGTATGAAAACGGCCCTCAGTTTTCTATAGGAGAACACAAATATTTGACATTTTTGCAATTTGCAAAGTTGGCATGAATTATGTAAACAGTTAAGTAGGAAGATATAAACAATAACTTAACATATTCTGTGTTATATCTATTGGGATATAGTGAGTCAAATTGACTAATTAACCTTCCAATGGTTTGGCTTAAAATTGTAATTTCCTTCAAAATTTCTTCTACATTTAACAACATGAGAATATCTTTCTCTATGCCCATGAGCATAAAGGCTTGCAGGTGTTCATCACTTATAGTATTTCTTAGTTGATTTTTTATAATTTTTAATTTACTAAATGAACATTTGCATCGTACCTGTGTTATACTCACTGGCAATACAAATTGGTAAGCAAATGATAGCAAAGGATATGCGTTCATAAATAAATTGTAATTTCGTAAAACACCATAACAGCAAGTAGCACACTTTTAGCAACGCTTACCACGAAATAGACCTTCACATTTTTCCTCTGATGCATTATATTCGTCTTCTTCGTCGACTTCATCTTCATCAAACACATCTTCATCCAACTCTTCACTAAGAGTAGTCTTCAAAACATTCCACTGTTCTATAAAATCTATATAATATACTCATTCTTCAAGTCCTGAAAGGAGGTCTCTGACTGAGGAAGATAGTTAGATATTAGCTTGAAACAACCTGACCAGTACTGTATTTGGTATTTCTTTTTTCATTTTGGTAAAATTCTTCGGATCAAGACAAGCGAAATCAGCGTACAACGAACCGTGTTCTTCAAAACGATTTTTCATGGCTGAAATAACTGAGTTCATAATCGGATAATAGACTTCAATACGAAGTTTTTCTTTTCCTTCAGTACTTGTGATATGATCTTCAGATTCATAATCAAATTGTTTCGTTTTCTTTCTGTTTCTTTTCAAAAGAAAAGAGTGTTCTATATAGCTATATAGTCACTGTTTTTCATTAAAGCCTTGTATTTCCTCATCAGCCAATTGTGCAAATTTTATGGCTATATCGACAATTTTATTGAAACCCTCTTCATTATTCAACTTTTGAAGTTTTTCAATACTGACCATAACCATCTTATACTAAGGCCTACAAATATCAGCCCCAACATTTTGTAAGTACTTTGAAAGAGGTGTTGTTATGTGAAAATTTTCCAGAAAAATATGAGTAGTTATAATTGTTTAAAAATTTAAAAGATTGTCCATGTATCCTCGTGAATGCACTCTAGCTTGTCCACGAAGAATATGATCCTTGGATGTGTAGATTTTATGAAACGTGATAATGAGTGCTGCATAGTTGGGATTTGCTTTTTCTATCATTTTACTTTCATCTTCCTTGTCAATCTCATGGATAGTATCAAAAATCTTCTTCAGAACGTATTCTTTTGCCCACCATCTTGTTTCGTTTGTAGTTCTCAAAGCAACATTTGTAATTGTTTGACTTTTCCAGACATCCATTTTAATATGGGATTCTCTGACAAATGTGAATGTGCATTTTAGAAGACCAAATAGTGACACCGCTTCAATAATATCATCGACACAATTAGATATTACCAAGTTTAATACATGGACGTAACACCACACATGTATGTGAGCTTTATTCTCAGAAAAATTGGTAAATAGAACTGAGAATCCGAATATACTCCTTGCATACCGGCAGCCCCATCTGTAGCATTGCTTATGCATTTCTTTGGATCTAGAGTTGAATCTTTTAAAACTTTCAACACATATATGGCAAAGGCTTCTCCTTTTGTAGAAGTGAAATTTGAGACAGCAATTAATCTTTCTTCTGCTTGCTCATGCACATACCGCAGGATAATTGTACACTGATCTTTAACTGAAATGTCCTGTGTTGTATCTATTTGAATAGAATATACACCAGCCTCCTTGACTCGTCTCACAATATCTTTCCTTATCAGGCTAACAATTGCTGCTACAACATAATTAAGTGTAGTTTTAGAGAGTAGTGAGTGGCTTCCACCTCCCTGCTTACTTCCGGACTCACGAATTTTCATGCTTTTGGCACGTTCGTTGGAAACAAGTTGGGTACTTTTGCTAACTCGAATTCACTGGTGTGACGTCACGATAATATACTTCATAATAAACCTAGACGGCTAACTTGGGTCACGTGGTAGATCGAACGTCCCGTGCCCCGTGCAAGTACCGCGCAGGGCGCACCGATAACAACATTCACCACGCGAACATTAAGGTGGCAAAATGTTCCTGTCCTATTTAACTACACGTAAAATGAGTGATTTTCAAAGCTTTTCTTCGAGAAAAATGGAGGGTCAACAACTTGTTTTGATTTCATAATTGTTATCGGTGGATATTTGGAAAATATCTGTTTTTAATTTCAGCCTGAAAGTCCACTCCAAATTTGAGCTACAATTCAATGAAAATTACAAAATTCCCATAAGATTACGTGTAAACGAGTTGTTCTGCCACTCTATTTAATATCGGCATGCAACTATGCAACAATCCATACACGTTCACGTTCGGCCGCTTTAAGTGTGCAGGATATGTACTTAGGTGTCTAGGTACTAGGTAATTATATGTAATTCTGTGGGTGAGACTTGCTCATCATTTGGGTTTTGACAGCGATTCAGAAAATCAGCTAATACTGTATTCTAAACTAATACCTATGGTAGGTATTTTCAATAATACAAGCACCAATTTTCTGTTTTTATTTTCATCTGAAGCCAGTTGCTGACCGGCCCTTTTTACCCTTCTAGAAGACGGCCCACTGGCCCATCTTTCCTATCCGCCCCTGATGACGAGACATCTTCACTACTACACATTAGCTCATTAGCTTCAATCACGAGAATTTACAATAACTCATCATACAGCGAGTTAGGAATATTGTGTGTATTTTGTTGCATAAGTTGTATAAATGTGTATGGAAACAAGCAAAGGAGAAGAGTACTTAATGGATAAAATTCAACGATATTATCATGGGAAAACAGTTACTGATGAACCACAACATACGTAGGTATACTTATGTCCCACCAGGCTAATTTTCCTATCGCTCTAAAAAGGGCCCCTATCATTTTCTTTCTTTCTTAATTCGTCCGCCTTCGTTTCTTAATGAACTTAACAATTAATTAGTCATTTTTATCAATTCAAACACCGCGAACACTTTTTATATTAACATCATATTTTTCAATTAAATCAGTCTGAAAGGAATATTTCAGCTTGAAAACTGTGAAGTTGTTTTTCTCAGAATCATCATTGCTGACAGCGGCCGTTTTAACAGATACATAACTCCTCATTTATCAATAATACAGTTAATATGGGTGGGTCCGGGTGCGGCATCACAGTGTACATTATCGGTGCTGTGCTAATTCCGAACTACGAGCTCTTTTGCACCAACATGTTGAGAGGGCATTCTCACATATGGACGCTGTTAAACAAAAAGCTCCCAAACGATATTTGAGGAGTTATCTGTCAAAAGGGCGTCCGTTCCATAAGAAATACATTGAACGGACGCCCTTTTGACAGATAACTCCTCATTTGTTGACGAAATAAGTTATTAGCTTATTAGTAGGTATAGCCAGCAAATGAATAATGCCGGTTTACAGACATAGCGTTACCTGATTAGCTTTTTTCAGCGTCTTAATGTTACGTTTTCTCAAAAAACAGATTTTGTCGCTTGAGAGCTTTTTGTTCAACAGCGTCCATATTCGCCTTTCATCTGTGTCGAGGTGGCAACATCTAACGGACTATCGGTTCTATGCAGGTTGCGAACTACTATACTACCAGCTCTTGCACAAGCATGTCTGGGGAATTTTTATATCAATCTTTCTTTTGTGACTGATCAGATAACCAAATGTACCGCATGACCCGGTGATCAGTCGAGTCTCAAGTTTCTTTTGGCGTCGTTTAGTTCGTTGCAAGACCATCAGATGTTCACGTTTCGGTTTGTCGTCCGATAAAGGTTAACGTTTTCTTGTTTTCAAGATTGTTCCCGTCTTCTAGTGTACAAATGCGTTAATAGTTCTCGCGTATTCGAACAGGAGTTATTGATTTACTGTACGCGTTCCGAGTCGCCGAATTAATTATTGATTGTCGTGATGTAATACCGTGACTAATTTATTTCGCCAGTTCGATCTCAGTTTCGGTTTTGTGTTCGTGTTTCGTCACATTAGTTGATCCGATTAAATATTATGTACATACTCGTATGTCATATTCAAAAAACAACGCGATTTGTGTATTGGTGGACGGTCCTGAGATGAGTGGTTGAGCGTCGCCTAGTGGCAGATGGTGGTCTGTGCCCCAAACGAAGTGGAGACCAGGCCTTTGCTGTACAGGAACTGTGACGAGGAACAAATGATGCTCTTTCTGCGATGGCGGAGAAATACCACCGTAAACCACCGTAGGATCTAATAACCAGTTGCCAACGATGTCCAGTTCATCGGGACTCGATCAAAAGAACGATCTCACATTTATAAGCAGTTTAGGTCATGCTGTGGATTTAATGTTTGAGTGGCGGGGGAGGGATACACTGGTTTAAATTGCTCCGGGCTCTTCTGGATTCAAGAGGTTTTTAGGATGCAGTTGGTGGGAAAATAGTAGGTGTGCTTCCAACTACCAGGGGTGCTAAAATGTACGGCTGGATTAATTCCTTCGGTTGGTGCAGTCATTTGTTTAATTCAAAATTTGATGGGGTTGAATTTTGGCTGTTTATATAGTTTAGAAGGGAGTCCTCCATCCTGTATTCCTATTATCAGATTTATTTGGTGAAGATTCGGCGGAGGAACATGCTTCAATCAGATGCTGCGTCAACATCGATCTGGTAAGACTTTGAAAATTGATTAAAATGCTGCCGTTACCCCTACCCAGTGTGCAAAATCTCTGTGTGTGACGCTCAAAAAGCGTCACAAAGTCGTCTCAAGCGCCATTTCATGGCGAAAAGGTGTAGTTCAGTTGTCCTCCACCAGCAAGAAATAGAGTGCGTCTCAGTCGACCGACACAGGGACAAGGAGCCACTCATGTGTCACAATGTGTCGCCAGTTAAATGGCCATTATGTGTAGGTTTTTATAATATTTCGTCAGATTATGACTGCGTTATGCGCCACAATGTGTCCACACATGTGTCACAATGTGTCACCAGTTAAATGGCCATTATGTGTAGATTTTTCATTGCATATCGTCAGATTGTGATTATGTTATGCGTTCTATGTTAGCGCGATCTATACGGGTAATTTCTTTGTTTGTACTCATTGTCACCGCGCGTAAAGCCAGTTTGAATTTCGAGTTCGTTATTTGTAGTTGCGTGTTTTCAAGTTAACTGTTTTTAATTTTACGGCAAAGAATGTCTGGAGTTTCGGACGTTTCGGCCTCTGAAGAAAACGGGATCACAAGAAAATACTTGTACGAGGTAAGTTCTCTATTTCTCTATACTTACCTAACTTATTGTAAAAGGTTAGTGTTTTCGAATTTTATTCAGTGTTTTTGGGTACAGCTGTGTATTTACTCACCGCGGAATCCACTTGCTCGTAATTGGTTAACAAAAAAAGTCGCAGGTCAGATACGAAATCGCCTTGTATCATATCCTTGTACTGGGTACTGGAAACGTGATGTGAACAATGGTCATGGAATTCGGCAGGGTGAAACCGTTTTACAAAAAAAACACAAAAAAAAAAAACAAAAAAAACACGCCGCGTTAGCTCAAGGCGAAGGGAAAGATGAAAGCGGTCGAGATCCTTCTAGATGATGCGAGGGCTGCCATGTAATCAAACGGCTGTGTTTTCGGTTGGTTTGATGTTTATATGTGTTTTATTGGTTGCGCCGATTTGAGAATCTGTCAAGTTTCACTGAGTATATCTTGTCCTTAGGATACCTTAGGTTACGTACTTATATAGTTATGTGCATGTACTTAGGGGTAAGAAGCAGCCTGACGCGAGAGAGGAGCGAACAAAGTAGACAGAGCGAGTTAGATGCGATGTTTGCTTGATAGGGTTTCTCCTCAGTATGGCTGTAGTAGTCTGCATTGTCAGATAGAGAGTACTACAGGGGAGGTGTCTCGGACTTCAGCTCAAGCACCCATTGCAGTCCTGTAGCCAGCGGAAGATGGGGGCGAACGGTTGTCAAGTGGAGGTTGAAGGTGGACACTAGTGGGGATAGTCTTGCGGGATGTCCATTGTACTCCCATAATTGGCTTCATGTGCTGGTTGGTGCATCACGATCGGAGTCAGGGTAAATCAGACGGACTTGATTCACTTGTCCAGGGACACCATGGGGAGAGGTCGCGCCTTCCAGAACCTGTGGCTAGTGTAGTAGCACTGGGGTTGTAGCCTTGTCAGAGAGCATTGTATACGGAGGTGGGGAGCATCCGTTCACGGCTTGAGTTAGCTGCTAGCCCCTCCATTCCATTGCACGTCACAGGCAGCTTTAATGTGTCAAAATTGGGGATGGTGTACTGTCATGCATTCATGGCGCTAAGGGCAGGTGGTCTCTAGGACAACCTGGGTACGCTCTTGGGCGGAACTGAAGGGGGGTACCCTCGATGCTGGGATTGCAACCTGTGTGGCTCCATCTCACCAAGTCAACCAGAGGAGGTGAGTGACACTTCCAGTTGAATGGGCTGGGGTATGGAGCAGGGAAAATTTGAATAGGAGTTCAGGGGCATCGCACTCGTTCAGCCATGATTGGTACTAGTATCGTAGAATTTATGTTCACCTCTTGCTTATTCCGCTAGTTGAGTTATTATGCGTCACACTGCACGAGCTACCTGTCGAGAGCCTCAATCAAGTGCTACTGAACCAGCACTTGAGCGCCGTGCAGTGGCACCTCGTCGTGCCCTGGAACCTTCTTCTGCTATTGACCTTGTGGTAGTAAGTGGAGGGGAGGTGAAGTGGGTGAATACAGAATATAATTTCAGGGAGGAGGGGGAGTCGGATCAAAAATGTCATAGAATCCTACAACTTTTGAATTTTACAACCACTATTCACTACTAACATCAGATGTACAACAGAAAAGCATTTTCTTATAGTTGTACGACATTACTAATACACTGATAAAAATGAGCTGTAGTCCTCTAACAGTTATCGTTTTATGGTTTGCAGGCAAAAATCCCGCACAAGTTCTACGTACAGAAAAAAGCTCAAAATCTCATCATTAGAACATCTATTATAACTTTGTAAAAATATTATACTGTACAATTTTTCGAGTTGTATTACTGCAGGTCACGGTATTGGTTCAAATTACAGAAAGTTCACTGTATAATGTTCCTCTTGTTACCCCGTTGGGCTTACGTATCTAATTTGTATTATTGTATTAACGTTTGCATGTGTTATTAGTTATCTTTGTCCCTAGTATATTGTACATTTATTATTTTTTAAGTTTTTTTTTTGTTATTAGTAAGTTGGGCCTGGACACGGAAATTTTCCTTGTTGTTAGGAATAGGCTTTAATTTTGGTATTCATTCCATATTTTGTAATAGTTTCTAGTATTTTGCACATAATACCGAAATCTTGACATTTTCTGCGTCTCGTCTTTTGTAATTTTGTATTTGTTCTATCATATTTTTCATTTTTCATTTACCTATTTTATTTTTTCAGGTCAGTATGTTGAGATAGGCGCTACTAGGTTCAACGACTTGCCATACCCTTTATTTAAAATTCCTTATAATTTTGTAAAATTAAAATTATTCTACTCGCATATTATTACAAACTCTTAATTTATTTGCATTATTATTTCTCGTATTTGCGCGCGCACAGGCTTTAAGGTAAATACGCCACAAAGTGTCGAAACCGTCATCACATATTGGAACTCTTTTCGTCACAATATGCAGATTAAACCGCCAGCAAATGACTCTAAGAATGCGCCACAAAGTGTCGAAACCGTCATCACATATTGGAACCCTTTTCGTCACAATATGGCCACAATAACCGCCATTAAATGACTCTAAAAACGCGCCACAAAGTGACGAAATTGTCGACACATGTTGGAACCATTTTCTACTCAATACTGTCACAATATGGCTCTTTTCTAATACTGTGGCCATTGCATTCTGTCTTCCAATTGGTTGAAATTTTCGCCACATTCTGTAGAAAAAAGCGCCATTATTCTCACGCCACATTGTGGCGGTTTAATGTCAGATTTTGCACACTGGGTATAGTTTAAAGTTTTCTGTGACTCGTCTGGCTTCTTTCTGGACTGCAACACGATTCTTTCATGCTTGTTTGGAGCACTTTAAGATACTTCCAGACTCGTTTTAAACTCGATCAGACACCTATCTCGTTCGAACTTGCTTAAGACTATTTATTGCTCTTCTAGGCTCGTTTAGAATTCTTTACGACTTTTTTGAAATTGTTTGTCTTTTACATCACTTCCAGTTCCCGTAAAATTTATTTAGGTCCTTTTAAAGTTCTTTCAGGCTTGTTTCGAACTTTTAGAGACCCTGTTATACTCACTCCTCTTATGATCCCCCAAAAAGGACCTATTTCGACCTGACGTCGTTGTTTAGCAGGACAGTGAGTTAGATCTTGCGTAATTGTCCTCTTAATAAAGAGGTATTACGGTGTCTCTTATTTTATGTACTTTTCTCAGATCCTGTGAGACTTTATTAAAATATGAATGCCAAAAAATTCATAAAGCCCCCGCCCCTGGTGATTTTAGCTTGTGCGGATAAAGGGAGTACATGTAATTTATTTTTTGTTCTTTGCCTTTAATAAGGCTAAAAACATTCGGATGCGAGTCTTGGATAATCATTTAGATGTATAGTGTTAATATAAAATTGTGTGACTTGACGATCTAAGTCAGTGGCGTAGCGTTAGGGGCCCCGTGCCCCCCCCCCCTTCAATGATTTTCGAAATGTACTATAGTGTACCAGACTCGTAAGGTTATTCTTAACAAGGACAAATCATTCGGCAAAGTGCTTCTCCTATCCTTATATATATTATACTTATGCACGTAGTTAACATAGGACCTCCTCCTTGCGAGAAAGCTAAATTTTCTGTAGTGGATTGTCCCCTCCTTCTCGGTCTAAGTTCATGGCTTCTGGGAGAGCTTTAAGGGGGTGGGAAGATAAAAATGAAATTCGGAACTATGTTGATTTCTAGGTGTGCACACTCCAGTAGGTCTCATTAAGGGGGGGGGGAGTGTTAAGGGCAATTAATAGTAATTTTTCGGAATTGTTCCATACTTGTATATATTGCTGCCCGGGAAGAACAGTGACACAACTTTAGTACATGGAACAAGTCGAAAAAACTGTTTCTTACAAGGAGAAAGATCGACACAATTGAAGTAACGCGTAGTACTGTTAGGGGGAAATTGTGACATTTTTCATCTCAGGCAAGAGTCACCATCTTATGTAGAGAAACAAAGACACAACTAGAACGTTTTGTAGAACACTGGCACAATACAAGATGTACGTTGTGTCATTATTTATCTCGAAAGTAAGTTTGAAAATTTCTTAATTTTAAATCAAATTCGCATTATTATTTCACGAGTACAGGCATCGCATTGTGACATTTTTATTTTCTGTTCACAATAAAAGCAGAATACAATCAATTTCTATCTTCTTATTTTGTTAACAATGATCTAACTATCTATTCCTCTTTATTTTATTTTATTTATTTTTTTCTTTTCTTTCTGTGTGAACAATGACCTAACTGCAAGAGGGGAGTTGTTACGGGGTTGAAATTAACTGCCAAGCTCTGTTTTTCTTTGTCATCAGGTGTATACCTATATTCACACACAGTACTAACACACCGATTGGCGTGTTTCAGTCTTGTAGGGTAATTCTTATTCAAAGAGTACTCTGTTAAACATTTCTGTTTCGGTTTTTCCGTGTTTCCTCAAAATGTAAGTTTTTGCAATTGTGTGTCACTGTTCCCGGGTAGCGATATTAAGTTTTTAATAAGATCGCAGAATTATCATTAGGGTTTGACCCCTCAGGTGGCACCGGATAAGTCCCAAAATTACTTGCAGAATGGAGTTTATTGATCTGAAAAAAAAAAAAAACATCTGAAAAGAATACAATCTTGGAAAATTGATATTTGGTCTCATCTTTCTCGGTGGCATCACGAGGGTGGGGGTCGTGTGTGAAAACTAACCTGAGAATCGAATTCAGTGACATTGGAAAACCTATAAATCGAGTAAAAGCTCGAAAAGCTACTATTATTAGTGACACCTTTCTTGGTGCTGCCTAAGGAGTCTTAACCCACAAAATCAGAATCAGCTATCTTGAGAACCAAATAATGAACACCTGTCTTAAATGACGTTTTTTTATCTCCCCATCAATTTGAATCGGGTGGCACCGAAAGGAGGTTGCAAATAGTAGTAGCTTTCCGAGCTTCTACTCGATTTATAAGTTATGAAGGTTACTGAATTCGATTCTGAGGTTAGTTTTTACGTACGACCCTTCGTTATGCCACTGAAAAAGTTGAAATCAAATATTTTCGATTTTATCAAGATGGTATTTCTCTTATAGGTTTTCTAGGGTAGGTCTTGAACTCGATTCTGCAAATAATTTCGGAACTTCTCATCACAGGTGCCACCCTGGATGGGAGCCAACCCTAATAATAATCATTTTCTGATGTAATAAAACCTTGCAAATGCATATTAGTATATTTGAAGTATACACGAACTCGTATCCAAAACGTATGTCCAAATATTTCTAACATCATCACAGGCTGGAAAAAAAAAGAAGAAAAAAAGAACAGTTGGCTGGAAAAAAAATCAAAACTCCATGGAATTATCGAATATGGGGGGGTGCTCTTGAAACGTGTTGTCCTCGGATCCGATCGAGCTGAAATTTTCGGGGTGTGCTTTTCAAATTTTTGGCACCGATTTTCATGTAGTTCTAAACGATCTGAGAAAAATGGCAAAATAAAGGACATCTTACATAGGTATGTTTTTTGCTGACGAGTTACGATAGGAACGTTCTTCGGTGTCTCTTTCAACCTGAAATGGGAAGCAGATACTTATTCGCGTTATAAATTCATTTACGTGGTGAAATAATTATCAATATAAAATGCACTGAATATTGCTAATGCTTCTTCTTCTTCTTCTTCTTCTTCTTCTTATTATTATTATTATTATTATTATTAATCCACCCCCCCCCCCATTGGCATCTCTTCGGCATTCTTCGGCTTTTATTGTGCAAGGAGGGGTGCATATAGCCAACGTTCTGTGAGCACAATGTATAATACGATTGTGTTTGTTCGAAAATGAATTAACAATATATATTTTAGGTGAGGATGATGGATTGATGGGGGGGGGCTTCATATAGCATTAGCATTGCACCTTATGAAGAATGCAAAGAAGGAAGAAAATGCCATCTGCTGCATCCCGGAGAAGTCTTTGAGAGTTACAAAAGAATATGGATGGGTCCTAGTCGAATCTAAATGGACCTAGGGTGTCACAGCACATACGTAGTTCGCGAATCTGGGACAACTTGCTACATTGTGTATTGGACACTGATGTAACATCGATTTCGTTGGACCCCCCCCCCCCCCTCTGCTGTTCGATACGCATTTCGTACCTAGCCACTCGTGGAGATTGTAGATGTAGGGCAAACAGGTCACCAGCCTCTTGTATCCGGAGGGTCAAGCCAATATTTTTTAAGGAGGTGTCAATGGATATTTGTTTTGCGTGTGGTATAAGTCATGTTCCACGGTGGGGAATGCTCACCTACGGGTCTTTCAAGTTTTGTTGGTGTTGGTTTAGCTGTTTTACTACCTCTCAGAGGTAAATGTTGTTTTGATGTGCGGCTTCCATATGGAACAGTTTTGGAGATACTATTTTTATGTGGCTGGCGAATGGAACAGTTTCTTTTGTTTTTTATATAGCTTGCAAATGGAAAAGTTTTAGGTTATCTTCACTGTGTTTTCCCAGTCTGTATATAGCCGTATCGTCCTCAAAGTCGACGAGACATTTTTTTTTTGTTTTCCACGCCGCGTGAAAGATTAATATCGAAAAATGCGTTCGAAATTCGTTATTTATTTTACTTTCTGTTTTTTTCGAATACCTCTCATTCGGGAATTCGGCGTCTGCCTTTTCCGCGGTACCGAAAACTCGGGAATATTTGGCCGGATTTAACCTTGACCGATACTTGTCTTGGCTCGTCACGAAGCATTACTTATTTAACTTCAAAAATAACATTTAGTTCGAATTGTCGGCCACTGAGGAACGGGGTGTATATGGGCCTCTATGTGTGTACTGGCATTAGTCCATTATATTACGCTTTTTGCCGTACGTCTGCGTTCGTCTTTCGGTGCCCCTTGCGCCCTCCCTCACGCTTTCTCTTCAGACGCGTTTCCTCTGTCACTTATTTATTAATGCGATTTGGCTTTTACTCGTTCCGTCGGGATCATTCGACTCTTGCAAGGTTTCACTCACTAAACTTAGCAAAGAATTAAAGTAAGTTTTTTTGTTTTTTTTTTCATTCTGATATACAGCTTTCAAACTTTAGTTTTTGAAACAGAGGGCATCGAGAAGTGGGAGTTCGTATTCGGGTGAACAATCTTGATGGATCGAAGGAATATGGAGGGTGGGTTTGAATTATTTCTGGAAAACCCAATTTGAATTACAGGTATGTAGGGGAGACTGGAGCGATGTGTCACAGAGGCGATCTGTCTCAGCCTCCAGCTTTCAGCCCCATAGGATAGCGCTGCTTCGTTGGGAATGGAATTTGTTGGCATTGTGAATATAAACTGCGGTCAAGGATTTTTTTCACTGTCAAGGTACCTATTTGACCTCCACTTTGAGCTGCATTCCCATTAGAGGTACTACGGCCAGCTTTCCCATAACTGGTACTTTCTTGAATATAAACTGCGGTCAAGGATTTTTTTCACTGTCAAGGTACCTATTTGACCTCCACTTTGAGCTGTATTCCCATTAGAGGTACTACGGCCAGCTTTCCCATAACTGGTACTTTCTTAAGGTTGCGAAGTCTTGCCACCAACATTGGTCTTTTTGCCATAAAACGCATGAAGAGCAGACCATTTCTCACCAGGAACAGGTGACAAATTTGAAGCCCCTTTGATTCTTCTTCAATCAAACGAGATTTAATGTAATCCATTGTCGATCGATCTTCAGATACAATCTCCAAAGCAGTCACCACATTATCAAATTTTGATGGCAGAGTCATAAACAAATGACAAATTTCATCCAGTGTGTCAATTTTACTGCCAGAAGCCTTAATGTGCCTTACTAGGTCCTCAAAACGAACAAATGGCTGTTGCTGTGATTCTTCGCTGCCCATCTTCAAATTGAAAAGCTTCTTTCTCAAGAACAATCAAGTACAAATAGTTTGCTTTTCAAACGCTTTATCTGAAGCAACAAGTTTGTAGCAAATGACAACTTCTTAAGGTATTGAAGGTGATAGAATGACCAGCAACTGGCCTACATTTTATTCATAGTCTATTCTGCTTCTTTGAAGTGTATTTTTTTAAAATGATTTTTAACATGTCTCTTTTTTTTGTTTTGTTTCAGGTGAGTTCAGTTGATTTTAAAATTACTCACTTCGTTCCAATAATGTAAGTAGTAACTGCTTTAATTTTGCATAGTAAATGATCTCTTAATCAGTTTATCACCTACCATTGGTGAGCAAGATGTTCAGTTCGAATTTTTAGTTTCAAATTACAATAAGCAGCGGTGTGATACATTCGTTTCCTGGAATTCAGTGAAGTTTTACTGACAATAGGGCTTCATCATTCCCCTTCCACCTCAATGAGAAATCAGTGTCATTCCTTTTTTCAAGAAACGTCGAATGAATTACACCTTGTTCCAGCCCTCCCGCAATTGAATTAAAACTAAGGAATTTATTTATATTCTTGAATAGCAATATGACAACATCTAGTACAAAGCAACTCAAGTTGTACAAAACTACAATACATTTGTGTTAAATTTAGAAATGCTTAGCGTCAGTCCGTCCCATCTTTGGGCGTAAGCCTCCGCCACCCTAGGCCAGAGTTTGTGTTCTTCTATAAAATTAACTATTTCGTCACATCATCTTGAGGCCGGTTTACCTTTACTTCTGTGAACCCTCTCGGAGTCCAGTCTGTTGAAACTTTATTCAGTTTCCTTCGGCAAGCTCTGTACATATTCTCTGCATAGTTAAACTGGAGCGTTTTGGCTATGTAGTTGATATTGGATGTGTTTGTTTTCTTTCATAGAGCAGTATTTTTGTAATTTTCTCATTTTGGAGGATTTCCAGTTTTGATCCTAGCTACCATTCTGTTTTGTGTTGATAAGAGCCTTTGACTCTGTTTTTTTAGTAAGAGTCCAGGTTTGTGCATTGTACAGTAGCGCGTTGAGATTACACAACTCTCAAACACCTTCGTTTTTGTGTTTAGTCTCATATTACCTTTGAAAAAATACTTTTAAAGCCCGAAATTTCTAACAAGCTTTTGAGATTCTAGTTTGGATTTCATTATCAAATTTATCTGTGAAAGGGATCTTTGGCCTAGATAGCAATATTCTTTAACATTTGTAATATTGGTTTCATTCAGGATAATTTCGAAATGAGGCCTATTTTTTACTTTCTAATTTGAGTGTATTTAGCATTTCCGGGAGTTCTTTATTTTTAACGATTAAGACAGTATCGGCTGGAAAACAGACATTGTTTAGTCATAGGCCATCGATCTTAATCCCTTTCCCCTCCTAATTTAGATTATTCAAAACCTTTTGGAATGAGAAATAGAGGTTATTAAGGGTCCTTTTTTACACCACTTTGGATTGGGAACGTTCTATTTTTACAGTCTGTGCAATCCCAGACTCTGTGGTGAAAGATATATTCAAAGGCTTTATAGTCAATAAAGAGCGGTTGTAGGTCAGAATCGTATTCCTTACTCTCCCTAATTAATTAATTGATTGATTGAATGTGATCAGTGGTCGCGTACCCCTCTTTGAACCCTGCCTGCCCCTCAAGGTGAAATGCCATAATGGAAAATCAGCCAAAAGTTATATCCCTTGATACTACGTAGTCTGTGCTGTCTGGTTTACTCTTGTCAACACTTCAAGGACTTACATCTGAAGGAAATTCGGAATTTCGCTTGGCGGAGGCTTTTACAAAATATAGTCCGTAATTTACCTACAGTACCATTGTTGAAAAAGTAACATAAAGGGAATGTGGTTATCGAATGGCATCATGAAAATTCTTCTAAGTTGTTCCATTTTGTATATAAATTGAGCGGAATTTAAATTTTGTGATAGATCGGTCCGGTCTCCCTAACCTACCTATGTACAATGCTTATTGCGGATTCAGAGATCAATATTCGGGAAGCAATACAGAATTTAGGAATTTGATATTTTGACCCTTTTCCTCCTTCCGCGCGCTCCTGGGGACATGGATTATTTTCATGCCCTGCTGATGGTGACTGAATGAATAAAAGAGATTTTCTCATTGGCGTTGAAAATGGAAGTACCTTCCCACGTGTGCTGAGACGACAAAATTTCTGGAGACTTTTCAACGTTCATTACAAATCAATTAATACGTCTTATGTATAATTCGGTGGTTTTCGGTGCTGTGGGTGGTTGTGGCGCCTTGACTAAAAAACAGCCTTCCCCATGGTCCCATTTAATTTCTCATCGTTGTCCGATGGTGGTCTTCACTGTCCGTAAAGTTGTGAGTAGATGGAGGCTGCGCCCCTTGGTTGCCCTGTCCCAAAGAGGAGGTGGAGTTAGTCTCAACACCCTACTTACTAAGGACTTACCTACGCAGGTGCGTAGCCCCACCACTTGTGGTTGGTGGCCCTCATATTCTCTCGTTTGCTGCTCAGTAAGACTGGTTGCAGTTCTTTTCCTGCTACAGTTTCTCGACCGCCTTCTTCTGGTACACTTGTTTCTTCAGATTTATCCAGTTAAGTACTACTGGTCTCCCCTCTGAGAAGTGGGGGCACTCCAGCGGAACATGTTCGGTGGTCTCATCTGTAGTACCATCACAATGGCAGGCTCCATTCTCCAGTTTCTCAATTCTTTTCCTGAACCACCTAAAACATCCATGCCCACTCAGGGCTTGGGATGTATAGAAGTCCATGTCCGGGGTATCAAATGCCACGGCTGGAATGGGACGGTGGGTCCAATGGTCAGAGGGGCACTTGTCTCACCATGTCTACCATATTCGCCTAAACTCGCTGATGTCCAAGTTTGCACGATGGGAAGCGTTACGTCACGGTCTTCGCTCACGTATACCCAGTAGTAAAAGCATATAAAATGCTAATAATACATTTCTATAGAAATGCTCTGAATTCATTACGGGTGAGCGTTACCGGGGGGAGGGGCACTATGGGGGGAGCGTTACGGTTCCGAGCGTTACGTTACGGGTTTCGCTCAGGTGTACCCAGTAGTAAAAGCATATAGAATGCTAAAATTTCCATGGAAATTTCTATTAACAAAACACGGCTGCAGATTGTAGTCGTGCGGGACGCAGCGAAGATCAAGATCAACATAGCTGGAAGAAATATCGGAGGAGCGTGTCGAGGGGGACGTTACGGTTTTCGCTCAAGTATACTCGTAGCTGGAAGAAATAAATTTCCATGGAAATGTAAAAACCCGATTTTCGCCCAAGTATACTCATTAGTATGACGTCATAGTAACAGGAGTGTTTTGGGGGGCCGTTACGGGGGGAGCTTCACGGTTTTTGTTCAAGTAGTATACCCAGTAGTATCATGTAATAACAGGAGCGTTACAGAAAGCCGTTATATGGGGGGCTGTTACAGGGACAGCGTTACAGTTTTGTTCAAATATACCCATGACGTCATAGTAACAGAAGCATAGCGGGGGATCGTCACGGGGGGGGGAGCGTTACAGGGGGATCATTACGGTTCTTAAGCATTATGGTTTGCGCTCAAGTGTACCCAGTAGTAAAAGAGTATGAATGTCGGTGGGGGGCGTAACGTTTTGTACAAGCCATGGAAATTTTTGTTAACAACACGGCTGTAGACTGGTCGCGCAGGGCGCAGCAATATCAATACAGATACCAATGAGCACATGGCTGGAAGAAAGAGCGTGTCGAGGGAGAGCGTTACGGACGCTAAAGTAACGCTGTAAAGTAACATTTTTTGAAATTTCTTCTGTGTGCCAAAGCAAAGACATGGAAATGTCAAGAGAGTACGCGATTCAAAACGTAACACAATTGTAATTAGAACCACAATTTTCGGAACACAAACGTGAAAACTGATGACACGGACTGATGGACTCAGCCAGTGCAGCCACTTTTAGGAACATAAATTTTATACAAAAACAATACACGTAATCTTATGTGGAACAGTTCATCTTTGACACTTTTCAAGAGAAGCAAACAACTGTTTTGTACAAAAACTAAAAATGTGTCAGAAACGTGATTTTAGGTAGTGAAAGGGGATCATGAAAGACCATTTTTAAGATCATTGCGAAAAAATTCAAGGGTACTGGGGATACGGCTGCTGAAAAGTTTTGAACTTAGCCTAAAGTGAAAATTATAGAAATTGCTTGGGATTCTTTCCTGTATAAAGTATATATCATTTTAGTATTTTTCCCTATTTCGATTGAACGAATTCCCTGGAAGTAAGAAAAAAAATATGTAGCGCCAAAGAAATAATTTTTTTTTTAATCGCCTAAAATAAATTACGAAACTGAGAAATGGAATTTTTTCGAAATTTTTCCTTATTTTTCATACATAAAACATGAAATTCTCCAGTGCAACATTGCTACTCGTAGAAACCATATTCCCGGCACGTGAGCGAAATTTTAACCACATCTGTCGAGAGGCCATGCTTTTATGCCTCAGTTTCTGTCGCTAGCTCAGAACTGTCCATTTTGGACTTTGACCCCATTTGGTTTTCACCAATCCAATTAAAGTTATTTCGTTTGGCAGGGGGATATTATAGGCCGTCCTGTTGCTATAATCTTGTAATGCCCCTGAGCTGCAACACCACTCTTCTGTGAGATCTAGTGCCTCCAATCTCGTATCTTTTATGTCTGACTCGTGAAAGGCCTTAGAATTCAGAATCGCAAACCCACGTTTCTTCTTCCTAACAATAATTTCAATTTGGTACACCCCCGGAATTGTATGGATGGTATGTGGTTCTCAGTAGAGATCGTACAGGAGAGGTACCCGCGGTAACAACGTTTCTAGTGAAAATTTACTGAAACTTAGAAGTTTTGAAATGAAAATCGACTTACGCAAATTCTGGTCCATTCGCTGGAGCTGTCCGTTGCTCGTCTGCGTCCACCTATTCGCTGACGGTTCTTCGCCGGACCTGATGCTGGAGTCTCGGTGCAGCTTCACAGCCAAAAGAGGATTTCTCGAACCGATCGGCGAATTACTTCATCAATCCGAAAAATTATATTCGCACTGCGCGGGCACGAAATCTCGCGGCGTTACCGAATCACGAACAGAACGCAATTTCGTTTTTCGTATCCTCCGGGCCGTCGGCTCGTGCTGTCCATCATTCCTCGTGAATCTGCAGAATTCCAACAAGACTAGGGTTACTCGAAGTTTTGGAATGCCCGGTAATTTTAATTAGAACAGATGGCAACCGCCTGTGTGCAGTACCAGCACTTCATGATGAAACATGCGATGAAATTGGTTGTTTCATGTCAACTTATTTGTGTGCGAAACGTTTCGGCCTGTTTGAGAATGCAAATCGACTGTCGTTTCTATTTGTTCGATATTGATTCTTAATGCTAAAATAAACTATATTTTTCCTCCTCGTTCTATATCGTGATTGATATCATGTTGACTGAAATCGAATACTGTTTGCTGTAAAAGGAACGTAATGTATGTATGCTGCTCGCGGTGAAGAAAGCTTAGCCGGCATGTTGAATATATTCAAGATTGAAATTATTCGAAGACTTTTATTAACCTTCAGAACGCACTCTGTAGAGATCAGTGTATTTCACCAACCCCATGGAAATTTTTTCTGTTTTTCGTTTCGTTGTTAACTCGCTATCTAATCTGGTATACTGGGGAGTGTTTAAATTTCCTCCTATTCATGTGGAAATATCCGTGCAATGAGAGGGACTGTTGGTAGAAAGAACTGAGTAGAGGAGGGCGTCATCCAGGAATCGTGAATTCTAACGGCTACTCATTACATTACAGCTTACAGCCTATAACCGTTGAGTTTCTTGCGATTGTCTTGGAGGAATAGCCTAAGCACTGACTCGGTTCCTGGACATGTTGTGTTCGTTTAGACACAAAAATTTACACTTTTTAACACCGAGTGTTACACCAAGCAATATTTGCCGTTCGATTTGTTCTGTGAAGAACTCCGGAGTTCAGTGTTTGCTGTTTTATTTACCAGTAGGGTAACATTGGTGTTAACACCGGTGTTACAAATTTTAACCCTGCTCTCGGACTAGGGTTGAGTTTGGTGTTGTTTGGTGTCACGGTATGTTTTTGTGGTGTTGGCTGTGATGTTTATGTTTCGTTCGATTTGATCACTACAAACCCAACACTTTTGTGTACACGTGACGTAATGTCAGTGTTACACCGCGTTAACCCAAGTGTTTTTTTTAATTATTATTTATTTGTATATTGTTTATTTTCAACAATAAGAAGATTGACTTAACGAATACTTATTTCTTCACGAGGAGGTAGCCCTTTTACCTTGCGGTTTATCAGAGCGACCTCCATGTGAGTTCGAGTATTACATATTTCTTATGTGCTATATTTTTAATAATATTGTTACATTCTTAACATAATTTTTAAAATCTTTTTTGTTTAAGGTTGTGAGAGTCATTACTAAGTTCATCTCATATCTCTGGATTGTGTTTTGAAAGAAGGTGCAGTTTTTTATGTGCATTGGGTTGTCTGTTTCATTTTGGTTGCAGTTTGTACATGTACTGTCGCTTTTTACTTTAATTTTTTTTGTTAAATATTGGTTGAAGTTGCCGTGTCCAGTCAAAAATTGAATGAAGTAAAAATTTGTTTCAAAGTAAATACATTTTAGCCGGTTGCGAATGTTGGGTAGAAAAAGTTTTGTTATTTGTCCAGTTTCTGCTTCATTATATCTAATCTGCCATTCTTGGGTTATTTTGTTTCTTTAATTTTGAGTATATTGTCCCTGGTGGTTTGTCTTGAGTATTTGTTTTTATTGTGTTCGATTTTTACTTTCTTGATCATATTTGTCTGTTTAATTTGCAAATCAACTGGGAGAATTCCAGCGATCACATTTGTAGATGAAAAAGATATAGTTTTAGAACCTGAAATTATGCTGATCAAGATGTGTCGTTGTAGGCTTAGTAACCTGCCTGTAGTTATCTGAGTAATATTTTTTGCATAGGACAATGAAGCATATTCAGTTAGTGATCGAAAGATAGCATTATATAGGGTTATTCTGTTTTTGAAATCATATCCATAGGTATTTCCGTAAAGCGCGCGGAAAAGGTATTAAAGTACTTCTTTGTTTTAACTATTACATTTTCAACATGTTTTGAAAAGTTTAAGTTCTGGTCTATAATAACGCCAAGATATTTTAATTCAGGTTTTATAACTAAGATTTTATTATTGATCTTAATGTGTTGTAGTAAGCTACTTTCAACTTCTAATTTATCATATTTTTTGGACAATAGTACTGCTTGGGTTTTTTCTTCATTTATGTTCAATCCTAATTTTTTAATACTATCATTTATGTTCTTAATGCAATGGTTGATGAGATTGAATTCAGAACCATTTGTTCCAATAATTAACATTAAATCATCAGCATAACTTAAAAGCCGTACATTATTAAAAGAAGGAAAGTTATTATGAACTGAGGACATGGCAACATTAAACAGGAGTGGGCCAAGAACAGAGCCCTGTGGTACGCCGGATTCAAGTTTCTTATTTACGGCGACATTGCCTTCTGGAGTGTAATGATTAACTGTTCTGTTCACCAAAAAATTCTTTGTTAGGATAAGCAATTCATTTGGAACGCCATTTCTTTCTAAAATTTCAAGAATACTAGACCATTTTATTTTATCAAAGGCACCGGAGACGTCAAAACTGACTAGAAGAACATGTCTAGTGCGAGATTGAAATAACTCAATGATTTCAATTAGTGTACTAATTGCATGTTCTGTCGATTTGTTCTTTCTGTATGCGTACTCGTTATCGTTGTATATTGAATTCTTCTCGATTTCGGCCTCTAAGAGAGATTTAATGATCTTTTCGTATACTTTTCCTATTGCAGGTAATAAAGTGATGGGTCGGTAAGATGATGGATTCGTTGGGTCTTTGCCTGGTTTATTTAGTAATTTAATTTTTCCAACAGGAAAATATAGAAAGTCTAAACATCTTTGAAAGAGCGAATCAAAGAAACCAGGAAGGTGCTTATGAAAGATTTTAACCATTTTATTTGAAATTTCGTCGTGTCCATTTGCTTTCCTGTTTTTTAGGTTTTTAATTATTTTTGTCAATTCTGTAGAGTTAATTTTGTATTCCTGAGTGTAGTTATTCGGGTAGTCTTGAATTATATCATTGATTTCTGGAAACATGGTGGAAAAAATACATTCGTATTTTTTACACTCTTCGAATATTTTCTTACCGTTGAAATTTAAAGGTGGTATTATTAGTCTTTTGGTTTTGCAAGTTACAATTTCATATGGGGCTCCCCAGGCTTTAGACGATTTGACCAGTTCTTCCCAGGCCTTTGTTTTAGCAGTCATTATGTCATTTTTATACTTCTTACGTATTAGATTCAATTTTGTCTTGCAAGTTTGGTATGAGATCAAGTTTTGGTCTTTTAGTCTGTGAATTTTACGAGTTAAAGTCTTAATTTTACGTTTGGTTGTGTTACACCGAGTTAATTCTAGCTCAACGCTGTGAAGATAAAGGAACACAGCTTAGTTAATACAATGTTGTTTTCGATATTATGGAGGTAATTGAGAACGTCATTATTAGCTTTATACGTGTTGTACTGTTGAGCAATGTATATACGTTTTTTAAATTATTTTCATAAAAACTTTGCTCATATTGGAGGACAGGCTTATGGGACAATAATTACCAATATCCCCGCAATCACCTTTTTTATGCAGTAAAATGATTTTGGGCTCGCCCCATTGCTTAGGGACAATTCCCGTTATCATGATTTTACTAAACAGCCCTATTAATGATGTTGCTAGCAACTCAGCTGCGTTTTTTAGATGTTTGTTTAGAAGTAAATCTGTTCCAGGCGCCTTATTTGATTTTAATTTCCTTAGAATACTTGTTACATCTTGACAAAGTATTAGTAGAAAGCTATCTTTGTTTACTACATAGTTTCGCCAGTATTCTGCCTTATTTGGGTCCTTAATAACCCCTATTGGTTCGGTATATAATTCCCAATAATAGTCCGTTGCTGCCTGAACTATTCTGAGTCTATCGTGGCTATATTCGTTCGTATTATTTCTGATTTTTGGGAGGAGGTGCCTTCCTCTGCTTATAGCTTTTGTTGCTTTCTTTGTCGACCAATTTTCCTCGATGATCCCTTCAACTTTCTCCTCCTCATACTTTTTCAGATCGTATTTAATTGCTCGCTTTATAACTTGAGCTAGCGTTGTCAATTCGACTTTTTCTCGCGTAGATTTTTGCCTTATTTGGTTCAGTCAAGCTCTTTTTTCAATTAACTCTTTTGTTCTAGCACTTATAGAGCAGTTTTCAAGGTTGCTCCGGTTGCTTGTAAAGATTTAGTGGACCAGTTCCTATTGTTGAGTTCTGTTTGGTCTACTATTAGAGAGAAAAGGGAAGGTTGGTGTTTTTGCTTTTTGTTAGTTGTTTTTCTTGGAAGATTGGTACAAACTTCATGCACACACAAGAATAAAGGTAGTATAATACGTATAGTTTTCCGCTTATTGGAACGTCCTGTGTATTTTTGACGTACAGTGGGCATTATGCTGTATGTAGAATAATGGAGTCGATGTGCGTTAGTGTTGACAATGGCCATTGCCAGTGGTATAGCCAAGTCTGAACTCCCCTTGTGACTTCGTCAAATATTGGATTTTCTTATTTCAGCACCCCTCCAATACGCCCTCCCTCTTTAAGTAAGAACAGACCCCTTCCCTCGGATGCTAAACTGGCTACGCCCCTTGATCATTGTTGCAATAATAGTGGACGGTTAAGGAGCTCGAGCGACTCTCCAAAGGACGATGTGCTTACGCGAGTTGTCTTTTCCCGCTGCAGTTTAGGTTGACCTTCGTTGTGCCCTTCGACATCATTTTTTCTGGAAACCAACTAGCTGTATGCAGAGTCGTTATAATATTCTCGAATTGATTTTGTGTGGGGCGGACGAAACTATCGATTGTCGTTTGAAAATTTGGACAGTCACCAAAGTGCAGTTTTCTGTAATAACCAGACTGCGAGAATAACTTTCAAAGTATGCGCGGCCGACGGTGTACCGCGGGTATGTACATGGAATTACGATATCGCATAGTTGAGCGGTTTCGCCCGCCTTTGCCCGATAATTCGCCGGAGTGTACAGAACAAGAAGGGTGGATGGGTTTTGCACGTGAAGGAAAATAAGGCGTTTATTAACCGTCCGGAAAATTATTATTGCTACGCCGAGTATTTTCATTAATTTTGTGTTTTATTTCCCCATTATCTGCGAGGTTACTTTTTTCTTCTCTCTCTCTCTCTCTCTCTCTCTCTCTCTCTCTCTCTCTCTCTCTCTGTCTTACACCCTTGCTCTTTTCCCCCTTTCTTTATGAGGCAGTTTTGATTAATGATCTCGTCGACGTAAGCGGAAGTTTTTTAACTTAAGCTTTTTTTTTAACGGCATCTGAGAATGAGAGGTTTCGGCGAAGTTTTACACCGTTTTAAATAAATATCGCGAAGCAGACCCTCGGTCTTGATATTTAACGGGTGTCAGGGTGTAAATTGCGCTTTGAAAGAGGATACTAAAACGAGCCCGAAACAAGGGTAGTAAAAAGTTTATATATTATTCGAAGATGCACGGCAGAGTGACAGTTGCAGTGCATATACCTGTATCGCAGAGGAGGGCGGGAGCTTTAATTATGAACACAGCTATTTCGTTCTATTTAACTAAATTATTAAAGCGCAAATTGACCGGAAATATGGGAAGCAGGGAGCCTCGGGAATATTCAAGATCCGCGGTGTAGCACAGACACGAAGGAGGAGGTCCCATGCGTTACCGGGCTTCTCTGTTCACTCGGTGAAGTACAGGTTAAGTGAATTTGAGAATCGATCATCTGATTCTTGGTTGGTCACTTCGTGAATGTCATCTTCTGTAGGTATTATTCGAACAGGCCCATTGGTTGAAAAAGGAGATTAGGTGTGGACTTAGTGCGGGGTAAGACAAAATTCACCTTGTTGATTGACGGTGACAGAGGCCCTTTTTAGTCTGTTCGACTATCAGCTTTTGTATTAATGGATATTCTCTGGTAGTTCGCCATTTCTTTGGTGCTGGTAATTTAGATTTGCGAACTGTGAAGAGTAATTTTCCGTTCAAATACTCATCGAGCTCTCGTCCTATGCAGCTAAGAAACCATTTTCAAATTGAAAGTCACCCGGACAAGTAGTCGGATGTCTCTAGGAACACCGATGATCGGACTAGGGGTAGCTTTTGCGGGTGTGGCCATTTTAGCCGCATTCCGGATGATTTTAGTGAAATGGGTGACCGCATTATCAGTTTCAGTTTTCTTGATTATTCCAGAGGGCATTCTGATCTCCGAGGACACCATTGCCCGGTATTAGTCCCAGCCAGTTTTACGATAATGGAGGAGCTCGCGTGTTTGTTTGATTAGCGGGTGGGAGTCCCCACGCAGTAAATATACCGTCTGTCAGTAAATCGAGAGAACACGGTGATCAACTCTCTACTGACCTCGTACGCCGTAGGGGTCCCTTCAGTCTGGCCAAACCTTCTGGCCGTTTTCCGAAAACCCTAGTCCCTTGACGTTTTTTCCGACTCCCATTTTATACAGGTGGAGTTTTGTCATAATCACTCTAAGTAGAAGACTTACTGGTACATCTATGCGCCTGGATCTGTTTAACAGATAGGATCATTGCCGCCATAATCAAAGTCGCACCAGGCTTTGTCAACCATCCTGTTGACCATGTAACGCACCAACCTTGTGGTGTCCGTCTTCCCCATCCTGTCTTCGCTTTATCTCCAAGCGAGGCTATTTCAAGGTTGTACATTTTAGTGGCGTCCTGAACAAGTCTTGCGTTCCTTACTCCTTTAATATGCTTCCTAAATGCGCAGCTTAACCCCCCCTTTCGTTTAAATGTTGGACATACTGGTATGTATAACGCCGTTTATAGTCATACGTGGCTCCCCCTTAACCAGTGCTTTCAATTGGATGGCAGTGCCCAGCATAATTTTGTAATCTTGGTCCGGTATCTCTTCAAATACTTCTACATCTCTCTCGCGGTCAGACCATTCCACCGTCGTAGCCTCCCATTCTACGACTGCTTCCTCCTTGGTTATTACGGTACAATGGGCCATGGTGTTAGATTTTGCAGCCTGTCAGAATGCCTTAATCCTCCCTTCTGTGATCAAGAAATCATACAGGTCCTGGCGTTGGAACCAGACTAGACTCCCTAATCCGACAGCTTGTAGTGGTTTAACATCCATAGCACATCGTTAAATTTAGAGCCCCCTCCCCCAATCAAAAACCAGCGGCTGCATTGAATAGCTTCCTTAACCCGAAATTGGCCTCCAGATTCATGGTCGTATTCATTCATCATGGCATACAGTCCCAAAGCATCGTTGGCCTTTCTCGTTCAACCGTACAAGAATCATCATCACAATCAGCGGCACTGCTCCCAGTGGCAACAAGGTGTAAATCTCCGTTTTTATTGTGACAGCTTAGATGAAAACTGACCACACTACCGCAAAACATTTCCCGGAATTGTCACTAGTTGACAACTTCAGCCCATGATAACAAGACTTGATAAGCTCACCTTTCCCTTTGCGCTTCCATTCTATTACTTGTCATGGTGGTGGTAATTTTGAGTGGTATTACTTCTTATTTTTCTCAAAATCAGATATGTCAATAAAAGACTCTTCACAATTCCAAAAAGTAAATAAACAAATTTCCAAGTCACCATGAAAGGCTAAATCATATACGGACTGGCTTCGTGTCGGTGGGGGGGGGGGGTTGCTCAAGTGTACCCATGGCTGGAAGAAAAATAAATTTCCATGGAAATGTTGACCACTGAACTGAATTGTCACCATGAATAGTTAAATCATACGAACTGGCTTCGTGTTGGGGGGACTATGTCGGGGGAGCGTTACGGTTTTCGCTTAGGTATACCCAGTAGTAAAAGCATATAAAATATAAATACACCCTGCTCCTCTCCAGCCCCTTCCAATGGAGGCCAGAATTAAGTTAACTGTGTCTGGAAAGTCGAGCATCTTGGCCCTGTAGTGGAGCGTGTCGGCTAATTTGAGGAATACTCGACGATTGCGGAGACTGCATAAGGTTTCTGGTAGGGCCGAACTCTTGGTCATTCCTGGGATCGATAGATATGAATGTGTAAAAATGGATCTGGGAGAGATGTGTACCTCTTCAGTCTTATGAAGTCAGCGAGACTGCAAAAATGTATTAAAAAATTCTATGCTTTCTTCCATAAGACTTATGTTAAAGTGTTACCTTATACACAGGGTGATGAAAAAGTAGTTGGACTGTTGTAGCTATAAGTGACCTGTTGCATCCAGCAAGTTAATAGGTCCTCAAACTGGGGAACTTTAATTAGAGGTACCTCATAGTGTCTGCGAGATAATTTTTATTTATTCTGGGATTAGGGGTGCCCCTATAAAGCCTTGTAGGGCCAATTGTATGGAAGCACCAGTATCGGTAGTACGCGCGCTCCTCGGCCCCTTTCACTCCTACCCGTAAAGTACCAGTCTTTGAACGTTCATCTGCGAGCGAGGACCGCGTCCATTACTTTTTTTCAAATTGTTTTTTCCCGTCGTAGGAAACATCTATCCCTTTGTTGTGTGCTAAGTTTATTGTTGGTGTCCATAATTCGATTCATTGGTGATTTTTGAAAAAAGTAGTCAATAAATCGTTCAAATAAAGAGACTGTAATCGAGTGCTCTTGATACATTTGATAGTACATTCTCATCTCCTTCAAAATATTTTCCTTCCTTCTTGATGCACTTTTTCCAGCGCGCCTGCCACTTTATGAAACAAACATTCGAGGAAATGTTCTCAGTTAGATAGATCAAAACGCTCGGATGGTATTTTCTTTGATTTTGTCGATGTATTGGAACCGCTTGCCCGTCGGTACACCTTTGAGCTTCTAAAATTTCACGTTCGCGCGTTCTTCGAAATTCGTCATTGTAACTAATGGCGTAGATGGGGGGGCGGCTTCTTGGGGTTTGGACTTCCCTTAGAAAAAAGTAGGGTTTTCTTGGAAGTTATGGGAGGCAGATCATGGGGGAGGGTGTGATGGGTTAGGCAGGAAAGAAAAAATTTTTCGCACCCCTGTCGTAAGGTTTTCGCCTACGTCATCGAACCATGTATACAGCAACACCGCGTACCATCCCATTTTGCGTCCAGCCAAGGTCATCCTCGCAGCGTTTCGTTTACTCTGTGACTCCCGGTTGGCTACACGCTGGGCCATTGAGAGAAAATTTGAGCCTGGGGTAAATTTTTTATGGGGCTCGGTTGGAAAATTACTTTATCAAAACAGAAACACTCGCACTCAGACCTCAGAGTCTTGGGAGCTAAAAAATGAATAATATGAGCTTCATGAGCATTTTTAAATGCAAAATCATCTATAATTGGAATAAAATTTAGACGCCTTGCTAAAGAGCTCTCTTTAGATAAAATAGCTAAGCTTGTAGTGCGAGCCTGCCCTGCACAAGATCTCAAATGCCAGTTTCATTAGCTTTGTTTGAATATAAATGCGCCTTGCGCGGACACTTCTGAGACACTGATGTACAAATTTAATGTCACATCTTATTCGTAGAGGTAGAGGGGTAAAGAAAGATCGTACGAAGTACAAAAGCAGTTGTCACCTGTCAGCATGTCAGCTACTGCGAATCGACCCAACCGCATCGATTACTTATCAGTGGTTTAGTTTAGTTTTATTTTGCTTTGCTTCATAAAAATTGTTTTCATATATTGTTTGCCTGTTTGGTATTTTCGGTGGGCCCCCTTCCAAGACCGGGGTCCGGTGGAAATCTCCCCCTCCTCCATCAGGCCTGGCTACGCGGTTGCAACGAACGGCGAAAAACTCGCGCTCTCTGTCCAACCGCGATCCTGAGGAAAACACTGAAATATATTTTTATCAAGTAAGCTTTAAGATAGTTATAGTAGAGATTGCAATCCAACCAATTCAACTGTCAAGTGTAGCAGACAAAATCGCGGACACATATTAAAATTGTATTAGAACTGTTCTACTGTTCTCATTTTAAACACGGATTTACAAAAATGTTCAATAAAAATTTAATTTCAGACCAGAGTATGGTCGCATCTCAACTGGTTTCAGAGGAACATCTCTATTAATTATCATAGTCCGGATGTCAGACTTGGGTACTTGAACGTTATAGGATCTTGTCGTGTAGTGGTGTGATCGGACGTATAGTGATCCAACTGTCTGTACCAACGCTTGAGAATGCCATCGAACAACGTAAGATTTGTCGTGACATCGGACAAATCGGAACGGTATTTCTCTTCAGTATCGACATACGTATCAGAACTACGTAGTTTGCCTTTGCCAGTGCTGCCACCTTAGGTTTGACGTCACAACGTCAAGTCGGAGACAAAGTTTCGACAACGCCTTCACTTAAACTAAAGCACTGTGAACACGAGTATGGTCGTGTGCCATTTTGGATCCAACCGCATTTGTCGATGCCGAATTGACTATGCAGTACGCTCCGCATAGTCGGATTCGGCGTCCACGGATACGGTTGGAGTGAAAATGGTGAACGATTGTACTCACACGAAGTATACAAAGCTCTACATAAAAGGGTGTAGAACTGCTTTCGAATAAGATAGTGGTTTGGGAAACATCTCATTTGAAAGAAGAGGGTTCCAGCAACACAACCTCATCTCGTTGAACAACATATGATTATTACACGAGTCACAGGAGTGAGAGTCCCAAGTACTTTTTGATCACCCCTTGTATGGACGAATTTTGACATCCTGACTTGGAAGGTTCTAAGACATGAAAAATCGCGAGAGACCGTTCGTAAAATGTAATGTAGATTAATTTTGCCGTGTACACTTTTGCAGTACGACTTACTATTGAGAAGTTATTGAGGAAGACCCTAAGGAGGAGAAACTCATGGCCTCGGCTGGAAGGTTCGACGTAGGGTCCGTTGTTGGGAACATTTCTCGAAATATTCCTTATGGTTTGAAGTACAAATTTGCCATGTAGCACGTTTGCATTATAAAATGCAGGGTTCGTTCAACTATAACATCCGAACTATTGCTTCTCGATGTGTGTTCACTTATTCTTATGACTGGGAGTTGAAAATGTTCAGGTAGATTCGACTGGTTTGTGTTTCGGCTTTTGAATGATCTTATGGTGTAGACTTGCAGACAGTCATACGGAATTGCTGGTTTCGAATTTTCGTGAATCCTCCCCCCCCCTTCTCTTCCTTTCTCCGTGTTGACTATCCTGAGACTTTCATTGAAATTCAAATTTGAAGCCGATTGGGAGACGAGGACTCGATCGTTTCTATTTTTTCTTTATTTTTTTGAGTGAACTAGTGATGCCGTTAACCGCCGGTTCTTAAAAATCGTGCAAGATTGATTTTTGGCACAGGTTTCTCTAATTTCTGTATGCGTGCCTATACTAACCGAGCTGTTTCGGTTGTGTAAACGGTGTAATACGTACAGAAATTATTATTGGAAATCAAACATAACATTGCCTCGATTCGTACGTCATCCCTCCCCGTTTGCGTCATTTCTGTGGTCCGTCTTCTTGCCAGTTTTTCTGTATACGCCGTCTGCGAAATGATAAATTTGAATTTCGCAGATTTCGGCGTATGTATCGAATGTACAAAAGTCTCGTTTTCCGAATAATGGAACTGCGCCCACGTTACTAACTCATCCTCTTCGTTTCCTTTCGCGAGACGTTTCCAGATTTTACTTATACATTTATTTGTTCGGAGGTTTCTCGTTTCGTAAACACTGTTATAGAACCGCAAGCTCTGTTTTCAGTTACAGTGTATAAGGTTTTTCTTTTTTTGCCTCGGTTTTCCTTCCTTCTCCCTCGTCACACTATCGCAACCCTAATCATGTTTGAAAACTCATCATCAGCCGAAACGAGAGACCTTGTCGGTAGCCGTATTCGAAAAACGTAAAAACGCTGAAATCCGTTAAGGAAAACGAAGGAAGGTCTGACAGTTCCAGTTTAGGTGTGTACCTTTTCGCAGTTAGATACTATAACTTTTTAGTTAGGTCTCGCGCCCGAAATTACAGTCGAATTTAATTACGCTTTGAAAATTACGCGCTCGTGCCGAGGATGCTGAATTTGCTCTCTGTGTAGCGCGAATGACGAATTCGATCGAGTCGCATAACGAATGTTTAATTAAAAAAAAGAGTTTCAGAGGTATGCACTCAGATGACAGCACAGGATAACCGTTGGTATTGTCAGAGGGCGCGAGTCGGGGTGGGGGAGAACAGTCTCAAAAATGCTTAGTTCGTAGGCGAGTGCCGAGTATTCAACTTTTTCCTTTCTTGACACCATGGGCGTCGCTGAGAGGGGGGTAGACGGGTAATACTTACACCCTCCCACCCAAATTCAAAGGTCAATAATTATATTTTTATGTACTTTGCCATGTGATACCGCAATTAGTAGTACCGTACCATACACGTAACTCGCAATACACATACACAGGGTGTCTAACGAAATCGAAATCTGAAAATTAATACCCCCCCCCCATTGCTGTGAATACGCTAAAATAATGAAATGAAGCTAAATATACTTCTTCGTCTCTAATACTACATTTTCATGGGGAAAAAAATAATTTTATTGCATAAGGTAAATGAATCCAATAAGGCCCAGTGTACCGATCTTGACTGCTATGCTTTAGACTGCAGCATTAAAACGTACAACAAAATAGTTCCTTCATGATATGGTAACACTTTCCTATTGTTTTTAATCAAGATATTAATCCACTGGTGCGAGAATGCCGGTTGATGATTTTCCAATAACGTAAGTGCTCCGATATGATTTTTGTGTAACTTGGAGGATTTACGAGTATTATGTTAGTCAAATGGAATTTATCCAGAAATCAAACATTGGATAGTTATTGTAGTGGTAGTTGTTTAACGATCGACGCCAGAAAAGTGAAATTTGAGCACATTTGGAACCGAGGTATGCGATACTCACGAAAAATAGTGTTATGCAACCTAATAAGGCCCAACTTAGTAAGATCATTTCAGTTGTAACTTACTCATAAATTTCTATTTGAATCCAGAGCTTTCCAGCCAATCATCACTGGCTATTAGTTATCGGCTCGAGCTGATTTTTTTCATTGGCTGGAATAAAGCTAGCTATTAGCTGACAAAATTTGATTGTCTAGCTATTGGCTTAATTTTTCAAAAACCGTGTGACCCCTCAAAAAACTCGTGTCACCCCTCAAAATACTCGTCGTGAGATGCAGATGCTTGTACTTTTGGTAATATTAGTGTAAAATTATTGTGTCATAATTTTATGAATTTCAGCTTCTCTTTCACTTCATTGTATTTAGAATTCTATTTTCAAACCGTGCACGTTTTGTCTAGCAGGTATCGCATTCGGCCTCACCATTCATGGCTTATCGAGGATCTTTTGTTTACCTACTTTTATTTTTGCAGTCTTTGACTGTCGATCTACTTTCGTTGCTCTGTAGCCACTCTGTACAGTAATATTCGTGCATTAGTGGTTTACTCGTCTTACGATGAAGATAGATAGATTTTCGTTGGAGTTAAGATCTTTTGAAATTACTAATTTCACTTGTAATTTCACTAATTCGTAATTATCTGCAATACATATTCGTTTGCTGAATTGTGTTCAATTTATTCGTGCAAATTAGTAACCAAACGTAATTCCAACTTACAAATTAGTAATTTCAATTTTACGAAGTGAAATTTTAGTATTTTTGTGTTTGTTGTGTCGAAAATTTTTTTACATATCGTCATGCCAAAGTTTCAGTTTTACATTTTTAATGATGGTGATGGGAAAAACACTTTTGCAACCATCAAGAGGATCCGTTCTATAGAGGATGAGACATGGTTTTCCTTTCCTGATGAATATCAGAAGCTGTCATATCATGAGTTGTTAGTCAAGCTACCTGCTATTAAATCCGCTCTCACTGTTTTGAAGGCTCGTGGTCAATACAGGTGTGTCAATATTACATTGGATGACGATCTTACAGCACAGTATGTAGATTCTGATGGAAATTTCATTTTTAAAAATCATTTTTTGGCCGAGACAAAGTTTTCTGCGCCCACTCAGATTGGCTCTGATCTGAAACTGGACGAATTAGTGTCGTGTCTGGCTAAAGTGGCTGAGCCCAAGGAGGAGTCTGTCAAAGAGATATTGAAGCACTTCCTCATTGAGAAATTCAACCCGAAAAACCGCAACGTCGAGGCGTGGTGCGAGATGTTTGAGAAGGAGTCTGGGAGATTTAATCTCCAAGGTACTAAGCAGATTGAAGTCTTGAAATCATGCCTTGATGTTACACTGAACGATTGGTTTGCTGTGAATCAACATCGTTTTCCAGTTTCCGCAACCTGGTCTGAATGGAAGGCTAAATTGGTCTCAACTTTTGGAGACAATTCGTTTAAAGCTATAAGGTATGCTTACAATTTTAAATTTCTTAATGGATCTTTAATCGACTATGCAGTACATAAGGAGAAAATGCTATTAGAATTAGATAGAAATTTACCAGACATAGTTATTTTGGATCTCATAGTTGTAGGTTTACCTTTTCAGGTACAAAACTCACTTAATCGTCATACTGTGACTTCCATAGAAAAATTACACAATAAGTTAAAAAAGTTTGAATCTGAGGACAAAAATTTGGACAGCTCAAAAAAATTTAAGAATTTTAAATCAAATTCCAGCAGTTTTACTTCTGTTAATTCGAGCAAAAATTTAGAGGAGTCACAAAGTAAAAATTTTATAAACAAGAATGCTGGTCCAAAACAAAATTTTGAGAGGAAAGGTTCTGGTTCTAGAAGAAAACCATGCTCTATTTGTGTTTCTAAAGGGTTTTCTGATAGATTTCATCTCGAATCTTCTTGTTGGTTCCAAGATAAACCAGTTACTTCCTCTAAGTCTGTAAATAAAGTGGAAGCCGGATTTTCCTCTTTGTCATCAGACGATGAGTCAAAAAACTAAAATTTTTACCACTGATCATGGTTAATCTGACTTTGAATAAAAATACTTTTTGTAAAGGAGTTTATGACTCAGGCTCCAATATTTCAATAATCAGTAAGAATTTACTAGACTCATTAAAAATTAATTACTTCAGGTTAACCAATACTAGTTTTAAAATGGTCAGTGGTCGTGGTAACGTAATTGGCATCGCCAAAATTAAAGTTAGAATATTTCAGTTGGTTAAAGAAGTTTACGTTTTTGTCTTAGACAATTCAGATTTTAGCCATAATTTTCTAATTGGCTTAGATTTAATTTCAACTTTCAAGTTATGCCAGGATGAAAACCTGAGAATTTTTCAGAAACGTAGTAAACCATACTTTAATTCTATGAACGCACCTTTTAACAATATGTCTGTAAACACTTTGGAGATGCAAGCAGATTTAAGTCATCTTGATTTTAGGAAATCTTGTCTCATTAGAAAAGTTATTAGACGTTTTAATATGGCTTTTGCAAAAAAATAAATTTGATGTAGGCAGAGTCACTGATCATGAAGCTTCTGTGAAATTATCAGAACATAGATACATCTATAGAAAGCCATATAGGTGTAACATAATAGACTAGAAAGAGATTGAGACACAGATTAATCAGTTACTCAAAGCAGGTCTTATTGAGGAGTCTGCATCCCCCTTTGCATCTCCAGTTACCCTGGCAAGTAAAAAACAGGCTGATGGTACTACTAAGAAGAATAGGCTCTGTATAGATTTTTCTGCTCTGAATAAGCTTATTATACCTGAAAACCAGCCTTTTCCTTTGATTGAGGACCTTATTGTTAAGGCCAGAGACTGCCAATGGTTTTCGGTCCTGGACATAAACAGCGCCTTCTGGTCAATCCCTTTGCGAAAAAAGGACAGATACAAGACTGCCTTTGTAACCCAGACCGGCCATTACAACTGGAAATGCTTACCCTTTGGGCTAAGGACGTCTCCTGCCATTTTTCAAAGGATTTTGAGGAACGTCCTTAAAAGAAATGACCTAGATGACTTTTCAGTTAATTACATCGATGATATTTTGGTTTTCTCTAAAACTTTTGATGAACACTTGGCCCATGTAGAAAAAGTGATTGATTCGATTAGTAAAGAAGGATTCAAATTGAGCCTGGCCAAGTGTAATTTTGCTAAAAATCAGGTCAGATATCTAGGTCATATTGTTGGTAATAATTTAACCCGTCCTGTTTACGAAAATATCTTGCCGGTTCGTGATTTTCCTACTCCACAAAATCAAAAAAATGTAAGGCAATTTTTAGGTAAAGTCAATTTTTATCACTCCTATATTCCAAATTCATCTGCTCTTTTGGCACCTTTACACAATTTACTAAAAAAAAATGCACCTTTTGTATGGAGTGATAAATGCGAAAAGAGCTTCCAGTTAGCCAAAAATTATTTATGTCACGAACCATGCTTAGCTATTTATAGCCCTTTTAAGGAGACAGTGGTTTACACTGATGCAAGCATTGAAGGTATTGGTGCGGTTTTGAAGCAAAAGCAGTCAGATGGCTCTTTTAAGCCAGTGGCTTACTTTTCTAAGAAGTTAAACGAGGTCCAGAAAAAGAAAAAAGCCTTATACCTCGAATGCCTGGCTATTAAAGAAGCTCTTAGTTACTGGAGATATAGATTGCTCGGTATCTCATTTACTATCATAACGGACCATAAACCTTTAGAGAATATGCGAATTAATACGAAATTCGATGACGAGCTTAGAGAAATGATTTTGCAAATTTCACATTTTAATTACACTGTAAAATATTTACCAGGCAAAGATAATTTAGAGGCTGATTGTCTTTCCCGGAACCCGGTCTTGGAGAGTCATGAGGCTACTTCAGAATTAAAAGTCATAAACTTTATTAATGTAAATGATATTCTAGAAGATCAGAAAATTGCATTTCGGAATTTTTCCAGTAAACTTAATGTAATTAGTAAAGATAATATCCTTTTTACGAAATGCAAAAACAAGAATAAAATAGTTATTTCAGATGAATTTGCTAGAGAATTAATTAAAAAAACACACCTTAAATTTGGACATATTGGTAGTAAACAAATAGAATTAACTATTTTACCTTTTTTCTATAATGTAAATTTAGTAAGATTAATTTCTGATATTTCTAAAAAGTGTCCAGTGTGTATTAAAAATAAAAGCCGCGTACCAACTAGGTACGGTCATTTGTCGCACCTAGGTCCTGCAAAGGAGCCATTTGAAATTATGTCTTTGGACACCATTGGTGGCTTCTCTGGTAACAACAGTCAGAAAAGGTATATCCATCTGTTGGTCGATCACTTTTCAAGGTACGCTTATGCTGTCACATCATCCACTCAGAAAGCTCCTGATTTTATTAAACTAATTAACTTAGCCTTGAACAATAAAAATAAAATTTCTAACATATTAGCAGATCAGTATACCGGTATAAATTCTATTTCATTTAAACATTTTTTACAACAAAAAAATATTCGTTTGTTATTTACTGCTGTTGACTGTGCTTTTTCTAATGGCCTGAACGAGAGATTAAATCAAACTTTAGTTAACAGACTTCGTTGTAAAGTTAATGAATCAGAAAATAATAAGAAACGTCCATGGCCGATTTTGTTTGATGAATGTTTACAAGAGTATAATGATACAGTTCATACAGCAACTCGTTTTTCTCCTAGTTATTTAATGCATGGAAAAAATAATAACATAATACCTGGTATTAACCTAACTACTGATCTTGCTCAAGATAGGCTAACAGCTTTCAAGAATTCAAATAAAAGTCACGAAATTAATAAAAAAAGATTTGACCGTAATAGAAAGGAGATTTCATTTTCAGAGGGAGATGCTGTCTATGTTAGCCATGGCAACTCTCTCAATCGCAATAAACTGGATGAAATACGATCAGGACCATACAAAGTTATTAAAAAAATTTCTAATGTAATATACGAGGTTGACTCCGGTTTTCAAAAAAAAGAGTCAAATTTATATCATGTTTCTAAAATGTATCCTTATAACCTTAACATGTAACTTTACTCATTTTGCATATGTTTATACTTGCCACTCATTAAGTCATGTTTGTGTTATGACGTGTTATACTCCTGTTGTTTTCTTTGGTGCGGGGATGTAAAATTATTGTGTCATAATTTTATGAATTTCAGCTTCTCTTTCACTTCATTGTATTTAGAATTCTATTTTCAAACCGTGCACGTTTTGTCTAGCAGGTATCGCATTCGGCCTCACCATTCATGGCTTATCAAGGATCTTTTGTTTACTTACTTTTATTTTTGCAGTCTTTGACTGTCGATCTACTTTCGTTGCTCTGTAGCCACTCTGTACAGTAATATTCGTGCATTAGTGGTTTACTCGTCTTACGATGAAGATAGATAGATTTTCGTTGGAGTTAAGATCTTTTGAAATTACTAATTTCACTTGTAATTTCACTAATTCGTAATTATCTGCAATACATATTCGTTTGCTGAATTGTGTTCAATTTATTCGTGCAAATTAGTAACCAAACGTAATTCCAACTTACATTAGAATATTTTGATTAATTTGAGACGTGGCTTAAGAAAAAGGACCTAAACGCTCTAACGAAAATTTGATTGGCTTATAACTGGCTATTGGCTGGCGAACTCAGGTCAGCCTGCTGTCGGCTATTAGCTGGAACCCATTGGCTACCGTCAGCTATCGGCTATTGGCTATTAGTTATCGGCTGGCTGGAAAGGCCTGTTTGAACCATGCTTCACTTTTTATTTACCAAATTTCAGGTCAGGCTTATTAAGTATTACGTTGGGTTTTATTAAGTTATAGGCCCAGCCTTCTTTGGTGTGCTGGCCTTATCAAGTTTTGAAAAAGGGATATTTTTATTGGAAGATCTGAGGAACGTAGAGCAGTATAGAAAAATTTCAAGCTAGCCAATTTTTAAATACTTCAGTCGACGACTATTAGACAAAAAAGGAAAAACATGAAATCACTTACATGAAAGTCTGGAGAGCCAAGACCTTAAATTAGGGCCTTATGGAGCTCACTTACCTTAAAACGCGCATGGTGATCGCATCTCACACGACTCACATGAGGATGTCAAGCATGTGAAGACTTGTAAGCTGATATTTCGATTTATCGTCATTATCAGGGCTGCAATTTTTATGGACAAAGAATAGCGGAATATGCGCATATTTTATGCACTGTATAATATGCCGTAAATATGCGCCAAAATTGTAAAATATGCGTAAATATGCAAATGCAATATTTGTATATAATTTCACAGGAAAAATTAAGTTGGATATACTGAGACAATTTTTATCATATTATAAAATGATCTAGCAAAGTATCTCCTTAAGAGTCCAATCTTCTTTTAATGGGAGATTCACCCAGGACATAATGGACCTATTCGTAATTTCTTGATGATTGATGAATGTGATGCGGGCAAGAGAAAGGTTATCTCACGTGCAAAAGAACATATTTTTCTAAAAGCTTTTCTGCTGATTTATTAACATTAAGTCTTTTCAATTTTTGTTTGGAGTCGGACATCATTGTCAGAACTAGAAAAATTACTTTTTGGGGGAAAAAAATTTAAAAATAAGCAGAATTGCTGCAAATATGTGGTAAATACCAAAATATGCCAAATATGTAGGATGAAGTGCTGCTCACTTGACTCAGAATTTTGTGATTAGTGAAGATCTTTTGAGACTTATACCTATACCCCTTAGATAAAAATATACATTCGCATAAAAATTTCAGCCCTGGTCATTACAATAGAATTTTCCGATTCTAAATTCTTTGTTTTCTCTTTCAAGTAGTGATGCAAGATATTGAGAAAATCAATATCGATACTAGTGATGTTAACGGAGCGGATTTTTTGGCTCCGGAACTCTCTTGATCCGGAGAAATTAAGCAAAATCCGGATCATGTCCGGAGCTCCGGTTCAAATTTGCATTTTTTCCCATTACAAAAATTATTGAATTAAATCATTGAAATTGAAAGCGAGTGAGTGATGACTGCTGAGCGTGTTTCTAAAGCTTCTATGTGCAAAATAAAATGGAAAATGGAATGACTCGTACCAGTACATGTAGTATACAGCCTAATCCCTGGAGAGGTGAATTTAATTTCTAAATTAAAACTTCTTCTGTGTTAAATAAAATATGAAACAAATCATTACAAAGTAGGCAACAATACAATTCATTCCTGTTTTCTTTCTTTCCATCAATGTAGAATGTAGGTTTACGTTGTACATAAATGGAAAATGAAGTAAAATGAAAAATATATTAACCAGAGCAACACTGGAAAAATGATCAGAAACGAACTTTTTGAATTTAATTATACAAAAACTATGAGCTTTCCACTTATTAGCAAACTTCCGGAGCTCTAGCTGAAACTCCGGATCTTTCTGATCCAGAGGTTTCATGCTCCGGAGCAAGAAGATCCGGAGATCCGTTTAACATCACTAATCGATACGATTTAATATTGTTATTATCACGATAATTAAAAATATCGATATTGTACTTTATAAATATTGATAGATATCATCGATATTTCTGATATTTTGATCGGAAATATTTAGACCAAGTTAACCTGCCTTGTTTCATTATTTTTTCAGACAGGGTTTTCTCTAATACTTGTCCACTATATTTTACTTCTGATTTTCTAAGTTCCTTTTCTTCATACAGTTGTAAGGTCATAGACTCATGGACAATAATTCCTGTCAAAACCAAATTTTTGGCTCAATAATAGGAAAAAAACAATGAAAAACTGAAATTTGATCAAAAGAGTCTTTATAACAATGGAACTTACAGGTCTTTTTAGTACGTAACGTACTTATATCATCATCAGTGAATCGTCCCAGGAAAAGGACTTAAAAATCTGTTACTTGAAGGCTTTTCCCGTAAATAAGGTACTAGGGAACTTGAAAAGAGAAAACATTTATTATTAGGAAAATTTTGCACCAACACTGTCTGGCGAAAGGACGAAACTGGCGAATTTTCAGGAATTTTGGCGTTTCCAGACAGCCGATCTGGCGACATGGAAGAAGTAAAGTAACTTAATCGGTTACACTGTATTGGAGGTTTTCAAAATATTGAAATATCACTCTTCCTATAAGAATAACGATAGATATCAAACATCCGAAAATCGGAAAATCGCCTATTATTCGATATTCAGCGGAAAACTATCGATAGATAACGATAATCTTGATACGATATTTGCATCACTACTTTCAAGGTATAATTTGCTAATTCTTAAATATTTAAATGACCATGACTGAAAATAAATGACTTAAATGACTGTTAGGCACTTTGATACAACATACTACACTCCTCCCCCAAAAAATCCACCAACGCCGATGAACGTAGGTCAACACTACTAAAAAAAAATTACCCTTAATTTCATTTTCGTTTCATCCGTCCCGTCCTTTTCCACTCTTATGTTTCGTTCCAGTTAATTTAACTCGAGCAGAGCGTTTTCTCTAATTCATGGATCTGCGATTTTCCCCGAGTTGCAGTCTTATTTAATTTTTGCGAACTGGTGTAATCGCGTAATTAACGCTCTGTTTGAGCTACCTGATTACAGTTTGTAGGAACTTCATTTGAGAGTCGTTCGAAATGAGAGGAATAACTTGGTAAACTTGTAAGTCAACGTAAAGTAGTTGTCACCGTACTTCGGTGACTGATTTGTCACTTATATGACAGCCGCTGATGGTCGCATTTAGCGACATAGTTTAACTTCTGCCTGTTCTGAACTCACATCATCATTTCAGGAACGTAACGAACGAAATACGAGATCGGGCCGGCCGGTGTGGAACAGTTCTAAAAACTCGCAAAAACTGGACACCACCAAAGCCACTCCATCATTCGAACTTGCTCACGCGGAGACCGCAGATTACACACGAGCTTGACTAGCAGCTTGTAGGAGACAGATTGACCCATGGGCATAGCCAGCGAGGGGCAATAGGGCCAATTGCCCCCCTGGATTTTGGAAAAAAAAAAAAAAACACAAGATTATTTTCGAATATTTAAAGCCAACTGAATAGAATTCGCAGAAAATAGGATGTGCCCAGAGGCCTAGACACTAGACAACGAAAATGTGTGACTGGCGCCACATTGATAGCAAAGCAGTGACTTGCACCTGCATAAATTCTACTTTTTTGCTCTTCCCTAGAAAAAGTTCTAGCTACGCCCATAGACTGACCCCCAGCAATTTTTAGGGTAGTAAGTTGGCAGTTCTGTGATTTTGAGTTGGCAATTTGATGAAGAATACAAACAAAATTGAAGAATTGAATTGGATCTTCAAAAATTGCAGCGGAGAAATGTATTAGGCAGGTTGTCTCAGAACGTGACTCGCCCTTCAGTCGGTATGTAAGCAACTTATCCTAGCAAAGTGTAGATATTTTTGCTTGCTCTCACATTTGAAGGGGTTCTTTTGTTTTTTTATTCCTTTTTATTTATTTTTTTTTATTTCCGATTTTCCTTTTCCAAATTGTTCTATCTAGTAGTTTTCTTTTGTTTTTTTTTTAACATTTTATATATTTTGAATTCGCGTAATTACACAAAAAATTCAAAAAATATTATAATACAGCCTCGAAACGAGCTCCGCTCAGTGAGTGCAAGAAAAAAAAAGACGCAAATAAAGTTTTTCATTTCATTTCAAAAGATCGTGACATTCGAAGAAATTTGGAACTTCAACGATGCTGATAGATTGGTGGAATTTTCTGGTTATGCTACAAGGTGGTTACAACACCAACTCTAAAACAAATTAACACTAGAGAATCAACAGAGTATTCAAAAAATCGATTTAGGTGAAAAACTGTAATACAATAAATTGTCTTATTTTTTCTCTTTTCCATAAAAATGTTTCTTTGGATTCAGCGATCTTTTCGCAGGAAACGATTACCTGAATCATGCCGTGACCTCACTCCTGCCTAATTTAGTTTTAAAATTCGAAAATCTTTATAAATACAATTGGAACTCTTGAAGAAATTGTGCTAAAGAAATGTAAAGTCTTTTCCACTGTAATTTCTTTAGTATTGGTAGGAAATTTTGCTTGAAGTAAATGAAAATGGCTGGAAAGCATGGTACCTTGGCTTCTCTTGATTACAAGTCTGGTACTTTCAACAAGTTTTATAGAAGAAAACCCGTAGTTTTTCATGACTATTGGAATATCGGCCGTGTGAAGGGTAAAGAGTGGGGTCCAAGAACGCTCCCCTGTGGTACTCCAGCGCTTATGGGTTTCGTCGTTCAGACTGCTTGTCCATACTGAACCTTTAATCTCCTATTGCTGAGATAAAGGTAAGGGTACCAAATATCGTCCCTTTTTTTTCAAACCCACGAAGGTCACCCTTAAATAAACTTTTTATCAAAAGATCCAAAATCGAAGTTCGAAAAAATGGTATCCTACTTTGAATATCGCCCACCTACAACCTGTATTGATATAGCAACTTTGAAACAGATTTGAAAATACAGCTTTCCCGTTTGCGACATTCCATTCTTTGGAGTTTTCTTAGTCGGATCAATTATTTTTCAAATTTTTTCCGCCGTAAGGGGGGTGAAGGGAGGTTGAAAGAAATAAAATTGCACACCAGGTTCCAAAAAAAAAAAAAAAGAGAAAAAAGAACAGAATTCATTAAGATATTCTCAGTAGGGGAAGGAAGGGATCTTTGAACCCTCGGAACATAATTCTGAGAACATTTTTTCGCAAAAATAAAAGGGGGCGTAAACCGAGGGGGAGGGCAAAAGTGGTAATTTTTCAAAATTATTGAGCGAAGTATCGAAATCTATGTTTTCTGACTCCCCGAGGTAATTTCCCCGTCGTTTTCCTAAAAAACCAGAAACACCTGATTGCTTCCGTTGTGACAGATTGTGCTGACGGCGAGGGGGAAACAAATGATTTCGCTGAACTTGAACTCGTTGAATTCGTTTGCACCGATTGGGATTGTGCTTGCTATAATAATCTGTCGATTCTCGCTCAGACTCGAACCAGAAAACATTCGTTTTCGTCTTTCTTGGTCGATTTCCAAATAGTTTCAAATGTCCTCCAGCATCTGGTCTTCGTTTTCGTGGAATTTATTCATCAGCATTGATGCCATGTCTTTTGAATGGATTCCAATAGCTATTTCCTTCTTCGTATCCTCAAAGGATAAATTCAAATTTCGGCATAGCAACACCTTTTCATGGAAATAGTTGAAAATTGACTCACCCTTCCGTTGAACACGGGCTTCCATTTTACGAAATTTCGTTGTTTCGCTTTTTTCCGCAGCAAACGACGAATTAAACTTCATTTTGAACCCCCTCCATGTAGTAAATGACGATCGATTTGCAATGTACCAACTTTTCGCAGCCTTTACCAAAAAATGCCTTTTAGCTGCCTCCAACTTCACCGAATCGGTCCATTAATGCAGTGCGGTGACGGATTCGATATTTGCGAACCAATCAATAGCCTCGATTGCGCTTTGCTCTCCATCGAAGTCTGGAATGTCTCGGATTATTTCGGGAATTACGGGTACCACCGGATGAGGGACATTGACAGAAGCAGCGGCGGGAACCATTCTCTCGAGTACGGCGAGGAGACGTTCTTCCCGCTGGCTCATCATCGTCATTAAGTCAGAAACGGTGACCATGGGTACTGGATCAGGTTGACGGCTTGATCCCTCACGATTCGAATTGCGAGTATTTCTACCCATCTTCGACGGCGATCAGGACGGTGATCGAAACAGAACGTAACAATTGGCAACGCGACGGCGGTCAAATACGGTGGTGACCAAGACCAACAGGGGTTGAAGACGGCAACCCATACGGCGGTCGAAACGGCGACCGAAAAACGATGTTGCGATCGAAAACGGCGATCGGCACAATAAAGTTAAAACGTAATGAATTTATAGTGTTGAAATAAAGAAAAAAAAAAAAAAATTAAAAAAACGGGAAAATTCAACAAATACCCCATGGGTTTTTGGGGCATAATCCCACTTCTAATTGAAATAAATAACAGCGGCGGTAGAAAACGACTGTATTCGTACATTACATATCTGCGTTCACATAACCGACTATAGTACAAAAGTGTTATTCGATCACCCGGTTGCACGGCGCGGTGAAGCAGTGTAGCCACATGCAGGGAATTTACAACAAATCTTTCAATGAAGACTTTGGTACACGTTATGTATCAGATGCTTTCAAAAAACCCATTTCTTTCTTAAGAACACTTTCTACTCCATAATCCATGCATTTTTTGATCCAAGTCCTGCGGTTTTTCACAGTACCTACTCAACATTATACTGCAAAAAAGTTCGACTAATGTGATTTCGAAGGGGGCGATATTAGGGCACTTTCAATATTTTCAGAGCAAATTTCAACAATGCAACTTATGAAAATTGTAAGAAAAACTTACCCTGAACCCGATAGTATGGAGTGTTCTGAACCGATAAATGCATTCATTAAATTTTTTCCGCGGTGTAATTTGAAAATCACTCGTTTGTGGCAGTCATGCAAAATTTTCCGACTTCACAAAACAGATCTTGTTCAATAAAATTATTATGCGTGAGTTTCGGAACTCGACTTTTTCTACAGCATGAAAAAGGACCACAAAATACACACAGTGCCATAATCACCCGCCAGATCGTGTCATAAATCGACGAAATATTGAGGTGGGCGATATTTAGTACCTTGATCCCTCCTCTATTCTGACGCAGGCCCATTTGGGGCGTTTCCAGAATAGGAGGTGCGGTTCCCCGGGGCCAATTTGGCATGGGTGCATCGCCATACGCCCCTCTATCATCGATATTTAGTACTTTTACCCTTATGATGTCAGTATGTGGATATGATAAGATGGCAGATAACGGGTGACTTTAATGTGTCCCGTGAAATGACTGATGAATGCGTCATGTGTTTTTGAAAATCTTCAGACTCTGATTCGCAGAATTAAGGTGGCTCCAAGCCTGCCTGGACCGTGTTTATCTGTAGTCGTGAAACTATATTGAATGGTTGCGAATGTTCTGAACTGTACAAGTAAATTTGGTGCTGGGTGCCATGTTTTTGAAACCATTTAATCTCTATTTTTTACGTGAAAATTTATCAGCAAAGACAGTTTACTATCAGAAATCTTTCTATAGAGAAAGATAAGGTAAATAAGTAAGCGTCCATTTTCGTCAATACATTTGTACTCGTACTCGCAATACGAATACTTGGTATTCTCACATTTTACTCGTTGTTCGGCAATATTCGCATACGTATATCAGAGTTTTGGCAATCTGAATCTGAATCTCGAAGTTTAAGAAATTGTGCTGTCTCTGAAGTCGAATCCAGAAGCTAAGTGTAATCATCTTGCGAGGGAAAAGCCGAACTAAAGTTCATATTACAATAATTTTACTAAGGCTGAAACGAAGCCGTAATGTATATTAGATTTTAATGCCTTCTGTTTCAGCTTAATGTCATACTGCCGTGATCCGTGATACGGGATTTTGACGTATATCCACTTGAAAATGTCCCGGGAAAAGTACTAGTATTAAGTATTAACACTTATCAATGATTGAAAGGTCGAACCTCTCGTCTCAGATCAGTCCAGTTGTGATTGGTGAACATTTTTGGTATTAGAAAAGAATATGAGGTGACCAGATGACGAGAAGTCGAAACTGAAGCTGAGGCAATCATATCAGTGAAGCTGTATCCGAAATCGGAAGTACAACGCATAGACGTTTCTGAAGCAAGAACTGAATCTGAAAGATCCTTCCATCTTGCAATTATAAGCTGAATCCGAATCTAAGTTCGTAGGTTTCGGCTTTCCCGACCCTAATGTGTATCACTCTATTTGCAATTGCGCAAGTACCGCGACGAACTACTTGCCACTCTGGGAATATTCGTTACCTATCGGCAAGTAACGCGTGTGTAGCGCCGCGGCTTTACCAACAAGTCCCAAAAGTAGAAAATATTCCGAGAAATATTTAAAAAAAAAACAAAAAAACGGTCGGAGATCCAAAATTATTGAATTCCGAGTGAGTTTTTAAAATTGGAGTTTTAAGAAACTCGAATTCATCAAAATGAGCTTGAATTTCACGAGCTCGGGAGCAAGAAACTCCGACGCTGATCTCGTAATCTAGTCTATTTATTTATTTATTTATTTTTTTGCGGTTTAAACTGAATTACTAAAATTAAAAAGTGAACTTGATGAGCTTGAGCTTCAAATTTTGAAATAAACTTTAACTTTTTTTCGAGAGTTGTGATTTAGAATACGAAAGCTGAATCGCCACTTCTTGGTTACAACTGTATGTCCAACTAGTAGTGTTGAAAGGTTTTCCCCCCACTGCGAATACCGTTAATGAGCTCACATTCTCTTTAGTAATTGTAGGTCAGATCACGTCTTGGTGGTAGCTGCATCGCAGCTTGGAATATACCTGAGACTACAATTACATTGATAAACATCGGCATTGTTCGCTTGGATGGCAAAAAAAAAAAAAAAATTACTAAAAAGAAGCAGAAAAAAAGAGGAAACAGGGAAGTACAGCAGGAATAAAATTGCATAAATTATAACAATACGTTGAAAGTGACCCTTCTGACAAAAGATTCGATGTGCGACCATTGCAGTAATATTGTAAAATATATGTAGGTCAAGTCAAAAAGAGTCGGTCGGCTTCGTACAACGAGAATATTTATCAAAATATTTCCACGAATTGGTGTATTCGTTTACTCGGAATGAGCGAAGAAGAAAAAATCCTACGACGCTGTATCAGTTTTCTCTCGGGCTTCGAAAAATTTCGTAATTTATTCGGCGGTTTATTGGCGTTTTGGCGATGGCGCCGGAAAATAATTCATTTTTCGGGCATAAACGTTTCTAGTTATTTGTGATAATGATGACGTATATGCCTCCAGTGAAATGTATAGTTTTGGTTCGCTAATAGTGAACTTCGATTAGTCTGGTTGTAGAAAATATCATAATAATGTAATTCGCAATATGGTGCCAGGAAAATGGTGGATAAAATTTGTTTATTTGATGTAACTGAAATGATGGTACGGTGCTGTTCTAGACCGATACCATTATGGGTATCCTGATCTGCAAAATCAGCGCCAAAGACACTGTTTTTGAGTCGAAATAGTGTCGGTCCTTGACAGTCACGTAGGCTTCACCCACTTGTTGCAGAATTGATGAATAGTGTCAGGTCAAAAGTGTGTCAAAAAGTCAAAAATGCATCAGAGTGCTCTGATTGAATTATTGTCAAAATGTCAAAATACCGTGTCAAAATTCGCAAAATTGACGCAGGTCAAGATTTTTTCAATCCTTTCAGATCGGGATCGTAATTCAAACCCACCTTTACTAGTCTTTTACCTGCGGGGTGGTGAGAGTTTGTCGGGAAACACAGGCTATCCGGCCTAGTTGGTCCGCGGAGGAGGCGGTTCGACCGGTGGGTAGCGGGACCCGGCGGTTCCGGAGTGACCGGAACACCTCGTGGTTGGCCGAGGCTTGTGCCTCGTCGCGAGTCGACATTTGTTAGGAGTTCGGGAACGGCCAAGATAGGTCAATTCGCGGCACAGAATAACACAAATTGCGGAGATGATCAAATGTATTATATCAAAATTTATACGGAAAGAAATCAGAAAAACGACGAGGCGAATTTCTAACGATAAACTAATACTAGGCACAGTAAAATAAGAAAGGGTAAACACGTATATACAGGGATATTCAATTATTACAGATTTTTACACTTTACGGGCCGGCAATGTTTTAAATAGCACGCAGAACGTTTTTAGGGGGGCGCGAAAACTGACCCGGAATAAAAATAAGTTCGTAAATTGAGTTTGAAGGCGGCGGTACGGCGGCGCGAGTGTTCGCGGTGTTACGACGGCGGTACAGGTCCGTGGTGACCGGGCGGCCTAACTAGTTTCCCTTTTTGTAGCTCTGACTAAGGGTGCTTTTTTTTTATTTATTTTTATTTTTTATTTTTTGGTATACAACTACTCCTTCTCCTCTGGTACTTTACAATTGTTTCTCGTGCCAGGGGAGTCGGGGCTCACAATCTAAGAATAAGTATATTTATGCTTACTCTACTGGTGTATACAGTGTCTCTAAATTACTTAATATTAACTTAACTTAATCCGATTTAGTTTAATTTAATTTTATTTATTTACTCTATTTTATTTATTTATTTATTTATTTATTTTTATTTTTATCATTGTTATTGTTATTGCTATTATTATTATTATTATTATTATTATTATTATTATTATTATTATTATTGAATTGAATTGAATTGAATAATGTTTATTTGACACAATAGCTACAATTTCAAAATGCATGCCAGACCCTTATACGCCTATGGCGCGAGCAGGGTCTGGAATAATAATAATTATGACAATCAATAAATACATTACACTGCATACAAGCCTGTAAAAAGCATAAATGATCGGAAAATGTAAATATAAATACAGGTAACATTCGGAAAGTACAAAAGAAAATTTAGTGAATAATAGATTAATATTAGACGGCTCACATAAGAACAAAATACGCCGTTGTAAAGACAAATAGTACACAGTAAATACAGTTTTTTGGCTTTGAAATAATGGAAATCTAGACAAAAAATCAATTCAAGCCTGTAACAGGCAGAGATGACCGAAAAAAATAAATATAAATACAGGTAACATTCTAAAGAACAATAATATTGTAGTAAATATAATTTTGGACTATGAGATACAGGAAGTCTACACAGAGAATCAAACTGTAACGGAGTACGTACAAATATGGATTAGGTAAGCAGGAAAATATTAGGCTAAGTTTAAGGACCAAAGATCAGACATCAGCACGGCAACACACAGCACACACGGACACAGCAGAAAATTGTGCTCAAAAATAGTAGCGCGCAACGAGGCCGCAACAAATAGACAGAAAGGTAGTGAGATATACAATAAATAAATAAACCGACACATAGATAAACCATACATAAACAAACAAATAACTCACAGATAAGCAAAAGCGCCAGCAAAAATATTTAAAAAAATAAAAATAAAAAAAATAAAATAATAATAAATGTAAAGAACACAACAAACGAATCACAGACAATCAAGAACGCACACAGATAAATGTAGAGAAATTTAACAAATAGGGATAATAGAAAACTGTAGGTCAGGAATAGTCAGGGACATGGGGACACCCCGTCGAACTACTTGCATGAGCCTCTGGGCAACCCATGCACACCATTCCAGCTCTGTGCCCCCTGCTGCCCCACCCAGCCAGCTGGCGCCCAAAGTAGAAGGGTAATTCTCCGGAAAATGGGCAATTCATGTAAATAGGCTGTAACTCTGCCACTTATTATCAGAATGCTATGCGCAATATATCAAAATTGAAGAAATGAACTCTTCTGATGGAGACAGTGGTAAAAGCTCTCCCTAGTTCAGCAGAACATCATTAGAAAATCGAAAATGCACCTGAAATGTCCATCAGCATGGGTGTCAACCTGGCCTAGTTCGGTTTTTTTTTTTGCTTGCTGGAAGGGTTTAATACATCATTTTCAGGAACTGCTGTTTCCCATTGTTGAAGAGGTAAGTTGAGGCAACACGGTATAGGTCTTACAATCTTTTTCTAACCAAGTTAAGTAACCTTTAGAATGCCTCAAAGTTGTGTCTAGGAAGAGATATGTCCTTCAACGTGGATAATTTTGAAACCACTCTGTAGGGTTCCACTATAAGCATAAACTTCTCTCAAATGCTCATATAACTTCCTCTAGAAGGCTGTGTAAGAACTTCTGTGAAATAATGATAATTTGTATGCTAAAATACTCATTTATTGCTGAGATCCTGGTTTCTAAAAAAAAAAAAATGTCCTTCATCGTGGACATCAACAGCCATATTGAATTTATAGCTCCGAATTTGTAAAAACGTAATAATATAACTAATGTTGGCCACATTACATTCAGCAACATGTATCAAATATTTTCCGCATATTTACCCAATGGGAAAAGGGAAAAGGCGATTTTGTCCTTAAACGTGTACATAAAATAATATTCAACGTGGGCTACTCACGTATTTCTTGTATCCACGCTGAAGGACGTGAATCTTTCGACACTTAGAAGCAGTCTGTAGAAACAGCCTTTAAATCTTCTTCGTGCAGAGACTACTTTCCTAGATGATTTTTTGGTACTTCATAAAACCGTAATACGTGAGATTGTAACCCACGGTGCCGCTGTGTGATCGTACAGCCTCATCTTATCACACTATGTAAACTTGAAAAATTTGTCTTTCAACGTGGACAACAATTTTTTTTTACAACCCTCCAAAATCAAATTTAAGCCCGGCCGGTACCGGAATATGATTTCTCAATACCCCTAGTATCGATTTCAACAAAAAAAATTTGAAAGTGAACCTCATTTTTTTGGTTTTTGTCCACGTTGAATTGTCCATTTTTCGGAGAATCACCCAGAAGCACTTAAGGGCCCCACCGACCAGCCTACGACGGCAACCGCGCACAGCGCTGTTTCTGTATCGTACCAGCCGGTTCATTGTGACGCCGCCCGCGCCGGCGTTAATCCCCCAGCCATCAGTCCGGTGCCGTGCTGCTAAAGTAGCGGCGTCTATCTAGTAGTTGTTTTGAATTCGAGGCATTTTTACGTTTTTATCAGCCGTTTTTCGATATTTTCGTTGGAGTATGAATTTAGATTTATGTTATTATTATTATTATTATTATTATTGTCGTTGTTGTTATTATTGTTACTACGTATTATTAATATTACCATTACTATTACTACTATTATTATTGTTTAATTTCACCCTTTGTTTCCAAAATTTCCTTGACGTATTTTCCCACTTCGTCATGACTCTCCCTTTCTTGTAGACATTTTTGCAAGACCTCGTCTGTAATGCTATGTTTTTCTCTAAGTTTAGTAAAATTTTTACATTCCCTGAAAGTATGGTCTGGACTGTCTTCTGCTTCTTTACATTCCCTGCAGATACTATTGTCTGTGATTTTGAACTTTTTCAGGTAAGTTGCGAATTTCCCATGTCCCGTTAAGTACTGCGTCATATAATAGTCGGACTTCAGTTTCTTATCGCTTTTCTATGTTGGGTATCAATTCTGCTGTCCTTCTTCCCGTCCTTTCGTTGTCGTATTGTTCCTGCCATTCCTGTGTTATGTCATTTTTCGCTCGATTTATCATTTCTTTTGACTGTTTATTTGTGAATTTTCCCTGTCTGCTTTCTTCTGTATTTTTTTTTGATTGGTTAGTTTTAGTTGAAGGTCTATTGGTAATTTTCCTGCTATTACTTGGGTGGCTGTGTGAGAGACTGTTTTATAAGCAGATATGACTCCTATCAATATTGTTCTTTGCAGGGTTTTTAGTTTTTTAATGTCTGATTTTCTTAATTTCTCACTATAAGCTAAGGATCCGTACTCTGTTATTGAGCGAAAGAAGGCGTTGTATATTATTTCTCTATTCTTTGTGTCGTACCCATATAGGTTGCCATATAGGGATCTGATTTTATTGTAGTATTTTTTTAGCTTGCTTGTTATGTGTTCCACGTGTTTATTATAATTTAGTGCCGGGTCTAGGATTAATCCTAAATATTTAATTTCTGTTTTAAATTGGAGATTGACATTGTCCATTTTTATTTATTTCTCTATTTTATTTTGAAACTCTGCTTTGTTATGTCGTCTTGATAGGAACATCATTTGAGTTTTATTCACGTTTAGATTCAGCCCGAGTTTCTTCAGTGCGTTGTTCACTCTTTCTATTTTTTTATTTATTATTTCGGCATTATTAATTTCGTTGATCCCTACAATCATTAATAAATCGTCTGCATAACTTAGGAGTTTAATTCTTTCTGTTTCCTCTACTTTTCTGTGGATTTCTGACATGGCAATGTTAAACAGTGTTGGGGAAAGCGACGATCCTTGAGGTACACTCGCCGATAATTCGTATTTTAATTTTATTTTGTTGCTGTCGTCGAACCATCCAATTTCCCTGCTTTCTAGGAAACTTTGTACTGTTTTGACGTTATTAGGGTCTATATATTTTTTCCATGACTTTGAGAAGGCTAGACCCATTTTATTTTATCAAAAGCTCCCTGTACGTCAAAACTTATTATCACGATGTGTTTATACTCTTTCTTCATTTGGTCCATTATCTTAGACATCTCATACAGTGCTGTTTCTGTGGGTCTTTTTTCTCTGTAGCCATATTGGTGTTCGTCAAAAATCTTAATTCTCTTTTATTTGCTCGTTCAGATAATGTTTTATAATTTTTTCGTATACCTGTGCCAGGGTGGATAGTAGTGTGATGGGTCTGTAGGCGTTGATTTCTGATGGGTCTTTGTTAGGTTTATTTATTAGTTTTATTTTTCCTAGTTTCCATATTTGTGGGAAATGATTGAGGTTTGTTGTTTTTGGGAATAGATGATTGAAGATTTCCTGATATTTTTCTTTCTCCTCCGAGATGATTTTATTTGCTACCTTAAGAGGGGGGAATTCGAATTTTTAAAATTTTTCCATAACTATTTTGTAGGGTTTGCCCAATACTTTTGTTTCGGAGATAAGCTTTCTCCAGGCATTATTTTTGCTTTCTGTAATTTCTTTTGCGTATTCTTGCTTCAGGTTATTCAGCACGTTATGTAGTAATTCTATAGGTGTGTTGGCTTGTTTTTTGCTTTATATCTATATTTCAGCCTGGTTAGTTTTTTTATTACTTTTTTATAGATTTCTAGCTTACTGTTCCACCAGGTGTTATCTGTTATTTCCGATTCCACCATGCATTTTCTCCTGCTTTCCTGTATCGTTTTCGTTAATTCTTTTAGCATGATCTCCAGTTCCTCCCTGTTTGTGTTCTTTTTTTTATATTCGATTTGGTATGTCTGAGAAATTACTTTTTTCATTCACTTCCTCAAATTTCTTGTAGTTTACTATCCACATTTTTTGGGGGTCTTCTTTTGTGTTTTTACTTAGTTCTGCTATTTCGAAATTTATTGACTTGTGGCAAGCCAGGTTCTCGTTTTTGATTTTAATGTTCGTGATTTGATTTTTTCGTTTGTGATTAAAAGGTCAATTACACTTGAGCCGTTTTTGTTTGCGAAGGTTTTTATATTGTATTGATTTTCGACAATAATGTGATTGGTTGTGAGAAAGTTTTCAAACAAGTTACTTCTTTGGTGAGGGAAAAAGATAAGCGGGAAAGAGGAACAGCCTATCCCGGAGGGTGGGAGGTTGAGAAAAACGAACATTGATAGTTTTCTGTTGCTTGTCTTGGCTCCGCTGTACCTTTACTAAACTGTTTTCATATTTGCGAACCCAGCCTCGGTAAACTGAGGTAAACTGATGACAGCATCAGTGTTTTGTCCGCCATAGTAGCGCCGCGATTATTCCTTGTTTTTGTTTGCTCATCTATTAAAACGTGACTCGGTCGAGTTCATCGTTTCTCAAGGGCATTTTCGCTCGACGAAACGCAGCAATACGGAATGGTGGTTTTCGAGAAGGTGCAATTTAGAAAATTTCCCTTCAAAGGTTGATGCCGACGACGAAAGTGTACAAAGTACAAACTTCGTCTAGTTCTAAAACATTTGCCAACATTCAGACGACGGATATACGTACAACCATCAGCTTGGTGCCGCTCGATTGTAAATATCTACACAAAATACGGCGACGAGCAACTACAAATGTTCGACGTCTTTTGCCAATTTGTCACATCGTGAAGTATCAGCTGCGGTGTGTAAGTTTACGATTCGACTTAGGAGCGCGTATATTTGAATAAGATACGTGAAACTGGAAAAGTTGTTGCGGCGCCTGCCGTAAGGTTTCAGGTGTCTGTATGGGCCATGAGGTAGCTTTCTCATAAAACTGACGCGATTTTCTTAGTTGTTCCAGTGGGTACGTCTTTTTTCTAATTTTGTTCTCAACCCGAGCCCTCTGGAATCCGTCCTTTCGAGCATTACCTCAGAGATGTCGGGCAGGCTGTTAGGGCTGTCTTAGCTCTCTTCACGTCTTGCTGAAAAACCGGCCTAGGTCGAAATGTAGCGAGTTGCTACATGGGCTCCAACCCGGGGCCTCCGGATTCCGAGACCAGTGCCCTATCCACTCGGCCAGCTAGACGTGTTCGTATTATTATCGGTGACTTTCTTTGCAGCATCGCAAAAGCCGGTGCAGCGAGGCTGGGAAGAGTTGGCTCGACGTTATGCAGTTTTTGCTATTCTCGTCGAAATGCCTATATAGGTACTACGTTAAACGGTTCCACGATTGTTGATCATTTCAACCTGAGAAAAGTGGCGATATAAGGAACCGTTTTGGAACAGGGTTGTCTACCAAATTCCCGAGGTTTCTAAAAGTTTCCCCTGTTTTGATAGAAATTCTCCTTAAAAATCAAAAAGGGAGCAACTTTCTTAAATAATAGTAAAAGTGAAAATGGAAAACAAAACAATAAAGAAACTGGGAAAAAACCTTCTATAGTGTTCTCGTGTACATACGTGCTTATTTAGTTCGGATTTGCCGTCGGTGTGGATCCAGCCGACAAGTATGAGGAGGGAAATGGCAGAAGGAAAATTTTTGCTGCTCCCTGCCCGCAGACCCCCCCCCCCATTCCTCTCGACTGATTCATGCCTGCACTTAGCCACCTACCCTAGTAGAAAAATTCTACTAATTTTAGAACGCCTTCATATTTCTCTCAACCACAACCGATTGATATCGGAGAAAGGAGGTCACGCACCCAAACCCACTATAGCACATCTTCAGTTATTTTTCCTTGGGAACAATTTTGATTGTTAAATAGTCGATGAACATGTCTAATGATGACCCTTTTTCGATCTGCTGCAATTCTTTATAGTGCTTTGTGACGTACGACGGGTTTAGGAGATATAAAAAGAGCAGGCGGTTCTCTTGCCACGATGCTTTTCTGTGGAACATCGGATTTTCGAATATCTTCTTCACCACTGCGCTCCTCAAGAGCACTATGGTTTCATCTTTAAATGTTCGGGATTATACTCTCGAAGTAGTCAAAATAATTGCACTTTTTGAGTTCAATCATCTGATAATTTTCAATGTCTATTTTCCCGAACTTTTCTGTTATGAGCTTGGAATCTGGGGAGATTCCTCTGGCGTGGGCAGCGATTAAACCATGATGGAGTTCTTCGGGAATGAATTCCTCTGGCGGCCAGCAAGAATTCTTCGGTATGTAGTTTACGATGAAGTTTTTCTTAGAATAACTTCATCGTAAACTACATAACAAAGAATCATCTGAACCAGAAAAAAGCAGCTGGTTACGACTCAATACCTCCACAAGTACTGAAAGAGCTACCAGCCTATTCAACGCTGTGTAAGACACCACTACATCCCCAGGAGATGGAAAACTGCGAATATCATTGTGATACTTACGCCTGAGAAACCACCGGAGTCTCCTTTTTCCTACACGCTGATTTCGCTCCTGACTATCATCTCGAAGGTGTTTGAAAAACTTTTGTTCAGAAGGTTGTTGACGATAGCGGAGAGCAAAAAACTGATCCTGGACCATCAGTTTGGTTTCAGGAAACTGCATTCGACCATAGACCAAGTACATCGAGTGGTGTCAGTAATAGATCAAGCCCTGGAAGAAAAAGAGTTCCGCACTGCCGTATTCCTGGATGTCAGCCAGGCGTTTGACAGAGTCTGGCATAAGGGGCTGCTCCACAAGCTCGAATCTATACTCCCTGGACCATACTGCGCCATCATCCAGTCATACTGAAGCCGCACTCGCTGGAGTGCTGGCCCAGCTCGTGATTACTTCTAGGTCGAACAATATCGGTTGTGAAATAATTCGTAGAAGCAGAGTAACAATCATAACTAATATTTCATAATTACCAAATTATGACAGTTATGATTAAATTATTTCACCTTAATTAAAGTTGTAATTAATCAAGGGTAGATTAATTATTAAATAGTTGAAATTAATCACGATGAGATTAATTATGACAGTTGAACGTGCAGTGGAAGCTTGTAGTTTGAAGTTGAATTCCCACCTGCATGGTGCAGGGAGAAAAGTAGTCACGAGCACAACTGACAAACACACTATAGAAATAACTAAGTTGGTAGAAACAGCAAATAAATTTATTCTTCACAAAATAAAATTAGGTTTTGCATGGTCTTCTGGTGTCCTCTTCTTTGGGCGACTTATTCTGCTGGTTTACCTAACGGCACAAGTAGAAACAAGATACCATCAGTCATAAGATGTCAAGACAATTTTATAACGCCTTGGATCAATGTGAGAGCACGGCTAACACCATTGATTCCAAGTAAGAAACAAGTACCACCGGGGTACAAATAATACGACCACCCTGTACACTTGGATTGACATGCCAGCACAAGCTAACATTTTCAAGTCCAAGGGGGGTGGAGACGAGTACCATCAAGGTACATCAATGCGACTACCAACTGCTCTGATAGAAATTCTAAGTGAGCGAGGATCGTAGAATTACTGTAGAATTTATAGGGTTTTTACCAAGTGCACCACCACCGGGTGGTAACACAAGGCATGTAGTAGACACCAAGAGAGGAAACGTAAATTCCTGTAGAATTCAATTTACCGAGTGCACCACCACCGGATAGTGACACAAGGCTTGTAGAACACACAAAACGAACGACGACCATAGGAAAATGCGACTTCTCAAACAAACGTAAATATAACCGGTAGTAAATAATAAAATCGTCTGACCTGATCCGTAGCGGTATTCATTTCCATTTCGGAAAGAGAAACAGCACAACAACATGTAGCATGGAGCACAATAACAGAATGCGAGATCTCGGTGGCTCGCCACCGATCCCAAATTCGAGAACTGGACTTCCCCCACTGGGTTCCGTCTTGTACGTACATGGTCACACGTGGACCAATGGAGATATATTTCATAGTAGTACGTGGACCAATGAGGGGGCCGAAGCCCACTACAGGGGGCGAGCCGCTCACTCAAATGCGTCCAAATTATCGTCACAGGCGGGGGCTATCCTAACAGGTAGGGGCCAGCCGAGTTTGAGCAGAGCTTTGAATGGTTAATTAATCACAGTTGATTAATTACAATTAATTAATATAGTTGAATCATATTAGAGTTGTATTAAATTATTAATATTACTATTATTATTATCATAAATTTCGACTACGTCGAGTCGAAAATGATAAATTTTCGACATCGGTGTATGCCCATCCGGCAGTTCTGATGAATAATACCGTAATCGTTCGCATATAAGACGCGCTTTTTTCTCAAGTTTTCGAATGCAAAAGCAAGGGTGCGTCTTATAATCGGGTCATAGGTGGAAAATATTATCCCTGGCGGTATGACTAGCCAGCTTCAGCCATTAGACGTCTCAGTAAACAAGCCTTTCAAAGATAATGTAAGAGACGAATACGAAAAATGGTTGTTCACTGACAATTTACCTCTTACTAAATCTGGAAAAATTAAGAAGGCTCCTCCGTCTGAAGTAGCCAAGTGGGTTTCGATCGCTTGGGGAAAAGTGTCAGAGAATGCAGTGGTCAAATCATTTAAAAAGTGTTGCATATCTACTGCTCTGGACGGGACTGAAGATGATATCGTATGGGAGGAAGCAGGTATTGATGAACGAGTACATGAAGATTCCTCTTCGACCGACGATTCTTTTTCGAGTGACGATTCCTGCTCTGATGATGATGATTAAGACGTTAATTTGAATAGTTATTACAATGTTAAAAATTATTGTTAGCAATACCTACTGACCTGCGTCTTATAATTGCACCTAAATAAAAATTTTGACAAATCAATTTCAAACTTGGGGTGCGTCTTACATTCCGGCGCGTCTTATATGCGAACGATTACGGTAATTTAAAAAAATAAACATTTAGAACGCCACGGAGATTTTACTACCTTATATTTAATAGAGCAGAAAGTGGTAATTCAGTGGTAAACTGTATCTCACCGCCGATTTTAATACCACTTACTACTGTTCTTTCACCACCCATCCAGAAGTATAATTTTGGTTGAATGCATGTCTTGTACAGTGGATTTTATCACGCTGTTACAAGGGTAAGGGGATCTCAGTTGAATTTCGGTCGTTTATCTTCTTTTACAGTTGAATTCAAGGCCCGTGTTCTCGATTCGCATCACAAATTTCTAAAAACAAAATAATTAGCTTGCGGGAATTTAAATGGCAACAGATAAAATTTATGTGGAATAAAAAAATTCATTTATTCGTCGGTACAGTACCTACGTGTTAGATGATATTGGTCGGAACAGTTCTACGAACTGGATGATGGTTCAGTTCAGTATTGTTTCTTTGTTGAGAATGCTCTCCTCAAGCGGGTAGCTGGCTAGCTGCACGCAGAGAATAAAATACCATTCGTTTGATCTACTTTCAAGTTCTTGAAAAACATGTGTGCCGAAAGTTCGCCGTCTGTTTTTATAGTTGATAAGACTTTACAGAGTACTGTTCTGACAGAAGTTTTCACCCGAAATACAATTTTACTGTGTCTAAAAGACCAGCGCGCTATCCACTCGGCCAACCAGAGCCCCTCGGATGATCATCAGGCCGTTTCAACGCGGCAATCTTCAGTAAAAGGCCGAAGATTCACTCGAATTGAACACCTTCTCAGAAAATCCCGTCATAGCCTAACGTGTAAATTTGCTCATCCACAGCTAGGAACAGATTCTTTATCGGAGATAGAATTTTTACTCCAAAAGCTGAGCAGCTTGTTTCCCCGATTTATTGTGATTTAATAGGTGGGGCTGCGAATCTTTCTGCTCTGAATTCGCTTTCCTTCAGGATCTTATTTATAAGCAGAACTTCGCGGAGAAAAAATACGTTTCTAAAAAAAATTTATTTTGAAAACCAAGGAACTTAAATCACTCAAGCAAACAACGGCAAAGTAAGTTAGAAAGCGAATTCGAGTCTGAAACGATTCCGAATAGGTAAATATCTGTGTACTAAGGGAAATATTGGAAGCCGAAAGTGTCTTCCTGTTTTGAATACACCCTACGACTTTCTCCCTTAAAATCGCGCGTCAAGTTTAATGAATAGTATTGTTAGGTATCGTCTTCTCACACTTAGCATTTCTCGCCTTGTGAGCGTTTATCTAAGACTATAATTATTCTGCTCGAATTTAAGAACAGGTGTTCGAAAGATAGCACGGCATTTTCAGTCGACACACGAAAGTTCGGTAAGTTAATTAAGCCTACTCCAGAGTGAGGATGAACAGTTAAACTCAATTTGCTTGCGTTGAAAGCATTTCAGTACTTTCTAGTTAGTAGGTATAAGTACTACTGCTTATGTGAAGAAGAAAGTGTATTTTTTGGGGGGAGGGGGGAGGGCGAAATTGCACCTGCGAAGATTCAGGATTAAAGATTCAGGATTAAATTTCTCTTACACTCTTTCTGCAACTGTTATTCTATCATCATCTCCTTTAGGAAATCTTCCTGTTCATTGACAGATATACAAGGTGCTTCTTCTAAGGTGTTTTTTATTTGTTTGTTTAATGATTTATTGTATTTCTCTCTGTAGGAGTATTAACAAATATTGTAGCGGGGGGGGGGGGGTCGCAGAAAAAAGGTATATTATACAATTATATAACATGTTATAGATTAGGTGCTCGGGTGTGTCGAACGGAGGGGGGCGAGGCAAATAATGTTGAGTACAAGTAAATAGAATCTAGTGGTCGGACTAAGTTCGCCGGGTACAACCGGTGGAGCCTGCGGATATTGGTCGCGGTGTCTAGAAGATCGAGGGCGAGGTTGTTGGTGTGCCGGTGAAGTCTAGTCTCGTGGTGCTGCGCGAACTGACGGGCTACTTCTTCGACGGTGGGGAACTCCAGGTCCTTGTGGAGCTGATCATTGCGCACGTACCAGGGTGCCCCCGTTATAAGGCGGAGAACGTTGTTTTGGAAGCGCTGTGTCGCTTCTTCTTTGCTTTTGCTTGCGCAGTCCCAGATCTGGATACAGTATTAGGTCCATATCGGACGCAGGGCCGCGGTGAACAGCAGTCGCGCTTGTTGAGCGAGAGGGCGGAGCGTGGCCCCAGCAGCCACGTATACTGGCGTAGGCGCAAATCCAGTTCTTTGCGCTTCATCCGGACATGCATATTCTGTAGGTTGAGCTCTGGTCGAGAAGTATTCCCAAGTATCTGACCAGAGTCTTCCTTGGGCAGAATTTCGCCATCTAAAACAATATTGGCTCGTAGTGGTGTGGGCGTAGGGCAAAGTTGATCTCCACCAATGCCCCAACTCCAGCAGCTGAAATACATCCCCAGACCATGATACTACCTCCACCATGTTTGACTATAGCTTTCACATTTTTCACATTGAGCTCAGTATTGAGTTTGCACCACGCAATTTCTTTTCCACCTGAGCCGAAAACATTGAATTTTGACTCGTCGCAGAAGATAATATCCTGTCACCAACTCACCATCTTCCCAGCATTCTCCCGAGCAAACTGCAATCGCTTTTTACGATTGGCCACCCTTTCATTGTGATCTTCCAACTTCTTCGACTGATCTTGCATTTGTTTGGCCAATGGCTCGATTTTCTCAACAACTTCCTTGGCAATATCTTCTTCTAGATATTTTTGTGGTATCAAAACCTTCCCCACGAATTTATCGAGTATATTACGAGCAACTTCCACAGTCGCGAAACCTTGAAATAATTTCAGTTGAGTCTCCAATTCTCCAATTTGTCTGTCTCTGTTTGCATTGATCTCCCGCTCGTTCTCATACAGCGTGTTCGGTAATCCACATCGTCCTTGTCCCCAGGGGTCGACGAGCAGAAATAGCTCGCCGGTACCTCATTTTGCTCAGCATCGTCATAAGGTACTGGAGAGCAGCTGCCGTCGTTGACCTTCCGTCTTCTGGTTCCGATGGTTCTGCATCGAAGATGAAAGTTTCCTGGTCCTTACCTTCGCCTTGCAGATAGGCCTCCAGCTGCCGGACCAGTTCCGCTTTCGAACCCGATGATGATTGGGTCACGGTTCCTCAATTCCTCTCGAAGCTCTTTCTGCGTCAGTTCGAATAACTTCTTTGGAGCCATTGCGAATAGAAAGTTCCAGTGATACCACTTTTCAACGGAAGCGCCGAATCCATAGAGCGAATGCTCAAAAGCATATCCGAATGAGATTTTCTTCAGGACGCGTATCGCCGAATCCCACTTCTGACATCAATGTAATGGAATTCGCACCGAAAAACGCACGAAATCACGTAATAACGATGACTTTAATTTCACACAACACAAAACAGTAGCTAAATTGCTTTGAAAACGCACGATTTATCGCATACAAAACCAGACAATATGGCGACGGTCAGCGGCCTTTATATACCCCGGCATTATTGGCGAATTTCTATTCTGCTGCTCGAAACGTGTCAATCGTTCTTCACTTATCTCTAATGTTCGGGAGTGTTCGCCACAGTATGTGCGTCCTATAGGAGCAAGACCGCATGTATTTTAGTACGCTGTTTTATTACCACTACACTCTAATTTGGTCCACTATTTACATGAATAATGGGTTCATATGTAGAAGTATAGGAGCGCTACAAATGCGTGCCCGGGCAGTGCCACCCTCAAATTGTTCAACGGGGCGGTGACAGCTCACCCCGCAAACAGAAAATGCGAGATATACTTACCGAGATAACTGAATTCGCTTTTGGTGCATGCTGCAGAATTGAAAATCATCTTTCACGACAATGAAAAACTAGGAATTCGATGAAAGCGCAAACAAGAGGGAAAATAGTGGATTATTGTCCTACGGCAACAGCAGAGGAAGGAGTAGGAAGATTGAAGTTGAGCTGTGCCAGTTTCATTATTCGTTTTGCCATACAGAACTTAATCGCGTCTTATATATTTCAGTCTACTCTTCATTAGGCCTGATCTCTTGAATACGTTGCTCTAACTCTGCTATTTCAACACTTTTATTTTCCTTCACAGGTCCCATGTTTTCTAATCAAGCCTGTTTTTTTTTTCCACCTCTATTTAAAGAAACTATATTTTGTACCGAAAAGAGTGTATGGTAGAAAATGACCCCTGAGAGTCGACCTTCACCCCCTGAACTTGAACGTATGTACAATTCTAATAACAGTAACGATCATTCGTCGAATATTTACGTAATGGAATAAATCGTGTGACCGTATTATCATCATCATCACCACTGATATGAAAAGGGGACATTCTTCCTAGATTCTGGAACTTCCAGTGGGGAACGGGGTCTTCAGCATTACTATGCTTCCACAATAATATTTTGAGACTAGTTAATTACGGCTGATGAAACAGTCACTTATTCTTCCCGGGTGTTCAGTTTCTTCAGTGCAAATAAATGAAATGGTTCAGCCAAAGAGCTACTTAACGGTCGCGTGCTGCAGCTGCGACCCACAAAAGTACATTTCTACGTCGTTAGGTGAATATCAAATTCTTAAAAGTAAAAATATAACTCGTGTTCCCCCTAATTGCTGAAAATATTTTATTCGTAAACGAGCTCTGCTACCTCTCCCTCGTAACGTCTTCTAATACTGACTTCTGACATGCGAGGTCATTTTCTCTGAACATAAAGTCGCATGACGTCCTTTGTAATGTAAAAATTAAGATATTTCTCGTGCGTGTCGTCGAGTTCATCTGATTTGTCAAACATGAGTGCCGAATTCTTAGCTAATTGTCGAGTTCGATGCCCACTTGATGTATAGCGCTCTCATATGAACGTGGCTGGAACAAAATGCTCATGTCAACCCAGTGTGGCCAATCGAGACATATCCTTCCCCCCTGCTTATCAAAAGCTCTAGATTTCAATTGAGAGCCCATAATAGCAACTGGGCTCCCTACGCCGAAAATTATATATCCAAATGAATACACAGCTCCATTTCACTTATCATTGTTGATGTGTACGGCAGCAGCATTGGCAACCATGACTAGTCTTACTTTGGTCAAAAGTATGATGTACTTACTCTAGAAAAATATTAATGTATGGCCCGGAAACGACGAGCTATTAGGTCCAAACACATTGAGACATTACAGTTTTCCACTAAAGAGCTGAACTGCCGCTTCTCTGTGTATAAGGATCCTAATTCGTGTACATTTGTGGTAACTGGACACATATTATCTAAGAACTGACAAAATTTTCTGCTTTGGTTCTGATTTAAGTGTGCGCCCACTGGAATATTTTTGATTTCTCTAAACTTTTTCTCAGCCTCCTTTTTTCCCTCTCTTCGCCTTACCCATAGACATATCAAAATGAGCGAGTATTGATCCTATTGACATGAGCTCAGAATAAACACACTTCATGTAGAATACTTCAGTGCATAAAAATGTGTTTTGTAATATTAGCTATCTACACTGTCAAGAGCTTATCGTTTTGATCAGCTATATCAGCACGTTTGTGCAACTGTAATTTTGCTGGAGTTTAGCATACACTGTCGTTCGACTGTATCATGCGTCTCAAAAATTACTAAACAATGCTTCATCAAATTTTCACCCATTACTAGGGCTTTCCCCGAATTTAGCCCTTGAATATACAATAATGTAATTTTTGGCGAACCCATTTTACTGTGGATGATGCGGCACCAATAATACGTTATTGACTCCATTTTGATGTGTACTGTAAAGTTGGTAACTTGGGACAGGAATACAATTTGGGACAGATGTTATACTTTTTGTGTAATCCGTGGTAACACTGGTAAGACATCTACATACCTCGGGTGCGGCCGTACGTCATTTTGAAGCCTACTGCGCCCATCGATGCCGAATTGACTATGTCGAGCGTACCGTGTAGTCAATTCGGCATCAATGGGCGCGGAAGTCTTCAAAATGGCGTATGGCCACACCTGGGGTTCTAGTATCTGTAACACTGGTTGCGTACCCGGTAGCCACGCTAGCGCTCTACAAAGTGTAGAACGCAATCACATTTTTCTCACGTCAGAGCGCTAGGAGGTACCCACTACCCAACCAGTGTTACCGTGGCTTACACCAAAAAAGTAACATCTGCCCCAAGTTGTACCCCTATCCCAAGTTACCAACTTTACGGTAAGTCTTTTAAATGTATTGGATGAGAATGATGGACCAGTGTCGTTGACAGAAGTTTCACAATTTCTTATCTAGCGAAATAACTCTCATGGACTTACAAGTTGCATTATATACATTGAAGGAAATTGATTGATTAATTGAACTCAGGCGCTGATATACGAGAAGGGAAAGATGGCAATTATTCCAAAGCTGCATTCGAGGAGTAACAGATCGATTCGAATATCATCTACAGGAATCTGAACATCTTCCAATAAGTCCTGTTTGCCCGACCCAGAGCGAAGTATTTGTATTTAAAATGCTCTGAAAAGGTACTTAATTTACTAGGTACTTACAAATACATTGTTAGGTTCACCCCTTGGTCATGATATCATCAAGAAATCGACACTCACCTGAAACAAATAAAAGTACGGGACGTTATAGATTTGAAAGTGCGCATTCTATGTACCCAAATATAGGCACAGGAGTTTTCTACCTCCGCGCAAATATACATGGAGGCCAATGAGGCGCATGTCCTTTTTAAAGCAAAATACTTCCAGTGAAAATCCTTAGAAATAGTTATCTATAGCGAGCTAGTAAGATAACACAATAGATCTCCACAATTCGTGGATAGTTGGTTACTAATTAGTTCTCTCTAATGATATGGAAAACTAGGCCTTCATCCTCACGAAATAAAAAGCGAATGGCAAGGTACCTATCTGAGGGGATTGCTGTTCACCCTGCGATTGGCCTCTGCCTTCAGTTTGGCCACATCTTGGCGGGTTGTCATCTCCCCCCATCATCACTAGATCCACTGTGCTCGTTGTCGCTGCGAGGAGGGGATCGCCCCTGCGCCCTTCTGCCTCTTGTCTGGCTTTAGCTCTCATCATTCTAACAGCGTTTCCGATGATGTTGTCTGTGGCCTTTCTTCTCTCGTCCAAGCTTCCGCCGAGGTTGATGCGGAACGTCCCCAAATAACTCAAGACGAAAGGGGTGACGTCTTCCGGGAACAGTGCATCTCCTAGAGCCTTTAGATTCCTAGTTGCCCCTCGGACTGTCAAGTGCACTTCGATATCCTCAGTTCCAGGAAGAGGCACATCATCATCGTATTCTAAGAAGTCATTGAACGTCATCTCGGCCGTGAACCGAAGCAGACGGTTCTTTTTCGCATACGATGTGAGGGAGACGTAGTCCAGTGCATGGCATGTGATCCAATATGCCGCCATGATTTTTTCTTTGTCTTGGGAATCCGATTCCCAATCTATGGAATTGAAGTAAACCCCGATGAATTGGAACCCTGCATCGGCCAGATATTCCATTACAAATGCAATCCATCTGAGTACTGCGCCGAAGTCTGGACGGGAGGCTAGTGCGCTTTTCACGGCATATCCATTTTCGTAGTTTATTAAATTGAACGCAAAAAGAGAAGGCGGTTCTTGGTCCAGGCTTTCGCTGGGACATTTTCCGAACTTATATCCACACGTACAGATACGGCCACTCCGTTGGTGTTGGTGTAAGGCAAGATGATGCGCTTCTTGCCAGTACACTGTTTTTCCGTTCGGTTTACCCTCGGCAACTACTCGTAGTCGTTGGACGAAATAGGTGATGTTTTAACGGGATCAAACTCCTGATCAAAGGTTCCCAGCTCCAGTGACGTAGTCAGTGCCTGTGATTCTCATTTGTTGAGGTACCAATCGGAAAGCAGGTTCGGGTTAATCTTTGGAATCGGACCGCAGCTTTACTGCCTTAATCCATACTTTGCTTGTGGTTTTTGCAGAGTGAGCAATCCACTTTTGACAAATCTGGGAACTGATGTTACCCTTCGCTGTCCAATGGCGTAGCCAGGACTTTTCCAAGGAGGGGGATCAGCAAAATTTTGGGCGGGGCGGAGGTACACCTAACATGAACTGTCTGCTTTTACATTGACGTATCAGTATGTTGTGCTTTTCAACTTCAATTATGTATCTGGATTTAAATTTCATTTTGCGCATTTACTGTGATACTGCCAGCGTATAAAAAAATTCTCATCTCAAAGGGAATTCATCCCCTAATCCCCCCCTTGGCTACGCCACTGTCGCTGTCTGTGTTTCACCTTTAGACGCCCTTTTGCAATAAGCAAATTGCACAAAGTCTTTCAACCTTTCTTATATTTGAGCCGGTTTATAAGATTCGTTGCAAGATTTTGGTATTCAGCCAATTGTGTGGTTGACCGAGTGGATAGCGCGCTGGTCCCGGAATCCAGAGATCCCGGGTTCGAGCCCACGGAGCAACTCGCTACATTTCGACGTAGGCCGGGTTTTCGGCGAGATGAGAAGAGGGCAGAGACAGCCGCGACATAGTCTCCTCGACGTTTCTGAGGTAATACTCCAGGGCTCGTGTTGTGAGTAAAATTAGAAAAGAGGTACCGATCTGAAATGAAGGCTGCTACCTTATTATCCAGTCAAGTCGAGAGACAGCGAGCTAGCCCGTGACACATGTCAGATAGGTAACCACGTAAAATTTCTCATCAAAAATGAAACTTACATATTTTAGATAATTATTTGGAATTTTCTTTCCTGTTGAGCGCGGTCATGTTCCTATTATAACGAATATGAAGACCGAGGAAAAGAGAAATACAAGTAGACAGCTAATTATTTCAGTCATTATAACCTAGGGAGGTCCAAGTATCTAACAAAAAAAGTATCGATAAGTATCGATACTATCAATACTTTCATCTTGTCTGACAGTCAGCAAATTAGAAAGAAAAAAAAAACCAAAAAAAACCAAAAAAACAACTGAAAAATCGAAATCAAACACTATATTCTATAAAAGTAAATTTTTTTGTTCAAAACTGTTAGGGAAAATGGTAAGAATTATAAACTAAAAACTATAATACCCGAAGGAACTAACGAGAACGATTTCAATTTTTCTTTTTTGAATATGAAAATTTAAATTTTTGGTTTAAAATCACCAAGGTCTCCGGAAGATCACTGGTGCCCCTCAGTTCTTGTCAAACTGGCAACTTCACGCGGATCTCCACCTCCCCACAGTGCACGAGCTGCTTTCTCACCTTGCCACGTCCTACGAACAACGCCTCCACCGGCACCCCAATCAACTCGCTCTCCAACTCCTTCTCCCACCACCATTGCTTCGCCTCCGCCGTCGACACTTCCTGGACATCGCCACTCCTCCATAGCTAAAATTACTGTTAATCTACTCGTAATCTCATATTTCTCACTCTAATTTTAATTTTACTTTTTCGTGCGTTGATTTCTCACGATACTTTTAAGTTGTAATTAATCGTCTCTTCTCTCTTTACCCAACTACTGCTATTGTCAACCCTCTTCATCCTCTTGGCGTCGTGATTGCACGATCGTCTAGCAATGTATTTCGTTCTACTCGTTCTATTGTACCTAGCTCTATTTGTAAATGTACTCTGTACAGTTCAAATAAAACTCATTTAAAAAAAAAAAAAAAAAAAAAAATCACCAAGGAAGACTAAAAATACTACAAACTGGAATAATAAAACACTAACTTGAAGGAACCTGCAAAGAAAATATCATCGATTCAACTTAAATTTACAAAATTGTCATAGCAATAATAGTACATTATTATACAAGATGCTAAAGTGAGCGATGAAGTTCGAGTGCGAGTTTACAAAACGAGCCATTAGGCGAGTAACTGCTCACTTTGGCACTGTTGTTCAACAGATGAGAGAAAATGAGAAAAGTACGAACAAAAACAAAATTTAATCTGGAACATCAAAAATATAATGAGTTATCACGTTATGCGTCATCGTTGAGCCTTCAGTGTAGAAACGCGCATGCGCGGAAACGTAGAACAGCTGTTTTGTCGAACTCATTAATTCCCTAGACATTTAAAATTTCATTAAATCCCACTTGCGACGTGTCCGAGAAAAGGGCCTTAGTGGTAGATGAACATTCAGACCCTTTTCTTATGTCACATCAGGTTTCTAAAAACGCACCGGACTTATCCGAAGAATAGGTGGACGAGTTGCCGAATTTTTAATCATGTGATTAACACACATGTGCGCTAAATGGTTGGAGCGTGACGGAGCATACACAAGTTGAAAGTGAACGCTTTCTTAGGACATTCCGCGCCACGACGGTGTTTCTTCTTGAGGCACCTATGACAAAGCCCCTTGTCATTCGAAATTTTTTGCCGCCTGTTGAGGGAAGGAGCGGCAGAGCAGTCTTGGTGACGATGCCCCGACATGTCGCAGAAGATGTAGCTGGATGATGAAGAGGAGGATCTTCCAGAGCTCGAATTGTTTTTCGAGCGAGGCTTGCTCGAGCCTGCCGCAAAAGCGCCCGCAACCTTCATCTTTTTGGATGACGATTCGCCATCGCTTGCACACCGCTTGATGGCTTCGGCACGCTCGAAGTATTTGATGGCCTGGTTGAGCGACTCTAAGTAGAGCTTCAAAGTGTGCCCCGTGACGGTGGATGGGTCGTCATGTTCGCCGTCTAGGGTCCGATTGGCGTCGCCTTTCTGATCCACAATCTTCAGAACCTCAATGATCGTGGCATCAGGAAATTTTGCCAGGATCGTATTTTCCAACGAGTCCTGGTTTAAGATTATATTTAGCGACTCCAAATTGTTCATAATTTTATTGATATTCTCTAAGTTGGCTCGTTGACCTGAGCCGGATGTGGCTTCGGAGAGTGCGTTCAGTTCAGCATAGTAAATTGTGGCTAAGGTCTCAGGGTCCTTGTACTTGTCAAGGAGCAGCTTTTTCGAAGCCTCGTAGTTGCTGCCCGTGACAGAAAGGCTCGCCACGGTTGACTTGGCAGATCCTTTCAGCGAGTCGACCAGGAAGGTAAATTTGTTAATATCCGTGAGGTAAGAAGCGGAATCCACACAGGATTCAAACCGGTCCCAGAAAGACCGCCACTCCCTTAGGTTGCCGGAAAAGGTTGGAATCGGCAAGTTTGGCAGCTTAGGTCCCTGATGAGGGTATGCAGGACCTAGCGCCCTGGGACCCTGGTTTTATATAGTCAAAGATTCATGCTTCGAGTCGGAGAGAAGCGCGCATAAACAACAAAAATGACGCACTTGTCCGTCTAGTGTGAACAATCATCCTTCTCTCTCCTGCCAGGTTCACATGCTCACGATTCATTTTATTAATCTCTCATTGAACAGAGTACAGGCACCACTACTGCTATTCTTGCGCTTCTACCTTATCAGAAATATTTCAAATCTGCGTTCAGCATACTTACTACAAAATATGAGTGTTTGCGCGCTGCATTTTTCTCATCATTTTAGTATTTTTCCTCATTATATTTCAATGGTTTAGGAATTTTGTGTTGGTGTATCAACCAACTGTCAGCTAGCTCAGGGTGAGGTCACCTTTCAACTATGCGAGTCTGTACGCGAATTGAATTTCGAGGAGACCTTCTCAAAATGTTCTTAATTGTAACTAATCGGTTAATTGAATCGCTTTCAACTGCAATAATCCTTTCTCTAAGTATTTTGATCATTTTAATATATTCGAGATGGCAACTGACTGATCAGAAAAACAATGAATGCTTACGTTCTGAATTATTCGTGCTGTTCACGATTTTCTTATACTTAGTGATGTAAAATGGAAATATATTTTAAAAATCATTCCAACTCACAGACTTTTCAATTGGGTGACAATTTTCGGAATTTTTCATTTATCTCAAGACCATTCGATTTTCTTTCAGGGGTCGGGGACAGTCCTCAAGACTGGGTAAAGTTTTTCAGTACACGTTCAAGAAATTTTAAGACTCTTCCAGATTTGTTCAAGACACTTCAAAGCTCTTTCAAGTTTAGTAAGACGGTTCAAAACTGGTTTACGACATACTGAATCATCCGTACTTGATTAAGGTTTTTCAACCCATGATCAAGACTTTTTCATTCTTGTTTAGGATACGAGTTACAGCAGATTTATTTAAGGTTATGTAATACTCGTCTTTAATCATGTTAAACTCTTACGACTAGCATGCGTATTTGAAAACTCTCTGAGTTCTCGCCCAACTTATTCAAGATTTTCTCAAATTCCTTCAACTTTCTTTTAGTCACTAAAACTATTCAAGCTTCGTTGTGACACTTCCAAACTAGGTCCTTTAGAGATGTATCAGGATTCCTATGATTATTCGAAACTCTTGTAGACTTACTCAAGACTCTTCTAGACCTGTAGATGTAGAACCGTTCACGAAATTGGGATTACATATTTTAGATGTAAGATTCAAGACTTTCCAAGAGGAAAACTGAATTGAAGGGCTTGCCGGAAAAAGGGCGCTCTGCAAAAATGATAGTTTAAAAAAAAACACGTTTAAAGTTTTAACCAGGGCCTGATTTAGGCACTTGCGGGCCCGGGGCCCAAATTTTGTGTGGGCCCCCAAAATTTTTTTCAGCAACATTGATCATCATTTTTATTATTATTATTATTATTAATACCGTCATCATCGTCATTATTATGAGGTATTTTATATTGTACGTGAGCGTACGTAGCGCGCGCGTCTGTACAAGCATGTAATGAAAAATGTGCGGGCTCCCAATTTGTGCGGGCCCGGGGCCCCCTGGCTCCCCCTAAATCTGGCACGCACGGATCTCGTGTTTGAAATCATTCGTAACTTGGAATGTTAGCTACAACTAGAAAAATAAAATGGTTTTGATTTTGAATAGAAACGAGATTTTCAAAACCATTTTAGAGGCCCTTCTTCCATAAAATGATTTTCACGTGTTTATTTATAGTAGGTATGTTATTTCGTTATCTGTGATGCTATTGAAGCTGCTAACAGTGTCATGAAAAAAGCTCTCAGTACCATTAACCTGAGGAAATTGTCTTGACCCCGCGAGTAGCATTACACATAAAAGAGCCTCTCGTCTGCGCTTCGACGAAGTCAAAAGCCGTCAGGTTGAAACGAACGTAAATAAGTGAAAGAACAGAAAATGCAAATAACAGGGTGTAGCAAACGCCATTACTAAAGCTTGTTATTTCGCAACTCGAAATACGGAGGATTGTGCGTCTGCACCAGCAGCAGTTGGGGTGCGTTCAGGTCTGTCTGACGCCTTCAAATTAGAAATTATAATGGGATAGACGAGCAACGGGCGCCGGTAACATTACATTCGAGTCGATTTTCAAAAATCCTTCGACGGTACTGTATTCGCTTTTCCCTTTATATTCCTGCGTGTTCGCTCTCAGTGGCTCAAAGAGAAACTAATTACTTTCGAATTTCAACCTATCAATTTCAGCGTCAACTTTTCTCTCATCAGTCTGGGATGGTTCCAATCGAACTGCCGAAATAATATGAGCGCAGTTAACAACCTAGGTGTCGGGATGTCGCAGAACGGAATATCGTACTCGTATTCAACTTGCGATTTTGAGCTTGAGACGCTGGAGTGCATTATATCTGATTCTAGCCAATGTAACACGCCTCTCCAGTCTCTGATCTCAGTGCCAAGGAAACGGAATCGGAGTTCCGTAGTTGTAGCTGATTTTCAGTTAGGAATCAGAGTCGGCACTGGGGGAGAACCGAAGTCATCCAGAACTTCCAATCGAAAGGATTCGAAAATGAGTCGATTTCTTGGAGCTTAGTGTTGTATTGTCCATTAATTGCGCAGCCGAGTGTGGCTCTGCGCATTTTTTTTAAATTAAGTACCTACAAATGATAAGCAAAATGAACAAAACAGGTCAACCAGTGTAACCATTAAAGAATTATATGTACTGATTTCCCAATTGAGCTAATTTTCAAATGCGCATTACTCTACAACTAGACGCGTTAGCGAAAAACGGCCGACGGCATCATATTCAGCGTTGAAAAGTACACCAGAATCGGCTAATAAAATGCGTGCAACAGGATAGCTATTCAGAAGGATAAGCGATCTCTGTCGCCACAAGTTATTCATTGAACATTACAACAACTTATTTCAATTCTAATCTGATTCACTTGTGCGCAGGGCCGTCAATAAGTAACTTTAAAACTGCAATAAAAAATGAACAAATGTACGGGTTTAAAACATCTTTTATAACTGTTAAAATTCAATTCATTACCTATCTCTCTACACTATCACCTATTGAATTGAGGCCATCATCACAACATGACACCGCTTTGCAAATACCGTCTTCGAAAGATTTCCGTCTGATTGTTTTCAGCCTGATGTCTCTGGTTCAGCTGGTCTACCCATGAGTGTCCCTGATGGTTCCCTGGTCTCCGTCTCCATCTTCTCGCTCAACGTCACTCGGTCCATCACTTGTGACAGCCCTTCCGTTGTACGCTTCGCTCTAGTGTCCCTGTCAGTCCGGGTTTCGCCAGCCCCAGCAGGTTTGCTTTCCTAACTTAAAAAAAAAATAAAAATGTATGGACTTCATATCGTTCCCACGAGTCCTGGAAGAAATAGACGGTACACCGTGGCAGTGCTCCGGATATCACGGCAAGCTTGCTTACTGAGGGAGGTCAGCCGGTATCTCTTAGGTTCCTGTTCGCGTCTGTTTTAATCCAACAGCCGTGCATCCCCTCGGCATAGGTAACGCCAACCTTGGGATTAGGCCCTTGGCTGTACTAAGATACAGGCTACGAAAAGAAGGGAGTAGGCGACTCGTCTGTCATACACGGGTCACACCGGCGTTGGTGACGGTCCTCACTGCTACATATCCGTTTTTAATAGGGCAGAATCTCTTTGCCATCTATGCCACACAACCGATCTGACTTTACGTCGTCGGGTCTTTATTTCGCAGCCGACGTCGGGTTCTCCGCCCAACTCACAGATTCCGAGCGCGGGACATGCTTAACTGTAAGGACTGAAAGAAGTTAAGACACTAGCATCAGGTCCTCGGGCAGGCTAAACCCGCACTTACTAGCTGCAAGCCCTTGAGGGTTCTTTTTAGTCGCATTTGACGGCAGGCAGGGTTACCGTTGGAAAATTCTACTACCTGTCTTCACACGGGGAAACTTTTGGTACAAAATTAAAGTCGAAGTGGTCTTCGGGTAGCCATCCTGAAAGATAGCCACCTTATGTCCCTTCTCTACCGTCGCCGAAGCATAGGTCGTCGTCCTGCTTTTCTTCGGCGGTGCCTTCTCAGGTCCCGTCGGCGGAGTTTCCCGCGGTCTCTTACCTGACAATGGAGTTCTGGCAGAGGCTCTCTTTTCAGGTTGTGCTCTCCTTGGTTCCTCCATTGTCCTCCTGCTGTCTCCGCTTCTCACATTGCGCCTTCCTTCTCTGCGCTCCTGACTGTTTCCTCTTTTCTTCGTCTATTGTCTTAACGACGGATCCCTGATTCCCTGGTCCACCCGAGAGTGTCCCTGGTTCCCTGGTCTCCGTCTCCATCTTCTCGCCCAGTGTCACTCGGCTCATCACTTCTGACAGCCCTTCCGCTGCACGCTTCTCTCTAGCGTTCCTGTTGGTCCGGCTTTCGCCAGCCCCAGCAAGTTCGCTTTCCTTACTTAAAAACAAAACAAAACCAAAAAAAATAGTATATTATTATACACGGTGCTAAAGTGAGCGATTAAGTTCGAGTAGGCGAGTGAAGTAAACGCAGGAGAGAATCGCTCACTTTGGCATCGTTGTGTAATATAATGTTTTATTCTACAGATGAGAGAAAAGTACGAACAAGAACAAAATTCAATCTGGAACATCAAAAACATAATGAGTCACATTATCAGTTATCGTTGAGCCTTCAGTGTAAAAACACGCGTGCACGAAAACATAGAACACCTGTTTTGTCGAACTCATTAAATCCCTAGACATTTAAAATTTAATTAAATCCCACTTGCGACTTGTCCAAGAAAAGGGCCTTAGTGGTAGATGAACATTCAGACTCTTTTTTCTTGTGTCACGTCACGCTTCTATTCTTTCAAATCATGAAGCACTTAAACAGTCACTTTAGCTCCTAACAAGCGACCTCGCGGATCGCGAGGTAGTAACAGGGTGTTTGCCATTGGGACTATGCAAATTGTAGAAGCGCTAGTGTAGAATAGGTATTTTTTGATAAGCGAATGATGCTCAGAATCTTCGACCATCCAAATCTGAAGTAGTCTTCTTTTCGTTTTTCCCCCCACCAGACCCGGGAACATAAAAGCACAGGACGCTACACGCACATCATGGAAGTTCAAGGCTTCGAACTCTGAAGCTGCAAACTGCAATCACCCGGCAGACTTTGATAAACACAGAACATACTAGAAAACTAGAATACATTTCCATTTAATTCATTCCAAGTGGCAAGCAGAAATCAAACACTCTACCTTTGCAAGACAAACAATAAATTCAAAGGCCATAGTCAGGAGTTTCAACGAATATGAACTGTCAACTGCTGATAACAATTCAGAGGGACAGGAATTTTGTTTCGATTCAAATAAACGAGGAATTTTACTTCCATTCAAATAAAGTTGTGTTCTCACTTGAGAAAACGCACATTAATGTGTGCTCACTCCTCATTACAATGTTTATAAGACGAAAAGACATTAGCTCTATGCTCCACTCCTGTGAATTCGTGAACTGTTAATGCGAGAAAAATAATCTGTCATTTCAAAAACAAAACGTGATCTGCCAATTATTTATTCACGTTTTTCATCAATTCCGCTACACGATTATAATATAAGTTCAAATTCGTGGTTGAAGGTATGTTGATGGTTTTGGATGATTCCTCAATCCTGACTGATAATGAAAGAGGAAAGTAAATAGTCAAACGAGAAACGAAATATTCGTGAAAGACCTCTGAAACAGAATACCAAAATTACCAATTACTTAATACTGCTAACATATTTATGAGACATAACTCACATCGCATTATTCTTCGGAAAATTTCCAGATAAGAGTACCACAGAATGTTGCTTGTCCTTGGTTCGATTCAAATACATTATTGAGAACCCATTTCATAGTTCATGCAAACAAACAATACACTTACCTCTTCTAAATCCAGTTAATGTCTTCACTTTCTTTGAGGAAATAGTTCCTTTTTAGGACAGTACGAGTTGCACAATACTGTCATGAGTAAAATATGAAATTACGAAATAAAACGTAAATAAGTTGCATTTGACAGATAACTCCTCATTTGTAAATCGAACCACAGGCCTTTGCCTTAAGACCGATCTCAGGATCTAAATGCAACTGAGCTAAAACTGAACTATGATCAGTAAACAATTCACTCTTATTTGGAGAAAAACTAGAAATACTAAATACTAATGAGTATCGAGAAACAGAATAATCGTCAATAATCAATCATCAGCCGATTCGTAATTATTGGCAACAGATTACAGATTTCACGCCATTATATTAGCGTAGCAGAAGCTTCACTGCTCGAAACCTGGAAGAGAATAAGTATATCAAAATTACCATTAATACTATGCGTGCATCACCATATGCTCCATCAAACATAATTCACATCACATTATTCCTTGAAAATTTTACTGATAAGAGTATCACGGAAAGTTGTACTAGGTTCCAGGTTCGATTCAAAGAAATTCTACCTTAACTGAACTGAAGACTAATTTAAAACATTAACAAACAACAAACTTACCTCTTCTAAATCCAGTTATACAAATTTTACACAGTTTGAGCGTATACATTTTTGCGTAGCAGGAATCCTGAATCTAGTTTACATAAGCGGCTGATAGTATTGAAAATGTTCTTCTCGATGCGACTCATAGTATTTCAAATAATATTATCTATTTACGAGCTTGTTCTTGGTGGGATTGATAATATTCTCGATAATATTCTTTATGGATTCGATTATACTCACGGATTCTTTCACGTCTTTCTCTTCGATGTTTCTCATTATATCTACGATTATCTTGACGTATTCTATTCTGCGTAACTGCATTATCATAACATTTAGTAATTCGTTTGTCTCTCCAATTTAACTGTAACCAAGCATCACAATCATTAAATCTTCTATTAGCATTATTATTCAATAAATTGTTTAGATACAAATTCAATCATTCGCTACTGACCAGTGACGACTGGAATTCAATTCCAAAATATCGAGAATCTAAGTTGCTCCTTCGTTTTTGCGCCAACTGGTATTGATAAAACACTGATAATAAAAACTGAACTAAAACTGAACTATGAACTGTAAACAATTCAGTCGTATTTATTGAAAAAAATGATAAAAATTCGATTGCAATAGGGTGCTTGCAGCGCTGCGCGCGGGCAAACACCCTAAAAACTGTGATTAAAATCGTACTTTACCATCATCTGTAGAATAAAAAACATTTTTGAGACTCCATTTAGTTTCTACGAGTACCGGACAGCGCTCCGAATACCACGGCCAGCTTACATACTGTGGGAGCTAAGCCGGTATCCCTCAGGTTCCTGTTCACGACTGTTCTAACCCAACAGCCATGCATCCCCTCGGCATGGGTAACACTAACCTTTTGGGATTAGGCCCGTAGATGTACTGAGATACAGGCTACGGAAAGAAGGGGTAGGGGTAAGCAACTCATTGTCTGTCGTACACGGGTTACCCGACGCTTGTGACCTGCTACATACCTGATTTTAAAAGGGGAGCATCTTTGCCGTCTGTGCCACATGACCATTCCGACTTTACGTCATCGGGTCTGTATTTCGCATCCAATGTCGGCAGTGGCGAAGCTAGCGTGTAAGCTTGTAAGCTGAGCTTACACTAAAATTTTCAAAAAAAAACTTTTTTAATACTATTTAAATAATACTTATGTAAACTGCAAAAATTAACGCGTATCAAAAAAAAAAAATAAACAGAAACTATACATTACTTCGGGCAAGGCGCCCGGATGAAGCTGTCTCAGTTCAGCTTCAGATGTAGCCTGTTCTACTATATTGGCGCATGTGCACATAGGACCTGCACAGTTGAAGGGTAAGGGGAAGTTCGCGTTCGTAACGGGCCGTTGTAAGCCAGCTTCAAGACGAACGTGTCGTCTTGACTCACCCTGCGTCAACTCATATAATCATTGGTCAGTGTTATTGCAATAAGTTAGAACGTGTTTCTGCGTTTCGTTTCTATTTCGCTATATTATAAACGTAAAGTGATACTGGTGTTTTTTTGTTGTTTTTTTTTTTTTGTTTTTTTTTTAAAATAAATTACTACTTATATTCAAAACAGGGGACTCACTACTAATTTTTCAGCTTACACGTCGATTTCCTGTAGCTTCGCCACTGAATGTCGGGTTCCCCGCCTAACGCACAGATTCCGAGCGCGGGGCGTGCTTAACTGTAGTGACTGAAAGAAGTTCAGACACTAGCATCAGGTCCTCGGGTGCGCCAAACCCGCACTTGCCAGCTGCAAGCCCTTGAGGTTCCCTTATAGTCGCCTTTTACGACAGGCAGGGTTACCACGGGAAAATGCTACTACTCGTCCCCACGCGGGGATCAATATTTAGTTACTCCACAACTTGATGCGACTGTGCATCCTATTGTTTTCATGTTCAGAGTGTTAACCCTTCCTGTAGATGCCTGTGGGCAGTTCACGAATAACAATTGAGGAAACAAAAATAAATTATCGAATTCCGTAGTCGTTCAGCCATGTCTTGATATTTTCGCCGTTTCGGCGCTAGTTCCTCGCCGGCTGTCGTCTTCTCGTATTTTACCTCCATCAGTACTTGCTCTGTTTTCAGCACTTCTATGTATTAGCTTGTATAACGTGTACGCCGTCTGCTACAAATTCAAAGTAGCGTTCTGCAACGGAACAACCGCTTTACCGCGCACGAGTGTGAATCGCTAGGTAGGATGCGTATGTTCCGCAGGGGGAAGGTGAATGCGGTACAGTTCTTATCTTCTTACCGCTTTGAGCGGAACTACGTCAGTTATAATACCGCAAATCACAAAAATGCGCTGCATTGAAGAATACCTACTGTACGTGTGCAGTAATTGCCGATGGTCTGGGCTTTTCCCGTTGCATGTAGGCTTGTCAACATTTTTTTTAATAACCAGATATCGGTTAACCGGTTATTTTTTTTGCGTTTCTGTTTTTGGCCAGTTATAATTGACACAGTATGTTGGTCAACCGGTTATTTTCGGTTAATTTTTTTCAAGGTTATTTTTATTTATTTTGACATTGAGTAGATAGGTTCGGGACGAGATTTTTAACATTTATATGGAGCTCACTACATTATGGTTCTGTTTGTCCTTCTGCCATGTCTGTAAGCCACCACCCACTTCGCCCACCGTTGGGCATATGTCTCTGTCGCCCTCTTCCAAGCCTTTCTGTTTGTTGCTGTCTGCTTCCAGTAGGGCTCGAGAAATTTTAGGATTTCATTTAACCAGCGTGCAATCGGTGGGTCTTTGCCTTTGCTATGGTTCAATGGGGTCCAGAGAGTGCATTGCAGGTTCTATTTCTCAGGGTTCTCTCTCGCCATGCGACGAATATATTTAAATTTTAGTTTTTTGATTTTGTATTCCGATACTTTTTGTTCCCAATTGTTTTATAATGCATTTTGTTTTCACCTGGTCTTTTAAGTGCACGCCCAGTATACTCCTTTGCATAGAGTTTTGAAGATTTATAAAACGCTTAAACTGTTTTTTCGTAAGTGACTACTACGTTTGGGTCCCGTGTGTCAACACCGGCAACACGCAATCCTCCAAAATTTTTATTTTAAGTTTGTTTTTTATTTTACTTTTTGAACTTGTATTGTTTAGCCAAAATTCTTTCCATGCATTAGCGATTCTTTCATTTATAATCCCTTCCATATTGGAGTTCAATTTTGACGTTTGGCCTGAACATTTATATTCTTTTATCCTACCTATTTTTGCCCCGTACCAGAATTTGTTGATTTCCTCCATGTTCATGGATAATCTGAAAGTTTTACTGTGTTGTTTTAGGTCTGATTTTGAGATGTTCATTGATAGTCCGAAAATCTCACTCTGTTGTCTTAAGTTTTTCACCTTTTCCAGCATTTCTTCGAAACTCTTGGTTACCAGCATTATATCGCCTGCAAATCTTAGCTTTGTTTGTCCAAAATTTTTAATCCATTTCCTTCCAAATCCAAATTTTTGAAAATTTGTTCTAGGGCGCAGTTAAACAAGTTCGGCAACAAGGGGTCCCCTTGTTTTACCCCCCCCCCCTTTATATAGGAAAGCATTTATCCTTTACATCTGTTTTAATGTAAGCCTGTGAATTATTGTACATGTACATCAAAATCTCAATAATTTCTAACGAAACTCTTTGGCTTGCCATAGCTTATTGAGATATGTCGAATCGAATGCCGTATTGAAATCAATGAACATCAGCCAAACTTCAATGTTGAATTCTCTGGATCTTTCTATTATTTGGCTCAGGGTTTGGATGCGGTCTATTATAATATTATTTTTTTCCTAAACCTGCTTGTTCCAGTGGTTGTTCGGAGTCTCAAGTATTGTACATACGATTTTTGATAATTTTCATAAATAGTTTTTCCAGGTTTGAAGATAAGGTTGAGTGGTCTGTAGTTGCTGCTGTCTGCTCTGTCACCTTTTTTGAATAGTAGGATTATTTCCGAGATGTTCCATTGTTCTGGTGTAATTTTTGTTTCCAAAATTTTGTTATCGATCCTTGTTAACGGGTATACTACTGTGTCCGCTAGAATTTTTATTATTTCGTTATCTATTTGGCCACCTCTTTTATCCACAGGGAGCAGGAGTTGAGCTGATGTTCGTGTATGTACTTTTCCAGATTAACGTGTTATTATTGTTCGTTTTCGCATAGAGGTCTCTGTAGAATTTAGATGCGATTTCCGAAATCTCCTCTTGGCCATATTTTACTGGCCCTTTAGAGTCTTTTCACCTAATGAACGCAAAGGTGCCGGTCTGGGTTAGTTTTTTTGCAAATTTTGTAAAGCCATTTATGTTAATTATTTTTTCGATTAATGTTGTGTCGACATTCCTAACATTCCGACGTATTTCCTTCCACTGATTTTTTTACCTCGCCTTGTTCTATCTTATATTCAATTGTTTTTTGAGATTTCGTATTAATATTTTCTCTTGTTTTAGGGAGTTATTTTGTGTTTTCCCGAAATCTTATCGTCAGTTTTTATACTACTTTTGCGGGTCCTACTTTCCTGATGTGTACTGAATAGTCTTCTTTAGTATGTTATACATAATTTGGGTTTGCGCGGTGTCTCCAAAATTTCGCTTCTTTAACTCGTTCGCCAAAATTTCATTTGCGATTTTGAATTTATTTATGTACTCGGGGATTATTAGTTTTTTCTTTGTATGCTTGTCACTGTGGTTACCGAAAGATGGATTCGGTGGTATTTTGAGAGATGCCCTTCCCGCTCGGTGGTCCGAAGAGAAGCCTGAGTTATTAATAATTTCCATGTTTTTTAAATTGGAATTCATCTTGGAATATTCAATTGGATAAAAAATCGTCATAACAGAATCGTTAGATTGGTTGGGCTATTGCTCGGCAAAATACGAGTACGATATAGTAAAAAACAAGCAATTTCGAATCTGCTAAAAAAAAAATTCACATATTCAGTGCAAAAAGGAACCGAGTAACCTTTTTTTTTTTTTTTTGTTGCAATAACAGATGAAAATAACTGAGAGCGTTAGCGTTTTCTCTAAGCTCTGTTCTGAATCGGAGTAAGGTCAAAATTCAGGAGTAATTCAGAATTAGATTCAGATTAAGCGATTATGAACTAAAGGCTCTACGTATTCGTACGGGTAGAAAAAGCCACCATTTTCACTTTTGAAAAAATTTAAGAAATTAATCCTAAAATTATAAAGGATTCTCACCTGATTCAAAAATACTATTCTATGTTCTGCATAAACCAGTATACACTGTGAATAATTTTGAAATCTGAAGATAAGTAAAGAAAGATGAATTTCTCCATTTGATAGTAAATTAACAAATTAATTTTAATTTTTAACAATTTTATTGTTATAGAATGGTATGCATTTTTCCACCCGGCAGAAAATTAGAAAATAATGGCGAATAAATATAATCAGCGGTTAAAAAAAGAAGGGCAGTGGAGAATAAAAACGGACACGGTGAAATAAAGTTTCGAATGACAGAAAAATAGTGGAACAATAATTAAAAAATGTGCTCGGTCTGAATATATTTTTGACCATAACACTGGCTCTGTAATGAATACAAATGTATTATCAACATTTTTAAGGGCGTAGATCGATGATGGAACATAGATCCAACACTACAAAAACCAGTATTGAATCCCGAGGAATATTTATCTTCCCTGAAGACGTAAATTAACTTAAACTGCAATTTTTCTTTCGTTTTTATAGCCTTTCTGAATGCATTTTGTACATTTTCACTCATTTTCTATGCATTTCTTATGTAATGGCAATGTCACCCCATACGCAGGTAACTTTGCCGATTCATCTTTAGACCTTTCTGAGACAAGGGGGGGATGGAAATTTTGATTCTTCCAGCTAATCTTATTCCCAAAGGTTCAATCAATCCGGTACAGTTTATATATTTCCTAAGGATTTAAATTCTACTTTTTCCCCCAGACGCGGTTTTTTTGTTTTTTTCCTAGGCGTGGTATTTCATTAAAGTAAAAGTAACTTAGAAAAAAATTAACCGAAAATAACCGGTAATTGAAAATTTTTTGACAAGCCTACTTTCAACAAACGTCGTTAATAGTTACATATCTTCAGTAAACCGTTAGACCACGCAGTAACGTCAGCATCCTGGACACGCAGACATTTCCTAATTATTTTCATGGCTTCATCTCCACTCTCAACTACCCTGATATTTTATATGTACATTGTACGATAAGAGTTCTCTACCCCCATTTGTTTGATACCAATTACCAAATAAATAGGCATATTACACGCGTCCTCTGCTCATGACGAAGTAACGATCGCAAAAAGCGGTACGCCTAATAAGCTTGTTCCGCAAGTTGCGGAACCGAGACACAACCTGTTCCGCGTAGTGCAGTATCGCTTACACAACGTTATCTGTTCCGCAAAAGCGGTAGTGGTACTCTCATTGTGACGAGTTCCGCTTCATGCGAATCGTTATCATGTATGCGGAATATACCGATGCAGAACTCTAATTCAAAGCCGCGATGCCATGTCTCGACATTATTTTTTAGTTTTAGGTAGGTTAACTATTGTCACGTCGGAACAATTCCACATCTCTATAGGGAACATTGGTAGTAGTCGACCTCTTTTCCTCGGGTAGGGCGATTGCTCACCAAAAGCACATCAACGCCGAATACCCAAAACAAAAGCAATGAGGTTTGGGAGATTGAAAAAAAAAATCGTCCCTGACGAAGGATTGTCATCCCCGATGAATTGTCCCCGACTCAAGTATCTCTGATATTGACAGTGAGACAAATTTCACCGTGATGATTTGGCTAACCGAGGACGTCAGTAGTTTTCAGCTTTTCCTAATTGAAGATAACTGTCCGGCAAGCTCCTCTCCCGCCTATAGAACTTTATATCAGTGAACCCACTCGCTAAGACAAAGTCGCAGTTGTAACAAATGCAAATGTTTCAATCAAGAGTCTGAATGAACGCTAGTTTTCAATGAAGAATCAAGACATTGGGTCAGACTGAACCAGAACTTGGCAAAAGAGTTGTGTCAAGAAGGCAGATTTGGTTCAAAAATGACCGACTTGGTCTCCTTGCTCATGGTAGCATTGTTCACTAAACCTCTAACTTGAGAGGTGTGATGCACAACTGGCAGGAACTCGAGAAGTAGTTCACATAGAGAAGTTCATCTGAAAATCATGTGAACTAAATCAGGTCATTTTACGTTTGAGGCGTTCTCGACGAAATGAGTTAATTTTATACTTGCAGCGTTGAGAGTTCTCGGTTGTGGTGAAAACTCTGATTTCGAGGTAGATTTAGGTTCTTGACATTTCCATCAACCAATTTGCGAACTGATGAGACTAAGAAAGGGAACAATTGAATTGGAAATGTAGGGCGCTGAAACTCTGGCGAAATACTACTTGAGTTTCCTTTAAGATGACGACGTCGCGCTTTTCTTGCTATTTCAGAATTTGTATATTCTTTCGACTTTGACGTCAAGCTATGTAAACGTTTTGCTTACAAAACTAAACGCAGCAAATCGAAAATTAACGTCTGGAGTTAAAAGCTCGGCGTAATTTATGTTGCAACACAATGCGGTAGCTCGCGAACAAAATCCAGAGAAGCAGACAAATAAAAACGTGTTTTGTCGCCATTAGTTGGAAGATGACTGAAATTTTTCAGCCGCCGCCTTTTAAAGTTGTCTTCATTATCCATTTATCTCCCGGTGTTTTTTATGTCGGCGGAGTATTTTCTGCGTCAGTTTTATTCGTCTATTATCTCGTTTTGGCGGCCATAGGCGCTGGAGTACAGTCATGGAATCGCCATCAACAACATCATTCATCGGATTTCGTTTTTTTTTTCTTTCTTTCTTTGGAGCCCGCGCACATTTCTACGAGGGTTAGTTCGCCCCGCGCTTCTTCGTGCGTAATGAGAATGACTAATGATTCGTTATCGAGTGTTTGCGTGACTGAATTATCTTCGAATCTTCGCACCCCGTCGTTGTAGAAATGATACATCCTTTATGAATGCCTCAACATTATGGGATTTCACCCCAATGAAGATCATAACGTTTTTGATCAACTAGCTCGGATGCTAGTTGCATTATTCTGTATTTTTCTAAATTATAAGAAAATATTTGACATATTTTTGATTTAAACTCTCAAGAAGTATTTCTTGAAATACTTTCAAGACGGTGAGTGACGTTGAACTCCCCATTGTAATTCCAGGTGTTACCTATGTGTTTTTTCGATAACTTCTCAGCCATAAGTGCTACTGAACAGTTGTTTGCAGAAAATTTATATTCTATGCTAAATTCTGCGTGAAAATTACCTCTCTTATTATTTTCTTGTATCTGAAAAACTCCAAAAATATGAGGCCCAAAAATACGTACATTCCCGGCTCAAAATGAATTAATTGTATTAACGACGTTTAGTGGTCTTCAACTGTGGTAAAATAAGTCAAGTTCTGAATCGGTTTGCATTCAAAGTGAATATCTAACTAAATTGTCAGAATTGCGTCGAAACCACTTGAAAATATGACTTGAGATTTTCTTCAAAAGCTACCCCTAAGACGGGCGTATAAATAGAAAAATAAGAAACATAACTTATTTATGAAATCTCATTCGTACTGCTTGTTTTTAGAAATGTACGAGTATACCGTCAGTTTTAAGAAAAGCAGTTACCAGCATTATCTGTTCTGGTCTGAGAAGCAATTTTTCTAAATCATTTATATATCTTCAGGCTGTATGGTCAATTTTTGTAAAATGTCAAGCATTCTCTTTTTGCTCTAATGCACTCAGTGTTGACGATATGCTCTAAAATAAACCCATCTAATAAAGTGTAAAACGGGAACTTCCCAATGTGGTGGCGCGCTAGTATCGTTGTTACTGATAAAACAAATAACAACAACAGTGAAGCAGGATCAAATTTATCAGTTACACTTAGTTTGCACCGAGTACATTCAGATTTTAGTTCTTCCGCTTATCACGACAGTCATCGTGTTTTATTACGTCCACAGCATGAATCATCACGAATAATTAATTAATTACGAATAAAAAATCATACTTAACGTAGTGAATTCTGGTGGAAAACTGCGAAATAGTAATGTAAAATTGACGAAGTATCCTGGTCCACTCTTGTTATTATTTTTCATTATTGATGATAACGTGCGGTTCATAAAAACGCCACCAGATTTCGCCTACTCCATTGGAAAGTTCCTATGGTCTTCAAAATGAGTCCAACGAAAATTTTGAACAAGTGTAAGGGGGTGATATAGGCTGATGGGTGTGTCACATTAGTCTGGGCAGTGAGCGTCACGAGGTGCATCCCTGTGTATCGAAGGGCTTGTAGAATTGGGAAATCCGACAGACCGATGGAGTTCTGTGAGACACCTTGTCTGATGTGAGCTCAAATGCATCCAATAAAGACGGCATTTTTCGATTCTTCCGGAAGAGCTTTGTTGTGTAACTCACCTAAATAGTCAACCCACATGTCTTTCTCAGCGAAAGGTGCGCAAGAAACCTGCAATCCTCTCTTTTTCATTTGCTCTCACCCGAGCCCCGGAACCGCCCCTTCGATTATTACCTCAGGGACATCGGAAAGCCATTTAGGGCAGCCTTTTAGCCCTCTTCTCTTCTTGCGGGAATTAGCCTAGTCAACTGCTCTATCTTCTTGTCGAATACCCCCGTATCACTAGCCCCGTGGTTTATGACGATGAGCTCAACGAGCACCGACAGGTAGCGCCTCACCCATTTGCAGCTTTCAGATACTGGCGACCGATTACACAATACGCACTTCTCGGAAGCCTCTGCTGTAAGTGGTTGTGACTCTGTACGTTATCAGAATTCGGTATTAGAATGTGTGACGAGTTCTTTCTTGCATTACTGATAACGATGCCGGCGTTGAGAATCGAACCCGGTGCCTTTGGTTTTTTTTTTTTTTTTATGTCGGGATTTGAGAGAGACTTTGTTGAACCGGCGAGGTTGGCTGGAAGAACCTGGGATGCATGGGAAGAGCAGATGGCAGAAGCTGACAATCTATTTTGGAGGATAAGATCTTTGATCTCAAGCTTACACTTTTCACACGACTCAACAATGTATTTACCAGGTATCAGAAGACATCTTAACAACACCCAATTCAAGAGGTAGCGACCTTTTAGTATGGTTCTCGGATTTTGTTTCTACAATGGGCATAAAATGGGATCTACTCTGAAACTGTTTCATTGTTCGTTTCTTTTTGTCCTTACTATCAGGCTTGCTCCCCGCGTCCCGGAATCTATATACCCTTTCGAGTATCGCATCAGTGATATCGGGAGCCTCTTAGGGCTGCCTTAGCCCTCTTCTCTTCTTGCCGGGAATCGGCCTAGATCAACTGTGCTATCTTCCTGTCGAATACCCATATCACTAGCCCCGTGGTTTATGACGGTGAGTTCAACGAGCACCGGCAGGTGGCGCCTTATTTATTTACAGCTTTCAGATACTGGCGACCGATTACACACTTCTCGGAAGCCTCTGCTGTAAGTGGTTGTGACTCTGTGTACGTTATCAGAATTCGGTGTTACAATGTGTGACGAGTTCTTTCTTGCATTACTGATAACGATGCCGGCGTTGGGAATTGAACTCGGTGCGTTCGGTTTAGGAAGCCGAGTTCTTACCGCTACGCCACGGAGCCACTACTCTATATTATCCCGTAAGGGTTGTGACGTATGACTTGAAAGATACTTAATCTGAAAATTTCCAGACTTGATTGACAATTTAATGGATTCCTTCATGTATTCTTCTCCGGTGCACGAATTATCACCTTCCGATTCACCTTCGATGATGGCTGTATACAGATGACCATAGATATCCGAGTTGCATTCGCTATCAGCCATATCTTTATGACTTATATGTGCAAGCATCGATACTTCGTCTTCTGTGCACTCACCAGAGTTAACTCTCTCCAAGAATGATTTTACGGTCGAAGCTCTAAGCGCTGTGTCGAATTTTCGATCAAACAGTAACGTGGTCGGCTAGTCAAATGCAAGCTTTTTCTGCCCTTCAAATACTCCCATTCTTTGATGTTTCTTCTAAGATCTCTTTTCCGCATTTTCAGCATCATTCTCCGGCGTTTAGACTCTTTGAGCATAAGGAGTTTGATATGGTAATCATACAAGACATTCCGCTTAAGCGACATATCTGACGTCGTTATACGCCAGGGCAAACCCCCAAGGGGAAAACAAAAAAGTAAAAACAATAATTATTGGACTATTTTTAAGCAGTAGTCATTACTCGATGTTGCTTGATATGATAATAAACGATAATGCCAACTGTCGATAATATGGTTATTATCGATACTTCAACACATCACTAATGACGACTGCCTCAACTGTATGACTTTTGTATGACTTGTATGGCCGATAGACACTCTGAAATTACATTTTCCGATTCAAAATGGCAAACACAACATGTATTTTAGGATAATTACGATAAAACGATAATGATGTCATGCAGTGCTCTAGCCTGTGAGCACCACCATACTTGCCGCCACTGTTAGGGAGTGGACAATCAGTGCAGAAGCTGACAAAAAGAATTATGAAAGTCGGCGATATAAGGACAATTCTGATGTACACGAACCAAACGCAAACTGTACAGATAATTGCGCAACTCGAGCTGGAAACGGCCAGGCATACTGCCGTATTCTTATTTCCACATTTTCAGTACTACCGCAAAAATATTGAAGTTGTATAACTGGATTTCCTACAATATACTCCTTAGTACTAGTATCGTTAGAAAATAAACAAGAAAAAGAAATCTCTACGAGAAGAAAAAACGCATGGAAAAGTTTTTGGTTCCAAAATATAATTCTAAAAAGTCAAATAAGTATGAACAGTAAAATCAAAATACTAGAAAGTGACGTATACCCAACCCTGACTTACGGAGCTGAAACGTGTGGCCGCTTACTTAAAACCACCTAAACTGGATATACAAGTGAAACAGGGGAAAATGTTAAGAAGTGTGCTCGGAATAAGGCAGGGCGAAAAAGTGAGCGTTAAGAAACTAACTGAGTAATCAAAAAACCATGATATACTTAACTCACAAAATTAAGAAATTGAAATTTGATTACGCGGGGCACTTATACAGATCTGACCCAAATGGCTAGGGAGAAGGGTTCTAGATTGGGTTTCATTACACTATGAAAAGAAGATGGGTAGACTCTCACCTAGATAGTGAGATGAAATAATAAAAATGGTGGGAATGCTTTGGGGAAGAGCTGCGGAAAATCGGGAAAGGTGGAGAAAGGTGGGGGAGGCCTATGCTCAACGTTGGACAGAGTAGGGCACGCTAAGTTCCCTTCTCAGTACAGGCTGTATAATAACTCCTTGGTACTAGTGCCATTAAACTTTTGGCAAATAAAAATAATCTTTTGGAAAATTCATTCACTAAATCCTTCCGATCCTTCCAATCCTGCGAATTGTTCAAAAATAATAATGACTCCTGGGCTAAAAATAAAAAGTCTCAAAAAAGATTAAAATTAAATCTGGTATATCTCAATTGCAGAGGCCTTGCGAGCAATGAAAGAATTTATGAACTCGAAGAAAAAATAGAAAAAATAAAATGGGATATTCTGGCACTATCGGAAGTAAGAAAAACAGGTGAATCATTGCTGCGCAAAAAGCCGGGGTATGTCTTCTATCATATCGGCCAAACGAAAGGGTACAGAGGGGTAGGCTTCTATATTAAGGCACATATAATGAAGGACGTAGAAGTTATCCAGGGGGTATCAGAAAGGATATGTTTTTTAAAATTAAGTGTGGGCAAAAATAGGAAAGCCTTGGTGATTTCAGTGTATGCTCCTACTCTCGGTGCAGAGCAAGAGGAATCTGACAAATTTTATGCTGATCTCGAATTAATACTGGACTCGCAGAGGGAATATTATAACTTCTTAATGGGGGACTGGAATGCCATTGTGGGACAAAAAGGAAATCATTTGGAAAATACGAGGGAGTTTGGAATGGGCCGTAGAAATTTAAATGGGGCAAAACTTGTTGATTTTTGTGCAAAAAAGAACCTTTCGATTGCTAATACTTTTTTCTCAAAAAAACAAAAATTGAAATGGACGTGGCAGTCCCCCGGCGGAAAGTATAAGAATGAAATAGATCATTTCATTACAAATGATATGTCTGCAGTAGAGGATGTGACAGTTCTGCCGGGCTTCCGCTTTAGCTCGGATCATAGGCTACTATTTGCCTTCCAAATAGGGTAAGATATAAAAATAGTAAAAAAGAGTTTGCAAAGGAAAAACTCATTCCGGTATATGCTTTACAGGCTGCCAGGGAAGCGCTTACAAAACGACTAGATAAGATTGAGCGTGAGTGGGCACACTTTACCCTGCAGGGGGCATACTACTCGGTTGCAATAGCAATTATGGATACAACAAACGAATTTGGCAAAGTACATGTTAAAACAAAAATGGATGACAAACTATCAGCAGAAACAAAACTTTTAATTGAAAAAAGAGAGGAACTAGAGAGGAAAGATAGTAAGTCTTTCAGGGAGAAGCTGGACTTGGTATGTTTGAGGAAAAAAATAAAAATAGAAATTAGAAATGTGAGGAAATTTGATAGCAAAATTATTGAGTGTGAAATAGAACGGAATACCCAACAAGAGCTGTAAAAAAAAAAAAAAAAAACTAGTGCCATTGAAAGGCATTTTTCGAAATTGGGGTTCGAGATTTATTTTTTAAGATGTGGTCGACTGCAACTTCTTACTGCAAACTTACATGGAATTAAACGATAGATCCATTCCCCAGCAAAATCTAATTCTTATTGACTAACAAAATTCTGCTAATTCGTGTATGGCATTGAAGGGTCGATCCATTTCCTGGCAAAATCTAATTCTTATATCGACCAACAATAGAGGCGGCAACGTGCTGTCGAAAAGAATATCGTGCTCGCTATGTTTCGTGAGTTTCTGTCCACGAGTGAGATAACAACCACAGCAAATCCAATTAAGGTGCTATCTGCGAAGAAAATTAACCGCGAAAAAAAAAGTCGAAATTAATTCATTCCGACTTTTGTTCTTCCCCCGTTTTGTAACGCGTTAATTTAGTTTCTCCTCTCGCTCCCCTTTCCACACCGAGTTCGGAAAAAAGCAAACATCCGAGATATTTTTGCGGTTTCCTTGAACAGCGCTGCTGCTCGTGTTTCATTCTTCTTCGTATCCACAGTAGGTATATACATTTGTATGAATGCTAGTAACCAAGCTAATAAAAACAGGGCATTACAAGAATTTAACGAGCTTTTAAATTAAATTAACAACAGTTCAGATGTTGTTTATACAGACATATTTGATAGTTTCATTTAATTAATCTGGCGGGACGTTGCCGCGGCTCTTTCAGCTTTTTCCGGGTCGTCGAATCGCGCGCGCAGCTTTTTCGCCATCGTGGATGCCTAATTACGTGGCTTCATTAGTGATTCTAAGTCGATGAAGACGATTGCTATTTACGAAACTAAAACCACGATGTCGGATTGGAAATCAATTTGAGTACCGCGTGAAGGTTTGGCAGCAGTGCAGCAGAATTTGAGACAGAACTGCGTATAAAGGTCAGAGGTAACACTGCTTTCTCGCCCATCATTCGCCAGCCCAGCTGTTTTGATCCTGATTTTAGTTCAGCGATGTCAGTCGAAATTCAATGTATCGAAAAAGTGCGGCTGAGCATCGCCAAAATTGTTACAGTCCGGTTGATGAACATCCAAAAGATAAATCTGCTCGGTTGCTACAGCTGAATCTCAACAATGATTATCTTTTATCATGGTCGATGAATATGATTCCGTGGTTAATGCGTTGATTCAACAAAAACTAACCTCGAAATCTGATTAAGGGACTATGAAAACTTATGTGTAGTGGGACGCAGTGGCGTAGCTAGGGGTTTCCCAAAGGGGGGGGGGCACAATAAGATTTTCAAGGGAGAAAAAGTCTGAAATTGCGGTATTTTTTTAAAATCGCCGATATTAGAGGACTATGTAAAAATATTGAGGGGCACGTGCCCTCCTGTACCCCACTGATGATACGCCACTGGTGGGACGTATGTCGATGCACGCATGCCAAAATTGCCCCCGATATACCACACCCCGGCCCCGGAAACTATCCTTTTGAGTGTTGCACCAGTGGCAGGAGAGATGGTTTGAGGCCGACCCGAGCCCCCATTTCGCTGTTTCGCTTTCGGTGCGTACTGTCCACGGGGACCTAGCACTAACCTGGAATTTGGGTGCCCTACTGCCGAGGGCGCTTCTTCTTCATTATAAAAATGTATAGTTCAACTCCTATATCGATAAAACAGCTCGTGTGCTCAATCCCGTCTCCCCTCCTTCCAGGATCCATCAACTCAAAGCGATCAGAGAAATTGTGTCTGAACGGCATCCGATGTCTTAGAATTGTTAGAAGTTGAGAACAAAATACACTAAAGTTGAAATTTCATGTATTTTCTCTTGGAAATATGGAAAGGGCATGCGCCACTTATTCCCCATGTCGAGCTGAAACTTTGAAAAAATAAATTTTATTTCATTGAAACAGCTTTAGCTCCCCCTCTCTTTTTATAATTTGCTCTCCACCCGAGTCCTGAAATCTACCCTTTCGAGCATTACTTCAGGGACGTCGGGGAGGCTGTTAAAAGGCTGTCTTAGCCCTCTTCCCTTCTGGCCAAAAAATCGGCCTAGGTCGATAATTCTGGCGAGTGGCTACGTGAATTCGAACCCCCCCTCCCCCGAGTCAACTGATATTTCCAACGTTAATAAATGACAATCCTGTTTGAGAACAGTACCTCCTTTAAGAAAGAAAGAAAATTGTGAATGTACGGCTGAACAGGACTTTAAAACTCTTTCGATTTCCAGATTAGCACTTTTGACTTACTAATTTGTCTGAGAACCGAAAAACTACTCTTTTTCTACGACGAGCCGCCTTCGCGACTTTCGGCCGTGGCTCTCTGAGGAAACGCTTGACTCTTTGATGACTGTTGACTTTTTGGTGAGTCTTTTTTAATAGCCCTTAGAAAAGATTTTTGACTTTGTTGAAGTGTCTCTTGATTCTTGTGAGGTTCCTTTTGACTTTCTTGAGGCGCTTCTGTAGGTTGAAAAGTTAATCGACTTCAAAGAGTAGATTGTCTGAGAATTTCAGCGGTAGTCACTCCACTGAACTCGCCCCAATTGCGAGCTTCGTATCTTATTTTTGTAAAATATTGTTGATTAAAATATCAGACAACATCTTTCATTCGCTCGCACCTTGCTGTCGCTTTCTTCAAACGCTGAAAAAGAAAATACAAAGAAGCAGGAAGGGGAGTGAAAGGATACAGTTTAAAACGTCTATTGTTAGAGATGTTCGCGGGGAAAACTTTTAAATGACAAAGTGTTCGCCGTCGTTTTTTCTTCTCGTCTTTATGGTCTAATTTTTTTCTTCCTCCTTATTCTGGAAAGACCGATTCTAACGTTTCCAAAAGTAAAGAAATTAGGAAAGTTTCGAATGTGTTCCATTAAAAACTCGTAGACGCCGCGAAGGAAAAGAGCTGCACGGAGGTTTCTCTTCTACATTGTTTAGTTTTGAATAACAGAAAAACTTCTTAGCAATGTGGATTACATTTTTGCGGTATTGAGGTAATCAAGTGGCGTGTTCATCGGAAAGTTCTTTTTTCGGTAACGCGAAAAAAGGGGGAAAATCGAATTTGAATAAGCGGAGTGAGAGGGCCGTGAATGTAACTGACTGTGTTTAAGCGAATAGAATTAGTACTGATCTGACTGACAACCAATACCGTAAAATCTGCAGGAGTTGAATGGGAGTCTTACAGCAAGATGGGTGTCTGAAGACTTATTCCCAAAGGTGGGCAAGATACTTAAGTGGAACGGTAGGTGGGGGAGTGGCAAAAATCTTTTCTACGAGAGATATCGTGTTTCGATCTTGGTTAAAATTATACATATGTGGCAGTGTAGGGAATAAGATCCCACTTTGTCGATCCTAGTTTTTGAGATACGGCGATTTTTGTGAATCGTGTTCAAAACTGTCGAAATCGGGATGGTGACGATTTTGGTACAATAAACCCTCCTCTGTCGACTGGCGTTGTCCGTTTTCTCTTTCTGCCTTCATTCGTTCATTACAGACGAAAACACGAATCCACCTCCATTCTGTTTTGCCCCCACCCAGCTCAGTTTTGTTCTCGCTGGAAATTAAACTCATTTCTTATTAGTTTTCTGAAAAGGGGTCTCACTTTGCCGACGAAATCCTTCATAAAATTTCTGACAGTGACCTGGCGGAGCTCTATAGCTTTATTTGTCTCAGAGATACGCTGCTTCGAATTTGTAATTTTTAGGGTGTTTGCCCGCGCGCAGCGCTGCAAGCACCCTATTGCAATCGAATTTTCATTTCAATAAATACGACTGAATTGTTTACAGTTCATAGTTCAGTTTTAGTTCAGTTTTTATTATCAGTGTTTTATCAATACCAGTTGGCGCAAAAACGAAGGAGCAACTGAACAGTTAAATTGGAGAGACAAACGAATTACTAAATGTTATGATAATGCAGTTACGCAGAATAGAATACGTCAAGATAATCGTAAATATAATGAGAAACATCGAAGAGAAAGACGTGAAAGAATCCGTGAGTATAATCGAATCCATAAAGAATATTATCGAGAATATTATCAATCCCACCAAGAACAAGCTCGTAAATAGATAATATTATTTGAAATACTATGAGTCGCATCGAGAAGAACATTTTCAATACTATCAGCCGCTTATGTAAACTAGATTCAGGATTCCTGCTACGCAAAAATGTATACGCTCAAACTGTGTAAAATTTGTATAACTGGGTTTAGAAGAGGTAAGTTTGTTGTTTGTTAATGTTTTAAATTAGTCTTCAGTTCAGTTAAGGTAGAATTTCTTTTAATCGAACATGGAACCTAGTACAACTTTCGGTGATACTCTTATCAGTAAAATTTTCAAGGAATAATGTGATGTGAATTATGTTTGATGGAGCATATGGTGATGCACGCATAGTATTAATGGTAATTTTGATATACTTATTCTCTTCCAGGTTTCGAGCAGTGAAGCTTCCGCTACGCTAATATAATGGCGTGAAATCTGTAATCTGTTGCCAATAATTACGAATCGGCTGATGATTGATTATTGACGATTATTCTGTTTCTCGATACTCATTAGTATTTAGTATTTCTAGTTTTTCTCCAAATAAGAGTGAATTGTTTACTGATCATAGTTCAGTTTTAGCTCAGTTGCATTTAGATCCTGAGATCGGTCTTAAGGCAAAGGCCTGTGGTTCGATTTACAAATGAGGAGTTATCTGTCAAATGCAACTTATTTACGTTTTATTTCGTAATTTCATATTTTACTCATGACAGTATTGTGCAACTCGTACTGTCCTAAAAAGGAACTATTTCCTCAAAGAAAGTGAAGACATTAACTGGATTTAGAAGAGGTAAGTGTATTGTTTGTTTGTATGAACTATGAAATGGGTTCTCAGTAATGTATTTGAATCGAACTAAGGACAAGCAACATTCTGTGGTACTCTTATCTGGAAATTTTCCGAGGAATAATGCGATGTGAGTTATGTCTCATAAATATGTTAGCAGTATTAAGTAATTGGTGATTTTGGTATTCTGTTTCAGAGGTCTTTCACGAATATTTCGTTTCTTGTTTGACTATTTACTTTCCTCTTTCATTATCAGTCAGGATTGAGGAATCATCCAAAACCATCAACATACCTTCAACCACGAATTTGAACTTATATTATAATCGTGTAGCGGAATTGATGAAAAACGTGAATAAATAATTGGCAGATCACGTTTTGTTTTTGAAATGACAGATTATTTTTCTTGCATTAACAGTTCACGAATTCACAGGAGTGGAGCATAGAGCTAATGTCTTTTCGTCTTATAAACATTGTAATGAGGAGTGAGCACACATTAATGTGCGTTTTCTCAAGTGAGAACACAACTTTATTTGAATGGAAGTAAAATTCCTCGTTTATTTGAATCGAAACAAAATTCCTGTCCCTCTGAATTGTTATCAGCAGTTGACAGTTCATATTCGTTGAAACTCCTGACTATGGCCTTTGAATTTATTGTTTGTCTTGCAAAGGTAGAGTGTTTGATTTCTGCTTGCCACTTGGAATGAATTAAATGGAAATGTATTCTAGTTTTCTAGTATGTTCTGTGTTTATCAAAGTCTGCCGGGTGATTGCAGTTTGCAGCTTCAGAGTTCGAAGCCTTGAACTTCCATGATGTGCGTGTAGCGTCCTGTGCTTTTATGTTCCCAGGTCTGGTGGGGGGAAAAACGAAAAGAAGACTACTTCAGATTTGGATGGTCGAAGATTCTGAGCATCATTCGCTTATCAAAAAATACCTATTCTACACTAGTGCTTCTACAATTTGCATAGTCCCAATGGCAAACACCCTGTTACTACCTTGCGATCCGCGAGGTCGCTTGTTTGTTATTTTGAACCTTTTGACATGGACGTGTCTATTGGCTGGCCTTGAATTCCTATTTCCGACCGACACTGAACTTAATTCCAGTTCAGTTCAATTGTGCGTATTGCGGGAATCCAGTCAGTATGATTTAGCTCTTCATGGTCACAATTCAGTTCAGTGGTCCTTATTTTCACGGAAATTATTTTTCCTTCTAGCCACGTGCTCATTGATCTTGATCTTTGCTGCGCGGCTGCAATTGCAGCCGATTAATCCCTCCCCTCGACACGCCGTATTGTTAATATTTTTGATGAGAGTATGATGCACTCCTGTTCTACTGAGTATACTTGAGCGAAAACCGTGTTTATACCAGACGTTTGGATTTTACCATTTCCTAGCATTAGGTCGTGAATGCGTTATCAATCGTGAAACTGGACACGTCTAAATAGTAAAACGAGAATGGTTCCGAAATCGAAAGCTAAATTGATATGCGAAAAGCGTTTACGCGATACATTTTTCCTTCTAGCCATGTGCTCATTGATCTTGATCTTTGCTGCGCGACTGCAATTTGCAGCCGATTAATTTGCAACGCATAAAAGTGAAAACGATATTTTTCTTACAGCCATAGGTATACCTAACTATCGTTTAAGGAAAACTGGTCCATGAAGCAGGCTAGGAGGGCAATACCAAGAGACAACTTCCCTCTCCCCAAAATAAAAAATCAGCACGGTCAAGTAATAACTAATAGAAAAGAAATAACCGAAATGGCCTCAGAATTTTATCAGAAACTCTGCAATGCAGACTCCATAGGAGCGACTAAAGCTGAAGATTGGCGCAAACATCTGTCCAACCAAGACGAAGCCCCCAAAATTTCGTCGCAAGAAGCGCTAAAAGAAGCCAAGCAGTTAAAACCCAACAGGGCTTCTGGGCCTGATGGGATTACAAATGAAATGCTAAAAGACTTCGGGAATATACTGGCGTATCCACTGGCCTCCCTCAGTGGCGCGTGCATTCCAGGCAAGCAAGGTAAGCGCCGCTTACCCTGAAAAATCCCGAGAAAATAAGTTTTCATATACAGTATCAACTTCAACTTGTAACAAATAAAAGATAATGAAACACTGGGCAAAACAGCGACTGTATTGATGCTTACCACGCTTACGCTTAAGTATAATTATAATAAATTCACAGAACATGTATACTGTTCAGTATTCGGCAATCCTCATACATGTAGGTATATTTGTACAGGCCAGCAAGATATGTGCGTCGAATCTAACGCTTCTTTTCCATACTGCATGTAACATTGCATATTGACTTACGCTCTGCCACCGTGTTAATTACCAACACAAAAATACACTAGCATTTTCAATGCGACAAAACCTGTAGGTTTGGTTTCGTTTTGGAAGCGCTTCTTAAAGCGCTTCCGGCTCGGCTTGGCTACACAGGAACGTCCAAGTTGTGCGGCATTTTTATGAACGACCAACCCAAGAAAACACAGGTATTTCGATCGCTCGCAAACATGCGCACATTGTACTGCTGGTACCTTCCGTTTATCAGCGGGTACGTGCTTAAGTCGGAAAATCGGCGTTAACGCTCAAAAAATGCAGGCATTCGAAAGGGGCTTGAGAGAAGCCACGACTAGCTCATACGAAACTATCCCTGGGTGCGGGAGGTGCCAGGGCTTTGGAAGTTGGTTACCCAGATGACATGTTGAATATTCTAAAGTTCCGAGGCCAGAAGCAAGAAAAATAAAAAATAAAATTAAAGCATTTCTCTCTCTAGGCCATGGTGTCCCTTACATTCTCTCTTACAAAAAAGTACTTACGACATCATGTCGTTCACGCGGTGCCGTACAAAAATGAAAGAGATTAAAGCCAGTTACACATCGCGGACAGACATTTATTCGTAGAAAAACCGAGAAAGGAAAACTCCACGGACGCTGTGGCGGTCACGAAACTGCGGCTGAAAGAGTCGCACGAGAAAGTTCGCGAACACGCGGTCAGGTTCCGCGGGCTGGAGAAAAACGAAAAGTCGCAGAGCTCGGCAGGCCGCGGAAAATCGCTCAAAAATCGGACTGCCGGTCGCGGTATCGGGTGGGCAAAAGTACACACACCCAGAACGTTCTTTCAAAGGTAAAGAAAGGTAAAAGAAATGAAAATCCAAAATGACAAGATTCAAAGAAAAATGTTAAAAACAAAGTTATGCTGTCAAAAAATAGATTCACTATCACAGTACACCGCCTCGGTTGCAATTAGCAGCCGATGCCAGCATTGCAGGAGGGGTAGAGGGAGGAAAACTGCAAGATTTTTCATGCAAGAAGATAAAATGTGGAGCACAGGGAATCGTTGGATGGACATAGAGGAAAAGTGGAAAAGCGGTTTGCGGTAAAAGAGAGAGGAGAGGACGTACTAATGCCTGCAGAACTTCGTGATGTTGAATTTTGAAGCGTATATTCACGTGTTTCCACGCCACAGTTGACAGTGAAATGTGATTATATTCTTCTACTAGTCAACGTGTTATGTTTGAATGAACCGTGTTTTTTTGCCCACAAAATGCGTATTCGAGATCTTACTGAAAAACTATTTTCGCGACTTACTCTTAATGAACATTTAGAAATTATTAATGGTGGGAAGCCTGAACCAGAATTACCATTTTTTAAAACTGAGCAAAAGAGAGGTGGTTCGAGCTTTACTAGACATTGCCACGTATCGCAGTATGAATATATTTTGTGGTTAACCAGTTGTGAAAATAGTGGAACACTGTTTTGATTACCGGGGGGGGGGGGGACTTCTCCCTGTAAAAGTTTTTCACTCAGTAGTCGGGAAAATTTACAATTTCAATCAAGCAGAGTCGGGAACATCCAACAACTCTAAAAGTTTTTCTTGCTGTGATGTTTGGGAATTTTGAGTTGAGTCAGTTGGAAAAATCCAACAAGTCAAAAGGTTTTTCTTTGGTTTGATATTTGGTAATGTTGAGTTGAGTCAGTTGGGACTTTCACAATGTTTGCCCCCCTGTGGCGGTTGCTGCTGTCACGTTTTTCGCCTGACAGTTCCGCGAACCTATCGGGTTATTTAGTCCCTGGCTGTGCGATCAATCGCCTCAACACAGCGTACGAGTGCGATTTCTCGGCGACTCGTGGAGAGACAAGGGGGGGGGGGAGAACGACACCGACGACTGTAATAAGAAGACCATAAATTATGTTTCGGTTCGCTCCGTTTGTATATTCAAATAGTTTACGTTATATACAAGTTCTGTACAAGTTTATCTGCGAGTATGATCATGGTTGTAATCTCGCACTTCGCGACACTCGGGGGGGGGGGGGGCACAAATTGCAAGGGGGGACAACAAAACAACAAAAAAAAATTAAGTCTTGGAGAAAACAGAAAGAAAAAAATATATATATGTGTCGTTATTTTGCAAAAGGGTCAACTTTGTTGGAAACAACTGTTCGAGAAAAACGCAAAAATGTGATTTTTGGTCAAAAATATCGATTTTCGGTTTTTGATGGATTTGTATACTATGATCCTTCTACTTTCACGTGAGGGTAGTTGGAACCCTTGAGGCCCGTTTTAAACGGTGGTAACAGGCCATCGAAGTTGGAGTGGTGTGGTATCTGCTACGTCATAAACTGCGCGCTCGTTTTTCAAGGTTGTCGGTAGGAAATTTACATGTTTTATAATTTCTACTCCCGTATTATGTTCTTAGCGCTCCAACCGAACCAAACTGTAACCTAATGTCACTGTGTAAACGTCCTCCAGTGTTGTAAAAGGTTAACTGTTGCTTTTGATGCAAATTTTAAAAAGAGCCAACTTTGTCGCTGGTACATATGGCAAAATTTTAAAAAGGGTCAACTTTGTTGCTGGTATGTATGGCACTGAACAACATTAATATTACATAAAAAAAGTAAAACTAGCCGTTGAAGACCTTATTTGGTGATTTAAACCTTTCATATGACGATTTTTTGTTTCAAAAACTTTAAACGCGTTTTCCCCAAAACTATGTTTTTTGAAGTTCAAACTTCAAACGCGTCCCCAGGCGCGAGTTTTATAGTTAGAGGGTTCCTCTTTGGCTCATTTCGAAGGGAATTTAATGTATTTTCAGGATATGGGTCTAACTTATTTTCGATCCGATCGACAAAGTTGACCCTTATGCTATAGAACGCCACATATATACATCCGGTATAGCCGCTTTACTCGAAGTGGAAGGGTTCCAAATCATTGCTCGAATCTCCCTTTGGATGAGATTCCTCTTACGGCTCCTCCGCTGCGACGGCCTTCCCCTTTTTCGTGACCGAAGACGGAGCTTTGGTGGGTCCGCGCTTCTCTGATTTTCCGCGGACGTGGGCCGCGCCCTCTCTTCTAGCGTTCTTTCAGTAGTCCGATTTTCCGGGGACGTGGGCTGGCCCCATTCTTCCGGTGGGTCCACGTGTGGTGTGGCGGGTCGGTCAACTGCCACCACGGCCAGTTCTAGAGAGTCCCTGGGGCCGAACATCTCTTCGAGTATGGCCTTGGCCTCTTCGAGTTGTTGTTCACGTTGATCCATGTCGGTCGTTACAGGTTACAAGTTTCGGCTTATGAAATGACTGTCCAGTGGCAGGTCTGATTTGGCTATTTATTAGATTTAAATTTTGCCCTCGGCACCCTCCCACACCGAGAGTGTACCGAATCACGGCAATTCATGTTCTGGAAGCGATAAGGACGCAGATTATCTTTACCTGTAATTTAATCCTATTCATTTTGGTTTAATTTGTGCCGTTTGGTACATGCACAGTCCCGTCTTTTATTACTTATTTCTTTTGATTTCTTGATGCGACTCTTCGAGTACTGATAAGGTACCACAGTATCGAAGCCGAGCGCGTTAACCCCGACACTTTGTCTCATTTGGCTGGACCTACCTGTCCTACTACATAGTAACGTGCATGATAAGCGGAGCTGTCTCAACGTTTTGCGCCGTTTCGACAGCGCTGCTTATACATGCAAATATTAAATGCACGATAGAGTGCTAAAATCATTTAAAAAATACTTTCCTCTTAATTCGACCTTTTCTTTTTTAACCACCCTTCCGTCCTGGGCATCCAGAGACCTCAAGGGGGAACAAAACTTTCAAAATAATATTAAATTAAAATACTCTCTCGACAATTTTTAACGTTACACTGGTTGCATAACTAGCAATACGCGCTGCCGCCGCGATTGCTCTATTTTCGTGGTGGTCTACCTATCTCCCTTTTTTTGTCTCTCACTGCCCATTCATTGATAAGCTTGTGCCATTTTTCCTCGGATTCTCTAGCAATATGACCTGCGTATTTTATTTTTGCCTTTTTTATTCTGTATTACTATACTTGTCCCTCCTCTCTTGAACACCTCTCTATTCGTGATCTTAGTGGCCTTATCTTTAGTATGGAGCGTAGCATTTTATTTTGAGTTACTTGTATTTTTTGAAGTTGCGCTTTGGTGAGTGCCCAGGTCAGCGCGCCGTAAATGAGTGATGACATATGACGCAGCTATCTAATATTTTGATTTTATTTTTCGTACCTATGTGAGAGTTGAAGATATGTTTTTGTGCCCAGAAGCTTTTCCATGCGTTTTTAATTCTCATTTTAATTTCCGAGTCGAATTTCTTTTGAATTGTTACTGTCTGGCCCAAGCACTTATATTCGTCTACTAGTTCGATATCGGTCTCACCTAGACGCAACTTTGCTGTTTTATCAGAAGACATTAACTTAGTTTTTGTTAGGTTCATTTTCAGGCCTGCTTTCTCTCCCTCCTTTCTGAGCTCTTCTGCCATTATTTCTAATTCTCTCAAGTGTTTACCTATAATAATCAGGTCGTCCGCGAATCTGAGGTTGTTTAGATATTTTCCGTTCACTTTTATTCCCCTGTTTTTCCATTTTAGACTACGAAAAGCCTGCTCTGGAACAGCATTGAATAAGTTTGGCGACAGTGGGTCTCCTTGCCTTACACCTCTTTTGATACGAAATTCTGTCCCTATCCTGTCTAGTTTTACATGGGCTTTCGCCTTCCTATATAAATTCTGGAGAATTTTTATCAGCTTATCCGGGATACCTTGATTTTTTAGAGCTAGCCAAATTTCGTCATGGTAAGGTCAAAAGCTTTGTTGAAATCTATAAATAGTGCGTAGAATTCCAATTTATATTCCCTAACTTTTTCCAGGGTAAGATTTATATGCTCGAATGTGATCGACGGTTGAATACTCTTTCCTGAATCCCGCCTGGTCATAAGGCTGGTTTGTGTCTAAGATAGGGTACATTCTATTTTTTTAAATTTTAGTCAAACAGCGGAATCCCCTCTCTCCTAACCTGTTTGACGCAGTACTGGAAGATGTGTTTGAGAACATGAACTGGGAGCTCCTCCTCTTCAACAAAATTATGACATGTGAAATAATCTCATGTAAGCAGAATAATATTACAACCCAAAAATTCGTATATCATATGTTATGATTTATACAAATTTATAAAAGGGTGCGAATATAGATTATTTCAGCCAATTAATTAGTTATGAAAGCTCAATTTGATGCGGTGGAAGGCTTGTGATGAGCTTTTATTGCCACCTCAAAAACTAGGCAGTATTGTTTGTGTACTGAGAGTCACTACTACTGGAATGAAAAGCCTTGGTATGCTAACAAACGTATATTATACGGAACTTGAATAAGTTAAATAATATCCTCCTAAATTATAGAGATCTTCCGGCGTCGGCGTCTTCTTTTAATTCGGGATTTAGTTCTGGGTTGCATCATCTAACAGTACATGGAACAAACACATATACTGTCAGTCATAAGATGTCAAGCTAGCGGTAAAATTTAGTAGGTGAAGCGCCAATATAGTATTCTAAGGACGGTTCATGAAGTCGGTACGAAGCGGCGTATGAGGCTGCTTGAGTGACGTACTAGTGGTCAGCATAATGAAAATATACTCAGGAACGTATAGGTGGATTCAATGTCAAGGATTGCTTGAACATTAAGTGCACCACGCCAATCGAAATGTCGACGTTTGATCATGACGGTTTTAGTCATTCCAGCATGGCCGTACTGCGAGTGGTAAAAGTCTACAAGCTGGCTATACGGAGGGATTGCGGCACGTATAGGCGCAATTTGCCATCCTGGCCTTCATAGTATATCTTCTTGTCTATCCTTTTGACTCGCGGGTCTTGTCTTGCTTGGATATCTCCATCAGAAACTTGATATTTTTTGATGTTCTGCTGAATCTCGACCGGATCTATATTGGCTATCTCATTGAACAATGCGACCACTGAGGATGGTAGTAGTGGTTGATATACAGACCTCGATGTTATTGATTCGGTGAAGCGGGATAGTCCATCTGCTACGGTGTTATGTTCTTGGTTTAAAATTTAACATCTCCAGCTCTTTCCTAGTCTTTTTTTGAAGAAACTATTTATTATTTTTACATTAAACTCTTGGCAAAACGTGATGAGCCTGCATCCCTTCTCTTTTCTTTTCTCGTACCCATATTTTCTTACTGTACTTCCTTTGTCCTTTCCTTTTCTGCCAATTTGACTGTTCCAATCCCCCATCTGTATTAGTTTGTTATCTCTTAGTATTATTTCTTTGATTGTGTTTCTTAAGTTGTTGTAGAATTCTTCTATTTCCGTTTCTTCTACTGCGAACGCGGGGGCATAGACCTGTATACATGTGATCTGGGATTTATTTATTCGAAGTGATTATATACCGGTACTGAACTTTAAGCCGAGTTGACACGATGCTAGTTTTCTATCTGCTAGCTTGCCTTTCATTCATGATACGCGTGTATTTCTCGTCATTACTGAACTTACAAGTTATCGCTTGTCGGCCTACAAGGCTTCTCTATTCTCTATTCATAATCAGTTGAGTTTTATCGTTTTCGAGCGGGGCTCTTCTTATTACGATCGTTTCTTATTGTGACGTTATCATTATGAGCAATAATCGTACAACTTTCGTCGAAGTAGGGACAGAATTTAACTCGTCTGAAGATTTTTTGAAGGCATTTCATGATTTTTGTGACGCATCGTGAATTTGGCATGAATTATGACGAAACCTTTTTTAGGGTGGATGGAGAGGTGTGTTAGGTTTTCGTGAATTATGACGAAACCCTTCTTAGGGTGGATGGAAGACAAGTAAGCTAACCGCCACGTGGTGTTTTCTGGGTAACGCTGATTGGCTTACAACATAGTGACACAGCACACAAAGTGCATTAACGGCGAATAAAGTACAGTACCGGTGTATAACGTTTAATTGGCCGGTACAGTACCGGTACATAACGCCATCCTTATTTATTTCCACTTTTACACAGTACTGCTATTCTGTCTGTTATGCCTTTGATCTCTATTACTTTATCAGTGAGTTCTAGTTTTACCAAGAAGCCAACCCCTTTTTGACTTATTATATTCTCGTTGTAGTATAGTTCAGTGGTTCTCAAACAGGTGGTCCACGGACCCACGGGGGTCCACGGAGGATGACTTAGGGGTCCGCGAGCTGATCCGAAAATGTTTCGTTCGTCAGGAATTTGACAGTTTTAGCAAATTTGAAGTATATTTTACCCTGGTGTAGTAGATTTCCTTTTTGTGTCTTTATTATTTTTTCTCCTGGTCTTCTAATTTCTGTTAACCCTAGAATACTGACTTTAGATCTTGTGAAGGCCTTCTCAAGTTCGATAAGATTTTTCGCATTTTTTAGCGTTCTGACATTTAATGTTCCTACATATTGATGACGTTCCTGCTGTATTGTATTTTCAGTCTCGTTTCGTTTCTTTTCGTTTTTATCTGCTTGTTTAAGATTGTGTTTGGGTGTTTACGTAGTTTAGGCAGTTCGTTTGTATGTATTAGTATTGGTGTTCGTGTTGTTGTTCGTCTTATGCATAGGGATCGTGTTTAGAATTACGGATAAATTTTCGGTTCAGTTTTGGCTTGGTTTCTACCTTGCTTTTTTCATTGAGGGTTGTTGCAGGATCGTTGGCACGTGCTCATGTTCATTTGCCAAACTTCCCAGGTAAGGTAGCAACAGATATTTGAGTTCAAAGATCTCCACTGTCCATAAAGATAATGTATATTCTGAACAGTTTTTCGTGTTTCCGATTTTGTGAGCATATCCGTTTACGGAACACGCTATTCTTCAATCACCCTGTAGAGGAGAATGGAAAATGTTCTACAAGCTTTGCTATTCCTTCAGCCTTCTTCTTTTTTGCTTGTCTGGGAATTCGGGCCTACTTTATCTTTCTTCGGTGAGCTCGAAACGCTCATCAGGAAAATACCGACCACCCTATTAATTGTAGTCGCTACGTAACTTACGTATAATCAACGGAAGGCTGAAACGAGGCTGCAATAACGAAGTACCTCGTTAGCTCTCCCTCACTCTGTGTCTCGCTTGATCGAGGGAAAAAAAATTAAACTTTTTTAGTTAGAACACGTTCGAGCGATTTTTGCTGATGTTGACCAAAGCTTTCGTGCGAATGAAAAGCACGAAACTCCTCGTCCGGGTCGTCTCATCTTCGGCACAAGGGCGGAGGAAGATAGAAGAAGAAAAATATAGGTTTTGGTTTTGAAACCAGAGAGAGTGGTTTTCAGGTATTGATTTATTCTCGAATGTCTCTAGGAACCTTCGGCCGGGAAAAGGCTGTTGACGGAGTGTTTAAAAACGTGTCGAAAAGACTTTCGAAAATAACCGTCATTACGGCCGAGCTTCACGTCGTATACTTCAGATTTGCGAAATTAACTCCTAAAAAGTTTTAACGTTCGCGATGCGATGTATTTCATATAACCGCCGAAACTACCTGCGAAAGTCTTATGGGGTTGCCGCCGAATTTGTATTCAGCGCGAAACGTTGGCAGCTCGGCTCTAAATCGCTTTCGAGGATGGATGAAACAAATTTCTCCGCTTTCGCTTTTTTCATCTTCGGCGTCACTGATAACTATTGCGAGTTTCGTCAAACTTTGTTCTCGATTTGCTGTGTTGTGTATAGGCGATGCGAAACCCGAAATCGCGAATACTATACTAATGGGGGAGAAAGAGGGGGCTTTTCAGTAGCGAGCAAATCGTCGAGACACAGGTGCACGAATATTTTGGGCCGCAGACGGCGTCGTTCGGTAGTTCGAGAGGATCGAATTCGATGTACAAAGTGAAATACGAGTCTCATTTTCGTGAGAGGATAACGATGAAGCATTATTGGTTGCGCGGGTGTCGCCTCCCCTCTTTTGGGTCAGAAAAGATGATTTGACATTTCATCAAGCAACGTGGTAGCAGAGCCCCGCACTAATTGTCGTTGGAGGATTGAAAAATCTACTCACTTTTTGCTCTCCTCGTGATAATATTTCTGACTCACTGGCACTGCTCAGAATTCGTTTGTTCCACCTATTCATGTTCTTTTCCACTGTAGGTAGTCGCTGTGTGGCCGAGTGGTGAATGGGTCCGCTTTGCAATCCTTGCGTCTCAGTATCAGTCTAGTGAGCCTTCAGAATTTGTAGAAGGTGAATTTTGCCTCACGACAGGAACTTATACACGAAATTTTACCCTCTGCAAATTTGGTTCTCTTAATTTTTCAACTAAATGGCTTCTCGACTTATTTTGAGATAACTCAATTAACATTCAAATAGGAAAATCGTCGTGATCCCGTTTTCAGTTTTGCCAATCGGAGTGCTTTTAGCGGATGCTCGACCCGAATAATAGTTACTCTGAGGAGCATTATCGAATTTGCAGTATATTCAAAAGGCCGCTGTGTGGCCGAGTGGTTAACGCGTCCGTTTCGCAGCACTTGCGTCTCGGGTTTGATTCCCCAGTGTTGCCAGATGATTTTTTCTAAAATCACCGTAACTGACAAATTTTTCTTATTTCTCACAGGCAAAAATCACTACAAATCACTACAAAAATTTTTTGATCGTTTTGCTTGCCCAAAATCCTCTGTGGCTGTATTTTATGAAGTCGTAAGGACAAACTAGATTAGTTCTAACGTTCTAAGACGGAATGCTGAGTGAATCAAACCAAGCGAAACCATAAGCGTGTATGCGTTTGAATAAAATGAATTTTAAATACTCGCTTTCCTTTCCTTATCATATTGCATCGCATCGTTTGTATTTATCCACTCTGCGTTCAGCCTTATGAAAAATCTGCTCATCCAAAAAGTCTGAAATTTTGGATACCGAGTACTGAGGCATAACTGTACAGCGCAAATTGCCGAATTTTCATACAGGTAAAAAACTTGAAATCACCTGCTAAAATACACCCTTAAATCTCGAAATTCATATTTTTTGTTTTCATCCGTGAAATAAGATTGCAGTATTTCATACTTTATTAATCAAAGAGTTGTGATTTTTTACATTATTTTCAACAGAAATGATATGTTTTAAAAAGAACTATTTTACGAATTTGAATTGTAACTTGTAAGTGTTAACAGAACTTGTACCACAGTGACACCGAATGACCGAATGACCGAATTAAACGGAATAATTTTGCAACTTGCAAAAAATGTGAGACCTCCAATAAATCGTTAAATGCACGTTCTCCTCGTGTCCTCGTTGTTTGCTAATTAGTTTCCTTGCTTTGTTCACTTCACTACTTTTCGAGATTTCGACGTTTGCCGGATGCCGGAATGTTGGTTCGCAAAATTCATTTTATTGTTTAGCTTTTTGTCTTCGATTAATCTGCCGTGATACCGTAATATGGAATTTTGATGTATGTTCATCTTTGAGAAAAGGACCTAAAGTTCACGTGTATTAGGGTCTTTTCTTCGAACAATGCGCTGGGCTGGACGGCTGGAGTCCTGAGATACAAAAACAAACTATTGAGTTCGAGTATCGAACTATCGATAATTATTGGTTGAAGTTGAGTGGATAGTCTTTTTCGAATAACATTTTTAATTATCAGTTAGTTTTGAGTGAAAACGTACCAATTTTAATGATTATTTCAAAAAATCACTACAATCTCTATAAAATGGGGAAAAAATTACTACACAGGTAAAAATCACTATGAAAACCACCACACATTTTTTCAGGGTGGCAAAATCACTACGTGTAGTGATTTTTCACTACGTCTGGCAACACTGTGATTCCCACCAACGCCGGAAAGCTAGTGATATTCGAATATCCCCACTATCATCCTAGCAAACACAGCGACAACAGTATCAATCAAGGTTGGAAGATAACACGTCCTGTGACCCTGCCAGTTCGAACCAACAAGACATCACAATCACAGGGCGTGTTACCACCGGATCTAAAAGATTGGGATGATCGGGTGTACGTCGTGGCTAGCTTACTCATCGTCGTGAAACACGTGGGTGGTAAGTGAACTGCGACTGCACACTCTCTGGCACAGAGAAGGAAAACTCTAACACAACAAACCGTGGGGAAAACAACGGCCGCGCGTCAGAAACCGCAATCGCAAACATCCGGCAACGGGTACGACACCTGATTTTTCCCCACTGCAGAGTGGAAATCACATTATAGAAGCTATAGGTAGTCATTTTTGCCAATTGAGATCATCTTGACGCACGTGTCGCCACTGAAATCCATTTGAAAGTGTTGTCGCCCAAACTAGTAGTTACCTAAAATTAGATTTTTTTTGGAAATTCTTCTCCCACCTTGGCTTAGATCGGAGATCAAATGTACAATGTGCTTTTATAAGCTACTCGTACAATGAAAGTCGCTGTGTGGATAAGTGATAAGGTGCTTAATTCACAATTCTTGCGTCTCAGGTTCGAGTCCCACCAACTCCAGAAAAGTTAATGATATTCGAATACCCCTCCCCCTTCCTCCAACATCCTAGCGACCATAGCAACCACAATATCAATCGAGGTGGACTTCAATATGGATTGCCTCAGAGGCGGTGCATTTTCTTTCTTTTCAAAATGAACTGAATCACGGAGTGAGATTCACTATTTTTCAGAGGTCGTAGTCACGTCATCGAAGAGATCCTATAGATTTACTACTATCGTCTCCCCGCGAGGGGGCTGTCATATATGGCATTAAATATTGAAATGGAGTGAAAAAAAAAACTTTTCCCAGTTTTTTCGGCAGGTCATGAGATTTGTTGCCTTTCCGCCGGAAACACAATGGGCAATAGGTGCATAACTTCACTCGAAAACATTGAAAATTTTCCGAGCTAAGTTCAAATTGAAATTCATGGTCTAAAATTTAAACAGAGCGAAATAAAGCGACCATCATTTCTTCCCCATGGATTTATGTAGTTGGAGATCCGATCTCTAGATCAGTACCAATAAGATGAAGAAAATTTTTGCGAAGCTTGAGATCGACCACGATCAGAGAATGAAAGATACCTCCTCTCTCTCAAATTTGACTACTGTTTACGCGAGGGCAACGATATTCATCCAAATGTTGCATTCTGTTTCATAATTATATTATAACGATGTTCGGAACATACATATTGGGGGGGGGGATCTGTTACAGTAATTGACAATACTACCTCGTAATTAACGAATTATAAATGGATTAACGGAAGATATTTATAACTTGTATTCCCACGAGACACCCTTTTTGGCTGTAGGTATATATCTTTTTTATGGAACATTTAATTATTATTCGGCGTTGGAAGAGCGACTATGGAAAAGTTCATTAAACGGATGACTTTTTAGTAATTAGTTTGTAATTAGGAGTAAATTAGTAGTCTGCATTTGGCGACGCGAGTGGCTTTAGTGTGATTCGTTATTTTCGGCACTGAGAATTGTCTCACATTTTTGTCGGCATTTGATGTGTACATTGGCCTAGTGATGTCTAGTGCCTACCCCAGTGCAGCTTTGTACTCGTAGACTAATCATAGGTATGATGGTTTTTAAATATGAACGAAGGCCGTGCAAGACATAATTGAATCTTTAACCGATTTTTTCCAAATAATTATCTGCATATGGTGGCGTGGTACATGGGGTGGGGTGGAAAGTGCTGAAATGTGGTCGGTTTAGGCAGTCAGATTCTTATTTAGAAGACCAATTCTATTTTGAATTGCAGGAACAGAACACGTTAGCCGAATTCTGTACTCCGCATCCGGCACAATAGTGTTTGAGTTCTTGAGGAATTAAAAAAAAATATTATCGTCACGAGAGCCACGTCAAACCCACTCCCCAGGGGTCAAAGTGCCTTCTCAGGTCTTCTTCAGTAAAACCGTGAGTCGTACTATAAGAGTGTCAATGGCAGAATGAATCTACACTAAATTTTACACAACTGTCTCCTGAAAAATTTTCCATTTGTTTTGGAAACCCCAAACCCGGATGATCGCTAAGTTTGATTTGCCATTTAAATTAATTTTCAGTACTGGAATCTTTTCTGGGATATCTTTTAACCCAACTACACGGCGTGTCACATGCTTGGTAATATAAAAACCCGCTCCCCCTGAATCCTTCGGTATTTCCAAAAGAGTCGTATTAAATTTTAAATCATAGCCACGAATTATGTGTGGAAAGTAGGAAAGTGGGACTCTCAGTTGACTTTTCGAAGTTGAAATTCGTGGAGGAATCGGAGTTCTCGGTGGATAATCAGTCAATTGAAAAAGTGTTAGATAGAATACAAATACTGAAGACCAAAAAGGCCCAATTAATTGGGAAAATATTGAAGAAACCAGAACCAGCGAGTTTGAGACCGAACCGGGTGAAAATCTGCGGAGACCGGGACCCGGACCGACTATCCGAAAAAAAAATCACGAGACAAGAACCAAGACTGACCGATCGCATATAGATGTTACTCAAGCCGGTTCCGGGTCGGACCGACCGTAAAATTTTGCGGTCGCCCCATCCTAATCAATACCATTAGTACGGAGCAATTCCATAAGGATCACGCATTATATCATGAAAGCATGAAATTTGGTATGTTGGTGCTCAAAAATTGAGGGATCCCCCCATCAGATCCCAAAATACTAGGCTGGTTTTTCGGCAAGAAGGGAATAGGGCTAAGACAGCCCTACAGCTTCCCCGACGTCTCTGAGGTAATGCTCGAAAGAGCGATTTCCGGGACTCGAGATGAGGGCAAAGAAATTAGAAAAGAAGACCCCAAAATAACCCTGTATACTACCCCCATTAATACAGGTATTTTTGGAATTTTTTCAATGCCACCCAGTTTTATGAACAGTAGGGATGATAATTATTCCTTGTTCTTCTACATCCCTACGTATCCATCCCTAAGAGTTTTTTCATCGCTACTGCCTCCACCCCTTAGATATATCATACGTATAAATTAAATTTTTTGAAAACATTTTGATAGTTGAACTTTGTGAGCTTTCATAAAAGGCAATTGATAAAATCTGCATACTTACTACCATAGGGGTTTAAAGGTTATTATATTATTCGCTTTTGTTGTCAATTTCACGATAAGTTACAAATAGTGGCATCGTGAGGAAAGGGGGGAGTAACATATTTGAAAAATACAATATGCATATCAAAAATAGTAAGTTTATTAGGTGGCGACGGTACGCTGATGAACTCTTAACTTTTCAAAGTCGAAATACATGTCGAATGGGAAGGAATCGGAGTTCTTAGTGGAGGCCAAAATGGGCCAAATTATCCGTTTCAAAGACAAGCAAGATGAAGAACTAAAAGCTCGGATCTCTGGGCGTGGAAGAACTTTTGGGCGCACGGCCATGTATTCAAAAGTGAACTAAATGTTTTCTCTGAAGCCAGAGTGTTCAGACATTGCACTGAGCCGTCGTTGACCTATGGTGCCTAAATCTAGGCTTTGATCAAGACCCAGGTTAATAGACTAAAAGCCACACACAATCGAATGCTGCGTATAATACTAGGAGTAAAACTAGAAGGTTAAAATTCAAACTATTAGAAGAAAGTGCTATGCTAATGACATAGGATGGTCTGTGAAGAAACTCAAACTTGTCTGTGTCGGGCACCTGGCTAGGAGCAACAAGGAGGTGGAGGCTTGGTATCCTAGGGAGGACAATGTAAGGTGGAGGAGTGGACCTCCCACCAGACGGGGGTATGAAATTGTTAGTAAATTAATTTGGAATTCTTTATCAAAGAACAGCCAGGTGTGATTTGGAGGCAGGCGGTAACCGTCTATATTCGTGATTGGGTGGCCCCGACGGTGTGACGACTCCCATCAGGGGACGGTAGTCCCAGGTGAAAGAAGTCGTTCGTAAATTATATCCAGGTATTCATAATCGTCGAACAAGACCAAAAAAAAAGTGATAACGCGCGCACAGACGTAATAAGATAGATGTGAGCTATGGTACCTTTTCCGAACATCAGTCTGTAGATGGTGATTCGTTTGTAAACGTGAAATATCACGTCCTAGACGACTATTTCTTACTATGCACTATCGCCAGGTGTGTCTGGAAGCAGTTTTCGTTGAAATACGGAAAACAGAATTTCCGACTTGAGAACACATTTTGTGCTGTAGGGTAAAATTCACTTTTCCGACGTATGGTTCTTTTTCTCAGATTGCTTCACATATTTTAAACTGACTTGAATATAATCATTTTCAGAAGTTCAGAAACGCGCGCTTACTTGGTTATATTTTAGGTATATCACTGAATTTTCTTAGGTCTTCTTCTGCCTTTTATTTATTTACTTATTACAGCCAAATTTCTAGTGATATCGAAAAATTTAATTTATAGAAGTTACCTACATAACTAGTACCCTCGCGTGTGAACATCAGTGTCGCTGGATTCAGTTCTTGAAAATATACTTATCAGTTCATCATGAAAAAAGGACCAAAGAGAAAAACCTCTCCAGAACTCAATTTTACCACAGAGGACCAAAAATCACCCAAAAAGCAGTGTTGCCAGATGTACTTTGCAAAAATTAGACCAAATGGACCAAATCTAAGTAATGGGCAATCAAACTATAGCTAGGAATGCTAAGTGTCCTCCTAAATTGGTGGTTGATATGGGATACAAATCCTCCAATAGAGTTATGGCTTATGTCAGATGAATACCAATACGGTTCTCGTCTCTCAAGTTGAGATGACGAAGTATTCTGCATTTGAGAAATGATCAAATTACAGTTCTAAATTGGAAAATACTGTTTACTAGCTGTACAAGTTTACCACAGGCAAAGAGGCAAATGAAGATCATCCAAAATGAAAATTCAACTCAATGAGCTACTTACCTATCCGTTTTCCCTGTTATTTACAATGAGTATGAACTTCTTGTTGATTCTCTTTGTTTTCACTGGCATGGTGTTTGGTGGTCAGTTTCAAATTAAAATAGATAACGTATCACTGGCTTCATCCCCAATTTTCACCACCTGTTGCCTATGTGTTACGCAAGATAGAGCAAATCGCTAATCCTATTCTTGAAGTCAATGTTACACCATTTCTCCAGCAGTACCTCATCCTCAGCCGAACATTGAATTAATGAATGCGACGGGATAATCTATCGTTCCCAAAAACCTGAATTGGTTCCCGATACCCGAATTTCGTTACTCGCATTGGTTCCCAGTGGCCGTAAGCGGAAGTTGAATTGGTTCCCTTCGTTATAACTTGCACCACGGTCAATCATGGTGGAGAAAAATTCAGACTGTAGGATTTACAGAGGATTACAAAAACCGGGAACTGGAAGATGGTAATCTTCTGAAATATATATTTGGTTTGTCTTTATTACCACCCAATGAAGTTGAAGATGCCTTTTGTATCGATCTGATGCCCCTCCTGCCTCTGGGAAGCAACTACGAGGGGCTGTTCGATTATCTTCTGGAAACCTGTATAGCTCCTGACAGTAAGTTTCCACCTGACATGCGGGCAGATTGTACGGCTAGTCGGCAACGTACAACAAACGCCTGTGAGGCCTTCCACAGTAAACTAAACCAGCTCTTCAACTCGCCACATCCGAATATATGTATTCCACATAGCGGACACTTTGAAAGAGATTCAAACTGAAACGTATATTAGACTTCGAAGTACTGCGACTTCAGATATAAATGAGAAGGAAGAATATTTACCAACCCAAATTGACGACTTCAAGCAGAAGAGAATAGATCGATTAAGATTTTTGAAACGCGTTTCTTATGAGTTTTTACCCGCCAAAGCGTATCAAAATACTGCACATAGAAATATGACGTGTGAGTACATTGTACACCGTGTTTTTAGCCATGCCTACAATTTGTGGTAAGTCGGTGGAAAATGGGAAGGAAAACAGTGCAGGTGTACTGTCTGTGTAGGGAACCAATTCAATATGCAACGGGAACCAGTTCGAATACACATCAGGGTGCTAGGCGGAACCAATTCGACTAGCGAAAAGTACTTGGGAACCAATTCGACTATCACCCTTTTCGGGAAAGATCAAGTCAGGGACGTATTGAAGAGTTTTTTCAGAGGGGGGGGGGGCTGTGAGAGTTTTACCTGCCTGGTTCAACTCAAAATTTCCAAGTATCAAAATTTTCTGTATGACTAAAAAAAAACTTTTGACTTGTGTGATTTTTCCCACATTTGATCTATCTTTACTAGAATTTCCCAACTTCGCTGAAGGCATTGGGGGAGCAAGCTGCCCCCCACCGAGCCTCCTTATTTTCATTCCCGACTAAAATGGTAATTTTCCCCAATTACTGAGTGAAACTTATCCATAAGACATCAAGACGTGACAACCTGAAATTCTCGTTCTCTATTGATAAGACAAGACATGAGACGTGTAGGCTGCTAATGAGACATAAAAACATGGAGACAATTATAGGAATCGCGAATGATTTAATTACTACTGATCGATGCATTCTCCTTTCTTACAGATAAAACTTCCTCACTCCTACCGACTTTTCGCCATCTCGTCTAACCTGAGTGTAAGAGGTAAATTTTGGTATTTTATACCTGGCTAGCTCATTGGGATCAATCCAGGTTTCTGTTAATACAACTTCGCAGTTTGTGTTTAGAGTTTGCTGAGGAGTGTTTGTAGGTTTACAAAATTTCGGTGGAGGCTTCTAACATTGAAGATGAGTATTCGTATGGAAGTTCTGATGGGCTGGCAGTCAGCCATCAGGAGAGATTACGCCCCCTCCCTGGTAATCCGGTAGGGCACCTCGATGACTAGTACATGAGGAAGTTAGTTTCCTTGAGCAGTGGCAGGAGAGCGACAGTAGCTGGTAGCCGGGGCAGCTTTCGGAAAAACCGATCCGCCCCCCGCAACGGCCACGTCACACTCCATGTCACCATCTTGGGAGGCAGGAGCAGCGGTGGAATCCCTCTGCAGTTTGGTTGCTGTAGCCGGTCGGTCAGCCCGACGGCCAGTTGGTTGAGATATGGGGAGAAGAAGATCGTTCTGTCGTTCACTGAACAGCGTATTACGGTATTTAGCCAGCCATTCAGAGGGCTGAACCCGAAGGGTTCTCCCCCACACGGCGTCGAATATAGACGTAGCTGTCTGTCGCCCAGGCATGGGTCACCAGAGGCCATCGTAGCGGAGCGACCTCGCCGCCGCTGCTAACCTCGACCTACTCTGCGTAAAAGATGTTTCTCTACATAAATAGGATGAGGAGCCTGTGGTTGTGCATCGGGCGAGTAGGAGGTGGAGAGTGTAACGTCTCTGGCCTTCTTCATAAATTGCGTTTTGTAATTCTCCTGGTGAACTCAATGATGATAGGCCGATGTTGGTCCTTTTTCCCTTTGAATAGTCGGTGGCACGCACAGATCTCTTTGCCTGGATCCGGTAGGCCTGTGGCGGCCAGTAGGTTCACCCATTTTCTGGGTAGTGGCCTCCTCCATTTTATGGCCAGCTTCCGGGACCCCTTTGACGAGGCAGTTTAGACTTTCGCGAGCACTGCTCCAGCTCCTCGACTCGCACGCGCAGTTCCACATTGTCGTTGTACAAGTGTTCGTTACTTTCTGTTAGGGCCTTAATCTTCAGCTTCTGCATAAAGACTACGGCCTTCAGGTCTGCCAGCTTTTTTATTTTTTTAGATACACTAATAATCGATGTAGAGCTTCCGCAATACCTTTGTAATTCTCGTTGATGAGATCGACCAGCTCAGGGACCGTGCTGGGTTTCGGATTTTTGCTTTTGAACCTGTCGTTTTCGTTGTTGCTTGACGCGCTACGTTTTGTGCCAAGTGGTGGAACTGAGCTTGCCACACAAACGGGGCGGGCCCAATTCCGCTTGTTCTGCGGCAACATCTTTCTCCATTCAGCCGGGTCAAGGGACACGCAGGTGGCGTGGAACTTCGTAGGGGACACAAGCTGGTTTCAGGCCCCGCAAGATGGAGGTGACCTGCAAGTTGGACACCTCCAGCTTCTCCTTTTTGGCCCGCTTTTAGCTCGAAGCTACGGCGGAGTAAATCATGGACGGAGATACCAACAGTTGTGCTTATTTTAATCGAGTTGTGTAGCTGTAACGCGCATTTCGCTTTCTTTTTATCCGTTCCAGGCATGCGTTCATTATACAACATTCAGTCAGAGCCATCAAGTACCCAAGTTGATCTATTCATAACTATCTCGGCAGATAATAACTCTTCAAAATTTTTCAACAATTTTTCAAATCCCCAAATTGGACCAAATCTGGCAACACTGGTGAGCATAGCTCTTCCCCCGTCGTTTACCTTAGACTCTTGGCATTGCTTCTCAACAGCTTCCAATTTTTGAAAGTAGTTCCCGGCATTGAGAGTCGACTCGAGATCGCAGCTTATCAAGAATCTAAAATCGAATTCAAAATTTTCCGCACCACATCTCCACTTTGTGAGTGTTCTTTAAATCTGCACCTCAATGCTGTCAGATCGGCAACTTCGACATTACCGCCATTATCAAACGATGAGAAACCGAGGAGCCTACTACTAAGCCGCAAAGAGCACTTCACCCCTCGTGATTAACGTATACAAGAGGAGGAAAAAAAGATCGAACGAAAAACACTTTTCTTCGCCGTAATAATGGAAAGGAAAAGAAAGGAAAAAAGTGGGCGAAGAAAAACATATCGAAACAGGCGGACGAAAACGTCATCCGAGGAAAATTCCTGGAAGAAAAAAAAAGGTTTGTTCTTGTCAAAAGATTACGTCAGCGTACAGGGCCAGAAAAATAAATCTTTCCACGTGTGCGTGTACCCGAAACGAATCATCAGCGAAAAACGCGTTTCCTAAAAATGGTGGAGCAGGTCGGTGGCCTATATGTTTGTGGGTTTGTGGTATGTGCTTTTTCGCAAAAAAAAAAAATTACAATTCTCCAGAAGTTGAACAACAGCGGGGCACTTCTGCCTTGTCGCTGACACCCTTCCTATTAATGCCGTATACCGTGGGTGGAGGAAAGTTCTTTATTGTTAGTGAATCATCATCTTCAGTTAATTGGATGAGGAATTGAACAATTGAATCGGCTGTCAACTGGAGGGTGTTCACCCATCGCTCTACATGGGAGAGCGACTCGAACTCTTTCCGTTTTCTTCTTAAAAAATATTTCTCGGTCATCTCAATGATACTCGGTTACAAACTGCCAGCTCCAAGTGAAATTTTTTTTTTTTAATACTACTTGATCAGAAAGGCAGTGTCTACATTGATGTATTTGTATTACGAACAACAAGAAGCGCCTATCATTCATGCATCGAGTGCTAACAAAAACTGCATGTAAAGTAAACATCTCTCAATGTAAAGCGTTTTTACATGAAAAAATTGCTGGCCTGTAATTTTGTATCGGGGAAGCGAATCCGCGTCCATTGAAACATTTGACTGAAATGCAGCGATCGTCTCTAACCACTCGGCCATGGAGCGAATAACAAAATAGCGACTTAAGAACGCATTTAAATATTCACAATGTAGTACAGCTGCTGTTACCGTTTGTTGTTAACCGCCATTACGTTTTTGCTGGCCACTACCTGTGTATGCTGTTTGTGCACATGAACAAAGTGAAGACAAGACTGTGCACTGTACTTTGTAGTAATTAACTGAGCAAATTAAATTTTTGAATTAATTATGCACACAGAAATCACCTGTCTATAATTTAAATAAATAAATGGATTTAAAAAAAGAAATACAGACCATGTCAGCAAAAAACATTGCCGCTTCTGATCAAGTAGTATAAAATCCCCAAAAAACTGAAAAATTAAACGAGTAAAAAATATCTTCCACAAAAAAAGCCAAAAGTGAGTTTACATGACTCGGAATTCCTCGTTTGCAAACTTTCCCTCGCCATGTAAACACTCACTTTTGACTCTTGGTGTGTAATATACTATTTTTCTGGTCATCCTAAGAACACTTCTAAATTAGAATACCAGGATTTAATCTATCATAGTATAATCAAGTACTATGCTTGTTTTTACTAACCCTTTTTGTTTCAATTTCAGTAAACATTGTACAAACAAATGTTAAAAGCAACCAAATTCCATTCGGCGTGGTAGAATGTTTGACGCAAAATTGCGTGACTTTGTTACGGAACTAGAAATGAACATGTAGATGAAAGAGAATTAAATGTTACATGAGAATTTCACCAACTTCAGAATGTTCCAGCATTTTGAAGTTTAAATTTTCGCCTGACTTTTTCAATTTAAAGCAATTAAAACGATGTTACGATAAGCCGGCGATCGGGGTTGCATATATGGACAGGAGAAAAACAGACCCAGGCTGAACTGAAAATTAGTTTCTATATTACGTGAGGGCGAATCGCCGGTCCGCGAAATGAAAGGTTGATCGACGTTAAGCCGAGTGGTTAATTTTTGCAGAAATTAATCGCGGTTATATCGACTGCCTAATTAACTTAGGCGAATCGGTTTTCGGGTTGGTCGCGTCCGGGGTACCGTTTGTGCGGTCGCCCCTTATTCGCGAAATGCAATAATTTTACATCGGTTTTTCCAATCACGTCACGTTTTCTAGAGCCACGATCTCGTGTGCCCGCCTCCTCTCTGTCCAGTGATACGACCGCAACATGAACTCAGCATCAGGAAAGAGTCGCTCAGTTCAGGGGTGTACGGAAGCAGCGTTTCAGAATTCAGGGCGGAAGGTTGAATACTGTCGTCTATAAAAATTATTGCCTTTGCTGGAACCAAATCGGCCCAGCTCCGGTGAACGAGAGGGTAGATGTGAAAGGGAGATGATTGGGTGCCAGTCTGAACCACGAAGCCAGCAGCCTCTAACGCGTGTGCCTTAAACTGGTCCGGTCGTTCAGATTTCTAAGGCGCATTTTCTACCGTCCACCCCGATAGACGTGAAACATATGCCATTCGTTTGTGCTACGTTTGTGCTGATTTGTGCTAATAATCCCATCGTTTGTGCTGCCTACTTCTCAAGATAACTCTTTCTTTCGTTCGCCCGGTTTTGGGCATCGTAATTAAGTAACCGAGTCGACCTGGCTCCTCCAGTTGTCTCTGTCCTCGGCTGTCCTAGTACATGGTTCCATATGGTCTTGCCAGTGATTTTCCGTATTACATCTATGTATCGTGTGGGTGACCTGCCACGTGACCTGGTCCCTTCTGCTCTTCCCTGCACCGTCAGTTTCTCCAGATTGTCCCTTCTGATTACGTGACCAAACCGGTGTTGCTATCAGCATTTCCAAAACTATGATATCTACGCCTGCTGATTTACCCTTTTTTCTGTTTTTTGATTGCCGCTTCGACCCACGATAGTAGAATATCTGGTTCCGCCTCGCCGCCTGGCCCTTCGTCTCTCTGTCCAACATTTCCAGTTTCGTCCGTCATCAGGTTCTCACAGTATTCGCGCCATCTCGTTTTGACTTCCTCTGAGCTTGTCAGCATTTTTCCATCGCGATCTTCTTTCAGAGGTAGAGTTTTCGCTTCAAAAGTCCGTGTGATCCTTTTGATTTTCTGAAACATGTCTTTGGTCTCGTTTTTGAGCTGATGTTTCTCGATTTCGTTCAGTTTCCTCTTCCTTTCATCCTGTAGTTCTCCCTTCAGGGCATTCCGCTCCTAGATTATCCTCTGTGTATCGTCCGTGATCCATTCCTTCCCCGTTTTGGCTGGTTTTGGTACCATCCTTGCCGCTGTTTCTAGACTCTCTTTCATTCTGAGCAATGGTTCCTCGGCATTCGGGTCCGGGATTTCTCTTTGAGCAGCGAGTTTTCCCAGGTTTTCCTTGACTGCGGTTTTGTATAAAGGGTTCTTCAGTAAGTACCATCTATTTTCAATCGCATTGGGCTTTTTCTTCGTTCTTAGTCTTGAAGCTATTTCTGCTACCAATTGCTGGTGGTCGCTACCGCAGTCTTTTCCTGGGTACGTTTTAACATCCCATATCGATGTTTTCCAGTAGTTGCTCACCACAAAGTAAGCTATTTGGTTTCGATATATCTCTCCTGAAGACCTCCAGGTGTACCATTTCCTCGTGCTGGCTACAAATAGTCCCTTGTCTAGGCAGAAGTCTATTGATCTGTCGTCTCTGTCGTTCCTCTCGCTGATACCTCATCTGCCTATTACATGGTTTAAATCTGCGTCATGGGTGGGTCTGCCTATTTTGGCATTGAAATCTCCCGTGAGTATGGGGATTTCTCCGGAGGATACATTTCCTAGGATTTGCTGTAAATGTTCTTTATGTCATATTCTTCGGAATCTGCGGTTGGTGCGTAGACTTGTATGAGACGCAGGTTCATTGGTTTAACTCTTCTTCTCAGCATCATCGTGCGTTCATTAATCGTGTCGTAGCCGATGACTGAGAGTCCGTCCATCTTTTCGCTATATGATTATGATTACGCCGCGGCGGTGCATGTCGTCACTTCCCGAGAAGCACATACTCTGTTTCCGGTGTTGAAGTGTCCGCTTCCTTTCCAGTGAGTCTCTGATAGTCCAGCTATGTCCAGCTGCTCAGTCTCTTATTCCACGATTGCGAGTTTGGCTGTTTCTTTCAGCCCGTGCACATTCCACGTGCCGATCTTCAGTGGTCTTGTCCTGCGGCGGCTTTTAATCCCAATAGCATTGATAATGCCTAGTAGTCATTCCGGTCGCATGTTTTGCACTGACAGGCCGAGACCGCGCCAGCGCCGGTTGCCGGCCGGGTCGCATGACCAACTGTAGTATTTTCTTGTTCGACTCCATTTTGATTTTCATGAGGCGTTTTAGCGCTGTGGGACCGCTCTTCCTTCAGCGCGCTTACGACTAAGCTGTTATTGATGGAATTGGTTTGCTGACTGTCCTTGCTGGTCTATTGCCTCCTATGGACCAGGGACGGCGATTGGACGTTTATTTTCTATCCCCACTAGGCTGATATGGTTGCAAGTGGTGGCATTCGTGCTAGTTTGCGCTGAAACCCCCGTCGTTTGTGCTCTTCCCCTTCCCGAGATATTGAGGATTACTTATGAGGAGGGTCTAGAAAAATGGTTTTAAATGGTTTTGAAAAAGAGATGAGACAGATGATTAAAATGAGAAAATTGGATGGAATCTTTTGTGCTCCGTTGGTGCTGGCTTCTACTGCCACCCATGACCTCGTTGCTCATCTACTCGTCGAGAGATGGGTCTTCGTTATTATGTATAGCAAAAACGTATCAGATTTGCCTGAAAATGAAGCAGTAGGCAAAACATACTTGTAATGTGTTAGCGATAAGGTATTGCGACAGAAAAGGTGTTACTTCGTTGGTTAATTAGCTCAGTTATTTTTCCGAAGTTTGTTTTGTACGTACACCTAGACCACCTACCTACTTACTATAATTCAATTTTGGACACAAATTCATTATTTAACGTAATTATCTCGCAACTGCTATCTTCACAAAAAAAAAATTATTCGAATGAACGTGGAAATTTAAGATGTCTTGATTTTGACTAAAATCAAATCACTTCCTCAATCACCTCAAAATCGAGCTTTTTTTTGGTCGTTAACAATGAATGATGAAATTTTGGCAAAAACTGATGGCAGTGTGCTACCAGCTGCATGGCACCTCATACAATTTTTATGGAATTGAAGTTGCTCATCCATTGGCCTGAACAATAAATTAAACAAATATTCTGATCCTCAAAATTTTATTTTAATTGATTTTTGAGGAAGGGGGCAGTACAAAAGACGACAGGGTTTTTAGCACAAAACCGCACAAATGACTGATACCATTTTCGATCCTCTAGGTGAAAGTGGGGGTGCTCCCGTTTCTACAGCCCCCAAAAGTTTTCCCAAATGTCTTAGGAAGGAGGGCAGCACAAACGGTGGGGTTTCCCGCACAAATGTAGTACAAACAAATGGCGTATATTTTAAGTCTATTGGGGTGGATAGGGAGCCGAGGAAATGCATCTAAATTTTTGAGTTAATCTAATTTTGCCTATTTCAAGTCCAAATTTGGGATTTTATGCCAAAGTCGGAGCGGAATCAAAAATCTGTTTCCATAACCGGACCAAGATAAAAAAATACCCTCTTTGATATTTTGCTTAAATTTTGAAATTAGAATATAATTCCACCGACCCCCTTTCGGGTATCAATTCACCACGAGTCAAGTATTCACTAATTAGTGAAAAAAATGAGAATTTTCCTCTAATTCTGGTTAATTGGTATAAAACTGAAAAAATATGTCTCGTGGTGATCTGATTTAGAATTTGGACGATGCACAATAACAAAAAAAAAAAAAACATTCCCTCCATCCCCCTCTCGACAGCTGTAACGAATATAATACCTGACTTTTCTTCGAAAAGTCGGTATAAGGGAAAAGGGTTGCCTCTGAATTAAAAATTTCAAGCTGGAAATCCATTTCCCGATTATAGTTTTTCTCTGTGAACTAAAAACCTCAGCCTGAAAGTTCGTTCCCCAGTTACGCACTTTCTCAACCAAGCAAGCAAAATCCGTATTCTTGGAAAATGCTCGAACATTAAACGAGCCGATATTCTGCTATAATAAGGCGAAAATACGAGAGAGACGGTGGAACTGATGAAACACTTTCGTGGCAAATCGCACACCCTTCTTGTTCTAAGGGTTTCGAGAACAAGACGGTACCTTTTTAACGCGTGTAATCTTCGTTTCGTCCGCCTACTCATTTTCTACCCGACAAAACTTCGAAAGTAACTTCTGTGTTTCTTCGGTGATTCGCCCGAACTGCTACATGTCTGCAGATTTTATGAAAAGGTTGATCAGTGTAAATATTGTGTTCGAGCTATTCGTATAATTTTCAACTAAAACGATAGATTAAAATTCCCTCGTCTGTAAGAAAGAAAATATCTATTTGGGGATAAAATCTCAGCCAATTTATTCCCAGCTCGTTGAGAAGTGCGAAAAAACTTGTACTAGAGGGAACCGACCAAAAAAAAAAACTTGTTAGTGAATGCGTTTGAAGTCGAGCTCGGGAAAATATTATTTTATAATTGTTTTTTCGTGTATATATACATCCGGTGTACATGGCGCCAGAAGGGAATTACACAGGAAATTGGTTCGAAAGAAAGAGGGAAAAGGAACAAAAAACTTTTTAGGAGCTTTCTCGTTTCAGGAAATCATTTTTTAATGCGCACTTTTTAGTCGAGAACCGAATCTTCCATGCTCGATGAAGAGGTGCACCGGGGCATGTAAATCGATTGTGGTTTTCGAAGCAATTAGGAAATTCTCTAGAATCGGGAGGCAGGTATTCATAAGGGAATATTTCTCAAATTCTCGTGAAACAACGATGGAAGATACGAATACTATACAAACACACGTGTATACCTGTATAGTTCTCGAGCGACCGAATATCTCCTTCAATTTTCGTGGCTTGTTCACTTTAAAAAATCCCCTTTTATTCAGATATAGTAGGACCTCGATTCTCCGGATCAATTGAGGAATGAATGGGGTGTCCGGATAATCAAAAATCCGAATAGTCGCGTTTAAAAAAAATACGTTTCCGAGTGTGGCGGTCGGTCGACGCGGATAAGAAAAACCGCGGTTAATGCGGAATACTAAAAATTTATTCAATACAAATAGGATTTAGGTACATACATGTGTAAGACTAGAACGGATTATCCTTTAAATCACACTTCTAAGATTGCAGTGAGAACACTGAATCAACAAGAAGCTACAGTTCCGAGGGTGTGGACCACGACATGTCATAGCTCGGATAACAACTCTGTTACTTCGATCTACTATATGTATATCTCGTACACTGCACGAATCTATCTGCGAGTATCATCGCAACCAAGATTGCGGCATGACGGAATCTTACATCCCCCCCCCCACTTTGGCAAGAGAGTCACCGACAACCGGATCTTTCCGCTCTCTTTCTTTTGTAATCAAAATCGTCCGGCATTCTCAGGCGGTACCGGAAACTGTCTAGCAAGAGACTTCTACCCTGTATTTAGTTCAGTACGTCCCGGTTACCTCTCAGAACTGTTTTGTTGATTTGTAAGACTACAACGGAATAGCCTTTAAATCACGCTTCTAAGATTGCAGTGAGAACATTGAATCAACAAAAAGCTACAGTTCCGAGGGTGTAGATTACGACATGTTGTAGCTCGGATAACAACTCTGTTACTCCGACCTACTATATACTTCGTACACTGCACGAATCTATCTGCGAGTATTATCGCAACCAAGATTGCGGCGTGACGGAATCTTACACATGTTTATACATTAAATAGTGCATTGTAAAGTACATATGTATACGCCATTGAAGAGTCACAATTACTCATTTGCGGCTTAAAAAAGTGAGCAATGTCTGTTGTTTCAGGCCGAGGACACGATTTTTGCGGCATTGTCTCTGTACCGTCGCAAAAAAATAATGTCTGCTGGCGTTACCTCTTGCTGTTGGCTGATGTACCTCAGAGCTACCTCAAGCGCAGAAAAACCGTCACTGTCTGAAATGTTTGAATCCCCATCTTCATCAGTTTCTCCTTCACTATCGTCTACATTTTCTTGAATTGTAACTCTTTCCACTATATCTCATCTTTTGAAGTCTTGGAACTCCTCTGCGTCATCATTAGCCATCCATTTCGTTTACATCTTGCATGTTTATCGAATCACTCTCAGAAATTTTCTGCAATAAAGGAACTTGATTATCGTCAATTTCACTTCCTTCCATTTCTTCTCCTTCCCATTTATCAGTAGCCTTGTAGTCCAATAAAATTTTTCATGATTGTACTATCGAAAGCGATGAGACTTCCTCCCAAGCTCCAGCAACCCACATGATGACATCAAGTATGTCAATTTTCTTGAGATATTGGAGACTGTAATCTGCGTCACTGTCAATCGATGTTACCAATTTGGTGAGAAGTCGGCGGCGGTAGTTCCTTTTCACAGTCTCAATGACCCCCTGATCCATGGATTGACATAGAGACATCACATTTGGAGGTAGGAAGAGCGCCTTAATATCGCCATCTCGTAGTTCCTCAACAGAGGGGGGGGGGGAGGTTATTAACCAGAAGAATGACTTTCCTGGGTAAGTTCTTCTCAGTGGTGGCCTCGAAAATCTTATTGAGAGTATACTATGCCTTATTTTTCTCGCTTCCCTTCTTCATAATGTTCCTTGCTAAAATGTGTACCTCAGTCTCCGCGTGCTTCTTTATTCTATTCCGCAATGAAGTCAGCTGATTAGTTCTATTGTTTCCAGCTGCTTGGACAGTAGCGGCCCGTGACTCTCATCTCAGGGGGTGCTACAGCATTTCAGGATGATAAGTTTTGTACACTGAGAAAATACATAATATAGTCATATAAGCGGCTAAAAATTCACATGTGTTGCAAAAACGGCGTTTCTACATGGCTCTTGAACTTCGAATCACATGTTCTCAAAAAACAGATTTTGTAGGTTGGTTCGGTTACGCTTAACAGCATCCAAATGTCCGCGCATCAACGGTTTTATAGATACAGAGCTGGAAAGTAAGCAGCTCTTATGACGTGGTTCAGAGCTGGTTTTAATGGGTATCCCCTTCACCTCTTCAAGCGTAGTTATCTTCATACATCCGCAACATTTGTGCTGCTTTCGCCTCAGCTCTAGTGTTCCTAATGTCGTTGTTCGTACCATTGAGCGCTTGTAGTGTGTGGCGCTATTACAATACTGATATTCTCCCGTCTCTTACAACTGAAAAATTGCTGGTAATCGTCTGAATATTTTAAACATTTTTGATACCTGTATTATGAACTAATTTTCTCTTTTCTGGCAACTATTCAGGGAGTGATGCAGCATGCATCTCAGCTCTACCCCACGAGCCACCACTGTGCTTGGATGAGGAACTCGCTCCATTTTGGTGAAACTCGAATTTTTCAAGCGGTACTTCTTTCCTGGAACTGCGCGTTGGTCTTTCCTTCCATACAAATCAAACATTCTAACTTACCATCCCGTCGGCTCAACTATGGATTTTTTACCTGGAATTCTTGTGCCTGTTCAGTAGTCCATTATTCGGGCCAAGTTAGGGAGGATGATACTGGTACTGAGGGAGCACCATTAGCATAGCCAGTGTCGTGGTATGTAACGACTTTTCGTCATTGACCATCATCAGAAAAGAAATTCAAATGATCCAGTGGACCACACTTAGAACTTAGACTATATAGCACAGCTACTTCAGTACAGTCACTGTGTGGCCGAGTGGTGAATGGGTCCGCTTAGCAATCCTTGCGAGTCGGGTTTGATTCCCACCAACGCCGGAAAGCTAGTAATATTCGAATACCCTCACTATCATCCTAGCAAACATAGCGACTACAGTATCAATCGAGGTGGGAAGATAACGCGTCCTGTAACCCTGCTAGTTCGATTGAACAAGGCATCACAATCACACGGCGTGTTACCTCCCGATCTAAAAGATTGGGACTGTCGGGTGCACATCGTGGCTAGCTTACTCAACGTCGTGAAACACGTGGCTAGTTAGCGAACTGCGGCTACACACTCTCCGGCACAGAGAAGGAAAACTCTAACGGAACAAACCGTGGGGAAAGCAACGGCAAACTACCCTGACTAACCCTGCCCAGGAAAGTCGCGCGTCAGAAACCGCGATCGTCAACATCCGGCCGGCAACGGGTACAGCACCTGATTGATTGACTTCAGTACAGGAAACACAGCTAGCAATACCAAAAATGATGCAACAGTGACTTGTAAAAATCTGAGACATATTTCTATGCTATCATGTACGAGCGCGCAGGTGTACACAAGCCTGGCGCGCCTTGCAAAAGTACAGATAAGCTGATTCTGATTCATTTTTCATTTTCTTTGCCTGATGTTCATATTATTCCTGTCCCTTTCCCATTTCTATAAATCATAACCTTCTTTCACTTCTTTTCTTCACTTTTTCGTTCATTTCTTGAGAGTATATGCCGTATACCCCTGATTTTTCAGGAAAATCTTGAGAGTATATGGTGTATACGCCGTATACCATTTGGGGACACCACTGGTCCTCCTCCCCCGTGAATATTTCTCAACAGAGGGGACTAATTCGTTCTTGAACCACTGGCAAAAGATGTCACAATTCATCCACGCTTTGGTCTAGTGGGTATATAATAACGGCAATGACTCCTTCTTTGATAACTTTCTGAAAACTATTTTATGGAAAATATAGAGGGGGGGGGGGCAGAATTAGTTAGAGCGTGGTTTTTTCTTTGATAATTTTATTGAGACGCGTCTGATATTTCGGTATTATCGATTTTATTCTTATTAGTTTTCTCTTCTTTTCTGTTTTGTTAAATTTAAACATTGATGGTAAAATTTGTTATACTTTTTCCATTTTTGAGTTGAAAATTTTTTGGGGCATCACCCCTCCAAAGTTTCTATTTGGGGGCAAAGCCTCCCCCCAAAGTACCAAGTCGACGCCTATATTTCGCTGATTTCCCGATGAGAGTGAGTCGCAGCTTATGATCCCCAGTCACGTTACTACAGGCTAAGATTGTTACCTGTTCTTTGCTTCTCTTGTGACCAGGCGCAGCGGCTTCCTTTTTCGATGCTAAAGTTTCGGTAGGCAACATTTTATAATTGAGGCTGGTCTCATCGCAGTTGTAAAGCTGGTTGCCTGAGATCCCTTCCTTCAAAATTAATGCGTGCTGCTTTGATTTGAAATCAGAAACAGCAGTCTTATCTCCCGACAAATTTTCACCGCTGCTGGTCAACTGACAAACACCATATCGTTTTTTTCCTACAGTCCAACCAATCTTGACTTGCAGTAAGTTCTGTGCTTTCCCTCTCTATCGTTCTATGAAATTTCACGGTTTGGTTTTGCAGCAACGCACCCGATACAGGCATACCTTTGGATCTAACTTGTTCGAACAACCAAAACAAAGCTTCGTCAACTTTTGATTGCGTACCTGTTTCCATCATTTTCCGGCGTTTTATTTTGATTCCAGATGCTTGGTTGGCACACCATTTTTCGATTGCTGAACGGTTTTGTATCCAGCCTCTTACCGTACTCTCACCAACCCCAAAATCGAATGCTACTTTCTTCTATGATTCTCCCGAGTGAAGTTTCTGAAGCGCTTTGAGTTTTTCCTCCATTGTAACCACCACTTTTTTTCTTTCTCTGTCACCATCTTATTTACAAAATCAGCAATTATTACACCAGTCAACAACAGCAAAAGGTCGTCTATAATATAGAGCACATTGACATTCAACTGAAGATACATATGCACATATGTACGCGGAGTCATTCCTGTAGTATAGTGTCTACTCTTCTAATCAGTAAGTGCATATGTTCATACAAATAAGCATTAGAAGACCGAAAGTGTACATACATATATAATCAAAACATGCTGCGGATAATGCGGATAGCAGATAATCCGGACGTGGATAATCGAGGTTCTATAAAATGGACTACAGTTTATATAAGTACATACTGTATATAAGAAAAGTCAAAAAATTCAGGAAAATCTGTTCAAACAAAATCATTTTGTGAAGAAAGAATAATATATTAGGGAAGTCTGATTGGAAGCCTGTGAAACTCCTTTTCTGGCTGCAATACCTCTCTACCGTCGGAATAAAGCAACATCAGCTGCTGTAGCATCTTTTTGAGATTCAATGTAGGTGAGGGAAGTTTCCACGGGATGACTCGTACATTTACTATGGTCGAGACTTCTAACTCTATTTCATCATCTTCCTCTCCTGTCGAGCCGGTTACTAAGTTAACGATATCACCCTCGGTAAACTCGACATCATCATCATCTGCTATCAACCAATCTGCAATATCACTTCTTTCAATCGTCGCACCTCCTGATGTTTGAGACAATAAGGAAAGCAGGTTAGCATCTTCAGCGTTTATCTCCTCTTGATAGTAACTTTCTTCAGTTTTTCCGCCATCCCACTCATTACTCACTTTATAATTTAACAATTCATTCCACGCCTTGGATATTCAACTAATGACATCCAAAATGTCCACACTTTTCATCCGTGCGACTACATCCGCATTGTTGTTTGAAGGGATTCTGCTCAGAAGTCCACGTCGATATTTTTTTTTCAAACACTCCATGATCCTTTTGGTCCATGCGTAGTATGCCATGCTTCGATTGCAGCACGATTCTTTTTCCAGTCACTAATGGTACTCGTTCCAATGCCTAGTTCAACTGCGAGTTGTGCAGCCGTTGTGTCAGCATCTAATCTTTGCAGAACAGCACACTTTTCCGAAATCGAATAAACAACTTTCGTCCTGGATCTTTCACTAATTTTTAATGTACGGTATGTACAGTAAAATATAGAATACGGTAGAACCGACGGGAACATCGACGTGAAGAAATGAATGTAAAAAAAACCAAAAAACCACCCCAAGAGTAGTACCTATATTAGAGAAATTCGAGCATTGCTTTTTTACCTGACCACGAATTACACCAGCTCCTCCTCACTACCTCCAGCTTTACAATTTGACGAAAACTATTTGTAACTCCTTTACAACCTCTGCGCGAACACTGGAGTGCTATTACAATCTTTTGAAAATTCTACCAGTTTTCTTCGGTCTTTGGTCACACACAGAGTGTGATCGCAAATCATAAATTTTTCAGGAATCATTTGGTCAACCCCGAAACTGAAAGTGAGAGCACTGAGAGAAATGAGAGTGAAAAAAGGTTGCGTAGACTATACCTGCCGGTAATAAAGAATGTCGAATTGACGAAAGTGCTGAATAAATTTAACGCCTGAAATAGTCTACTCTTTTTCGGCCTATTGATAATGAAATTCGCTCTCGCTGGATTTACAGGGAGAAGAAAACCGAATACAAGAACCGGAATTTATTTCGCTTCGAGTCGTAAATTCACTCAATAATTTACCTATACCCCGCACTCTGCCGGGAAATTAAATTACAATTGCATTCCCGCTTGGTGTTCGGGATTACAAAAATGTATCCCTGCGTGGTTTCGGCGAAACGGTGCGAAAAATTGCGCTCGGTGGGGGTCGCCGAGAGAAGGTGGCCCGGCGCGAAGATCAAATTGTAAAATAATGCGCAAAAAAAATAGGCTCATATTTCTAAACGGGCGAATTAGTTTTTCGGCAGTGTTTTATGGTTTCCTGTGTGAGGAAACGAAAATCGGCAATGGCTTCGAGGATTCGTTCATTTGAAAAACCGCTCATAAATTTTACACTTGGTGAAGGAGAGATAAAATTGCCTAGAATTTTTGTATACGTATCGCGTTTCTCCGTGGAAGAATACGGGCACCAGGGTCGTGGGAAGCCGGGGTCGAATACTTCTTATAAATGAAGCGATGAAGGCTTCTTAACTCTGTTGAAAATCGATAAGAAATATAATAGAGAGGGAACTCGACAAAAGAATACGAGCTTAGATTTGATGCAATAAAATGTAGACGCGAAGAAGTAAGCGACCGCCTGATGAAATATGACGTGCTCGTTTCTACTCAAAAGTCATGCATACTTTGTCTGTTAGTGGGTTCGTACCAATGTCAGAAAATAAAGACGAAGAGATCTGGGAACATGGTGTGTGTAATGATGAAGACCTGATGAGCTTTTATTCAAAACATGGGCAATGTTGCAGTATCGAGTCACTATTTGCTTCAACCAAGTTTTTCCAACTTCTGACTGAAAATACGAGGATGAAGTTCTTACATTCGGTCTATAATATCCAACCACTACTTTGACTATATCCCTGTGTCTAAAGACCATGTTTTCCTATTTTATTACAAAAGAAATACTTCATATTTTGTAGACATAAAAGTGTTTGGAAACATGGTATGTAACACCCAAGATAATGGAACTTTTAGGTGTTTAGCGCACATTTTCGAATGTATAGAGGCGGGATATGAGATCTTGAATTAGTGGCAGTATCAGAGAGGATCATTTCCTAAGAATCTACTCATATTATTTGGTCACTTAAGTACTTCATTTATTGATATATTTACGTGTAAGTCGCTGTGTGACCGATTGGTTAACTGGTCCGCTTCGCAATCCTTGCGTTTCGAGTTCGATTCCCACTGCCTCCAGAAAGCTGGGGATATTCGAATATACCCCCACTATCATCCTAGCGAACACAGCGACTACAGTATCAATCAAGGTGGGAAGATAACGCGTCCTGTAACCCCGCCAGTTCGATCGAACAAGGCATCACAATCACAGGGCGTGTTACCTCTGGATCTAAAAGGTACTCAATGTTGTGAAACATGTGGCTAGTAAGCGAATTGCCGCTGCACACTCTCCGGCACAGAGAAGGAAAACTCTAACGCAACAAACCGTGGGGAAAGTATGTGGTCATTTTCATAAAATTACCCAGCTGGTGATAAAAATGAAACACACAGCAGGTATAATAAAGCAATAAAAAACTTCAGTCGCTGTCAGATGATTCGGCGCTTAATGGATCATCAGGATTGTCAGAATCCACATTACTTGATGAGGATGAGTAATGATCGGCTTCTTCCCATCCCAAATCATCTTTTGAGCCATTTAGAGTATTCGAAATACAGCACTCCCTCAACAATTTTTCTACAGTTGCTAGGATAGTTGTTTCCATGCAGCAGAAATCTTTTGTGCCTGTGCCCGCTTCACAATTGCGTCTTGGGTTCGAAGCCCACCGACGCCGGAAAGCTAGTGATATTCGAATATCCCCCCCCCCCCATAATAGCAGCTGTAGTCAGATCTTCTAAGGTGCGGCATACCTAGTTGATGTATTATTTCTGTTTATCAATTGTACCCGTAGAACTAGGCTCGATATTTGGACTAGATATTCCAGCATTCGCATCAAGTACTTCATCGAGATTGGCATCGGCAACTTCAGCAGGTTCGGCTTCTTTTTCATCGGATTCAGAGGAACCATCATGATCTGAGGACGAAGGTGTTGATAACAGTGAATAGTTAACTTCGGTAGTCTTCCGTTTCGACTGTGTAAAGAGGAATACGCAACTACATCATGATGGTAAAATTTTTCTGTGAAATGTTTTTTCTACAGCACGTTTTTTGCGATATGTTTTCTGTGGAATTTTTCGTGTGGCGAGCTATTAGACATATTCATGTCAAAAAGCTCCGCAAGAAACGTTCCGCAAAAAAAGTTACCATCTTTATGTAGTTTCCTATTCCTGTTTATGCGGTAATTTGTTACATCACGTTTTGACCGGCCGCCGTGGAGAATGTTGAGTAAAGGAGAGAATGGTTAATTGAAGAAGTCATTGGGATGTGGTATGCACGTCAAAGCAGTTGCCTCGACAATATATCCATGTAACAATGTCCTTCCATACAGCTATCGGACTCGGCGGAGACCAAAAACCTTTCACATGTTTCGAATTGGAGTATAAACAGTTGCAAATTCATTTTGTTTATAAACAATTTGTAACTGTCAATCACCATCAACGTGTTGCTAAGTATTTATAACGATTGAACTGTTACTATTTTTGTTGTAACTTTTGGTTTTGTGCAAATTCATGTCCAAATGATATTTATTATTTTCAGTGTATAATTTGGTTGCCATTTTCTGTAAATCATCAACGTCACATAATTTATTCACAACCATTATCCAAAATAAAATAAATATTTTCTACTGAAACGAAATTTGAGTATATAACAACAAGGGAAAAACATAATATGAGAAAAACGAAACACAAAAACATGAAACCATAGAGTAAGTAAGTAATTTAACTGAAGCGGGCAAAAACGGAACTGAGAACATAATAAATTGAAACGACATAAAAGTCCGATGTGTGGCAATAAACAAACGATAAGTTAACATCAAGTTAGTAACTATACAAACAGAGTCAAGAGACAGGGCGAGGAGGCTAACTGCTTCAACTGCAAGCTCGTTGTTGTTAGCCACGTCCAATCAATTTTAATCCCCTTCCCTTCCAAGTTTATTTTTGACATGGATATGTCTAATTGCTCGGCTCGCAAAAGAGAAAAATGCTGCAAAAAAACGTTCCGCAGAAAAACGTTACCATTGTAATGTAGTCGCGTATTCCTATTTGTGCGGTCATTCGTTCCATATCCCGTTTCAACCGGCCAGCACGGAGAACGCCGAGCAGCGCCGAGAATGGACGAGACCAGGCATTGGAATGTGGGTATGCGCTTCAACACGGTCGCCTGGACGACATATCTATGTAACAGTGTCCCTACCTGTAGCGGTTAGACTCTTTCCTCTTTATTCAGTAACTCACCAACAACGTGAAGTCGATTCTCAGGGTTTCACTCAAATTCGGATACGTGAGGTTGATACACCACCATTATTAACTAACTTGCCTGTATAGTTCTGCAGTGCTTACCTGTAAACAAAAACAGAAAATAAACGTTAGAAAAAGTCTTAACCACAAACAGTTTTATTTACATGAGGGAATAGTGCGTGTAACAGTTACAGTTAATGATTGAAAAACGAGTGGTGTAGTGAAGGAGGAGGGTGACCCCTTGACGAATCGGCAGAGTCGGACTTTTTCGGTAAATTTGACCATTTAGTTGGCATTTTGGACACTCAGTTGGCCAAACAAGAGTCAGACTCTCTTAAATATCTTTTCCAGAACCACATTAAAGACGCTCTCCCCTCGCCAGTCTCCGCCTCCTCCTTTATCCGTGTCTACTTTTTGTCACACCCTGGTTCAACAGCTTTTCAAGTATCTCCCTCTTCTTCACTCTCCTCATTTTTCCTCAGACGATTTGAAAGAAAGTTGGTATGTTTAACTGACCCCCCCCCCTTCAGCTGTAGACATGTCCATGTCAAAAAAACGTACTACAAATGTATACTCCATGGCTCCTTCTCTCCTGGAAAGAAACGCCGAGGGGCCTGAGATCTAAATACTGGACTTCGCGTGGTGTTCACGGTGAGGGAGGAGTTATTATGGGACAACATGACTGGGAAGGGGATAGTGTAGATGAGGAGTAGTTGTGGATGAGAGCGCGCTTGGTTGGACAGGAGGGCCGTGGTAGTGATGGAGAGCCGTGAAGATCAGTGGGGCTGAGAAGAACCACAGCTCCTCTCCATCCTCCTAAAAAAACGGTCAATCACCCAAAAATACGGAGACACGTAGTGTAACATTTTATATGCTTTCATATATATATTTTTTTTAAATCACAGCTTCATTAGCAGTATGACTTAGGATACAAAAACAAACATCACAGTACAGTGAGGAACGTGAAGAAAATGCATAAAATGACAGTTGAGATTATGATCGATTCCCAGGATGAAACATATTTTCGTAGAACTCGAAAACAATTTGTGTTGAGAGATGTTTCCTCTAAGCTATGATTTTTTGAAGATTTTTCTTTAAACTCGTTAGAATCAACGCAAAACTGGAACTCAAGTAGGTATCTTAACGCATTGCATCTAAGGTACGGTTATCCATTATGACAAAAAAAGATATACTCAAAGAGTAAAATCGAGAACAAATTGCAAAAACCGCAGAGAAGTAGAAATATTAAAACGAGCGCTCGTAATGTAGAAAATTAGGTAATGAATAAAAACAGAGGAAATAGAATAATATCAAAAAATTATACGGTACTACGATAGAAAATAATATGAACAGCGTCCCTCATCTCCGCGGGTAATAAAGAAATGTACCGATCAATATGAGCAGGATCGATGAAAGTAGGCTGCGATAATAATTCTGCATGCATTTCATTGGATAATATTTTGTAAACTCGCTGCATCGTCAGCCCAAATCGGTGGCACTTCATTCTAAACTGTCCGTAACTACTGCCGTTCAATTGACTTAAAATATGTTCCAGTTGAGAAGAATCGTTCGGATTTCCTGTGTGAAGAATTCGGATCCATCTCCGGTAATGGAGCCCCAATCGTAATTCCTGAGCACCTGGTCCAAATTGATGAAGTACCCACATTTCTTAAGCGTCATCATTAAGGGAGTACGACCCTCCAACGTTCAATTCAAATTCTTCTATAAATGCTCTAGTTCGAATAAGGAACTGCAACATTGCCGCCAAATCTTTTGCCTGAGTCTGAAATCACAAGCCAGAACAGAGCTATCAATAAGCCGGCTATACACTATGCGCGATTCGCGCGAATCATGCACGAACTAAGCGAATTGTGCATAGTGTATATAGACTGATTCGCTGCTATGCGCGCATAAAATCATGCGCGCATCATGATTCGCACTATCTCCCCTCGAGGCGGTAATTCAGCGCATTGTCAAAGGACAAATTCGCCCATCAACCTTGAACGCGCTGCGGTATACATTATGCACGAATGGTTTGTAAAGAATTTCGCCGTAGTTCAGTGTTTTGAACAGAAGTGAGTGGTTAATTGGTCGTCGTTCATAGGCGCAAATAGGTGGGGATTAGCCCCCCCCCCAGAACTTCTAAATAGCCCCCCAAACTCTGAAAGATTACCAAAGAAAATGATGCAGGGAGTGGTGTTGTTTTATAATTAGAGGGGCTTAAGCCCCCCCCCCAGTTTTGAGCCCTATTAGCGCTTTTGTCGTCGTTGTTTAGTTGTTTCGTTTGTTGAGTTGTTTTAAGTGGGAAATTTGGAATGGAGTGGAACGACAGTAATGTTCTAAGCTTCATTGAAATGATCCGTGAGAAACCGGTTAGTTCCCCGATACCAAGGCTACTTAATACTATATCCTCCCCACTATCCCAGTATGTTTTTTTTCTCTTCTGCCAAGTAACTTCAGTTAAGTTCCAAGGACACTTATTAATATCCCAGAAAGTTGAGTTTCAAAGTAGTTTTCATATTGCTCTATTCGGAAAATATGGAAATTGGCTTGCTTCAGGTACCCATGAATAAGACCTATTGTCTACTAAGTTCACCACATTATTCCGGAATGGGGTTTCCCTTATCTTGTCGTGAAAACTGAGCTCTCCGGCCCGGTTGGCCCGCGGAGGAGGCAATTCGGCCGATGGATAACGGGACCCGGCGGTTCCGGAGGGACCGGAACGCCTCGTAACTGGCCGAGGACCGTGCCTCGTCGCGAGTCGACATGTTATTTTGAAGTTCGGGGACGGCACAATTAGACTGATTCGCGGCACAGAAAGACACAAACTGCGGGGATGATTAAATGTATTAAGGAATTTAAATTTACACGAACGCAATTAGCAAGAAACAAAAACAACCAATGGAGGGGAATTTCGGACGCGGTTCATACTATGCACAGAAAATTAAGTATATACAAAAATGTTCGATTACTACGTTAGATACACGGTACGGCGCGGCGGTGCCTAAGATTACGCAAAAACGTTTTTAGGTGCGAGAATTCGACGCGGAATAAGAGTTAATGCGGCGGCGTGGCGGTACGCGGTGCTCGCGGCGGCGGTACAGGTTCGGGTGACCGTGCGGCCTAACTTAGTTCACGGGTTCGTAGCTCTGACCAAGGGGTGCCTAGTGTGGGAAAAGGAGGCGTGGAGCGGAGCAGCTTAACCGAGGGGAAGGGAGGTCGGGAAGGTTTCAGAAGGGGGCCACGGTGTTCTTGCTACTTAGGCAGTAGCAAGTAAAGCCGGATCGACTATCGACTTAGCTCCTTGCAACCTACTGGATACCAACAGGTACGCATGGAGCTAAGCCAAAGTGTAGGCGGAGGTCAGGAGAAGGAACAACGGGTGTACTTACTACTTATGCCGTAGCAAGTAAAGCCGGAACGACTATCGACCTTGCTCTTTGCAACCTACTGGATACCAACAGGTACGCATAGAGCTAGGCAGAAGTGTAAGTCCTTGAGGGTATAGGCGAAGCGAGAGAAGTACCACGGGTGTACTTGCTACTTATGCAGTAGCAAGTAAAGCCGGATCGACTAGCGACTTAGTTCTTTGCAACCTACTGGATGCCAACAGGTACGCATGGAACTAAGAAGAAGTGTAGGCCCTTGAGGGGTTTAGGCGAAAGCAGGAGAAGCACAACGGGTGTACTTGCTACTTATGCAGTAGCAAGTAAAGCCGGATCGACTATCGACTTAGCTCTTTGCAACCTACTGGATGCCAACAGGTACGCATGGAACTAAGAAGAAGTGTAGGCCCTTGAGGGGGTTAGGCGAAGCAGGAGAAGCACAACGGGTGTACTTGCTACTTATGCAGTAGCAAGTAAAGCCGGATCGACTATCGACTTAGCTCTTTGCAACCTACTGGATGCCAACAGGTACGCATGGAACTAAGAAGAAGTGTAGGCCCTTGAGGGGGTTAGGTGAAAGCAGGAGAAGCGCAACGGGTGTACTTGCTACTTATGCAGTAGCAAGTAAAGCCGGATCGACTATCGACTTAGCTCTTTGCAACCTACTGGATGCCAACAGGTACGCATGGAACTAAGAAGAAGTGTAGGCCTTGACTAGAAGTTTTTTAGGCGGAAAGAAGACCCAGCGGCGCAACGACCGGGGGGCGATTAGTAGGCTGGCAGGAGCGAGAAGTTTTTCTGAAGTAACAGAGTTTAAGCTGGGGAAGAAGAAAGTCTTAGGCTAGACGGTAGGTTTTTTAGGCTGGACGAGGTGGCAAGAGAAATCCACAGGAACGGCGAGAAGAAGCACGAACTTAGCCAGCGTTACGAAAGCGAGACGCGACTCGACGGTTCAGCGAGAGAGTCGCCAACCGAATCTCGGACGAGTGTGTCGAATGAGGGTGGAAACGGAGATTATATTGGGAGGCACGGCGTCTTTTCGGGTCGCAGGATCTGGGGGATTGGATAGAAAGCGGAACGCTGAAGAATGTGGCTGCGGCTCGAAGACCGAATTCGCCGATATCGGGAGAGAGAGACCGAAAAGACAGTATGAATACCGGGGCTAATGGCCGAGGGACGCCGGTCGTGCGAGCATCGCATCTCCAGACGTTTTAGAATCGGTTTCGGGGGGAAGCGGAGAACGGGAGGGATGCATTCGATACACGTTCGCGAGGGTGAATGTTAGTTAGACCGCACGGTGACGTAGGAAGGCGGCCGGACAGTTCGGTTTGCAATCGAAAGAATTTTGGACGACCCACGCGTCGTCATTACAATCTAATCAGTAACTTCACTCAAATTCCTAGGACACTTCTCAATATCCCAGAATATTGAGTTTCCAAATGGTTTACATATTGCCCATTTTGGAAAATAAAGGCATTTGCTCACTTTAGGTTCCCAGGTACCAGACCTACTCTAGACTAAATTCTCCCCAGGACTCTGGAAAGGGTTTTCCCTTATCTGCTCAGTAACTTCACTCAAGTTCCAAAGATACAAACATCCCAGAATGTTGAGTTTTCAAATGGTTTTCATATTGCTCATTTGGGAAAATAAGGATGTTGGCACTGAAACCTCTGGGTGCCCAGGAACCCGACCTAAGTTATACTAAATTCTTCTCCCAATTCCGGAATGAGCTTCCTCTTATCAACTCACTTACTTACTTTACTTCTATTTCAAGGACATCAGTCAGTTTTCTAGAAAGTTGAGTTTATGAATGGTCTTCATATTACCCATCTTGGAAAATGAGTAGAGATGTTTACTTTGCATTGCGGGGTACCAGACCTACCGTATATACTAAATTCTCCACAGTATTCTGAAGTGGGTTGTCTCTTATCTGCTCAGTAACTTCACTCATGTTCTAAGGACCTTTCTGAATATTTCAGGAAGTTGAGTTTCAATGAAGTTTTCATATTTCCCATTCAGGAAAATATCGGAATTCGCATACTTTGGTATTTCTAGGTAAGGGATCTACTCCATACACTATTCTACTTACTATTCCAAAATGGATGTTCCTCTATTCGCTGTGTCACTTCTCTAATTTGGCCTTGGCAATTCCATGTGCTCCAGGGAGCTGAATATAGGCATAATTTTATAATTGCCGATGTCGAGAAATCCCTTGCCACTAATGTTATCAAGTACTTAACTTACCATGTGTCATACACTACTCACTATTTCGAAAGGTGTTTTCTTCGATTTACTCCATCAGTACATGCTTATATGCTAAAGAAACTCTACAATTTTCTAAAAAATTAAGTATGAGCTTAGTTTTATAATTACAAATATGTGACGCGCCATGAGAAACCATACCTTCGGGTGAAGAGGGTCGAAAATGAAATTTTGACTGATTCTAATAGAGAAAAGTATGGAGAATCCGCAATGCCGCAAACCGCAGCTCAATCGGAGCAAAATTCTCAGAGATATGCCATTTTGAAGTTGGAAACTACTAAAAAGTACTTTTCGAGAAAAACAGCTTTAAAGTTTTTCGTTCGGACATTGCTTAAATTACCAAGTTCTCCGAAGGTATTATGATTGAAAATTAGCCCCCCCCCCCCGAGTAAAATTTTATGAGGAATTCAATGGTGTAGGTTTCAGGTTTGCTCAAATAAAACTGACAAATGTATGCAAATAAAGTTTATTATTAAAAAAATGTATGTAAATGACGTTGATTATAAAAAAAAATCTATCACAAAAAAAATTATAAAAATCAAACAAATAAACAACGAAACAAGCGAGTATGGGTGCCTGAAATGCTCTTCAGATACTCTAGAACACATTTCCGGCAAAAAGTCATTTTTGATCAAAATCAATTTTTCACCGTGTTTTGGCGTTTTTCTTGAAAACAACTTTTTCACCCGAAGGTATGGTTTCTCATGGCGCGTCACATATGGGAAATCATAGAATTTGGCCTCCCATTGTATGCCCAAGTAGAAGACTTAAAATATGATAATCTGTATCCAACCGTTTCTAACCCCAACATTTGCAGCTATATGGAAAAATTAGAATATTCTCTTTGTTCTTTTTCTTCTTCAGTATCCTATGTAAGGTTCTTCGTTAGCCCACTGGGGACGAATAGGAATACAGAGGCACCGGCTATTGAATGGGAGGCTGAGGAATCAGTTGAAATTTTCCTGTAAACGGGGGGTGGAGATCTACAGAAATAATTTCATTGTATGCTATATATGTACTGGAGTTATGGATAAGTACATTTCTGGAAAAATGCTTAAGTGGATAAAGGGACGGACACTTGACTATTCTATTAGGTTTCGTAAATATAGACTGAAATGTCTGAGCCACGGTCTAATTTCAATAATTTCTATTTTGGAAATCATCCACGTGCTTGGTTCAAGCTGAGTAGGCAAGGTTTTAAACTGTCAAGTAGATTTCCGAAATGAATTTTCTATATAAAAAAAAAATCTTAAGTAACCACCCTGTCCGTTCATGAGAAGTAATCGAAAAGTGAAGTGTCGCATCGATTCGTTATCATATATTGGCTGTAATTTGTCGAGGGGTGAAATTTTTTAAGTTCATTTTTTTACACCTTTTATTGAATAACTAGCATTGTTCTGGTAATAATTCATTCACATTTCACTTTTTAGCTCTTAGTTTCTGCTTCAAATATAAAACTGCTAGTTATATCCTTTCACCTTGAATTTTCACTTCAGAAATCGGCTTTCTTAATTTCTGAAAATCTTCGAATTCCAAAATGAATTCAGGGGCTGGGAATGCAGTCTATATGTCATTATGCTTAAATTCTTGCATAGTTACTAAATTGTGAAAAAATATCTTTCTCTGCTCGTTGGTTCTCTCTCGGGTCTTAAACGGTTAAGTGACTGTTCAGGCAAAATATCACATGCTATTTACTCATTCCTTCGCTGGTACAGTGTTGAAGACCACCATCTTCGTTTTTTTTCTACGTTGCAATTGCCGCTTTCTCCTGAACAAACTATTATTAATGCAGCAGCTACATCATCATCGTCGTCGTCACTCAACATTGTAGGGAGCAATTAAATTACAAACGTAAAAACTCAACAAGACAATAACGACACCCGAAGCCGCAGATCACTGATTCTTGACTGATTCTCACTTTTCTAAAGCTATTCGCAAAAAATTTAATAAGCAGGAAAGGACGAATCGCGAACAGTGTATACATATACTCGAGTTCGCTGATGGTTCGCTATGCGCGACTTTATTCGCGAATGCGTGAACCACGCATAATTCGCGCGAATCGCGCATAGTGTACAGCCGGCTTTAAGAAATGCAATCGAAAATGTGACATTCTTCCAGTCATGTGATTATTAATCTTGATCATTGCTGCAGGACTGCAGGTTGCAGCTGTCTTGTTTTAATATAATTTCCACGGAAATTTTTTGAATTAGGGTATGATACACTCATGTTACTATGACGTCATACTACTGAGCATGATGATGATGATGATGATGATGATGATGATAAGGTTATCAGTCTTACAACCCGTTTGATGCAGTTCTCATGCTTGAGCAAAAACCTGTTATTGAAAAATACATATATTCGGCCATGAAATTTTAATATTAATTAAATCTGTGAATTTCATTTATGATATTTTTCTCGGTATTACCAGACGGGGTATAGGGTGACTAGATTAAAAATTGATAATATCTTAATATGTCAGTCCGCCAGCTTAGTAAGTCAGTCAGCCAGTCAACCTAGCCAGCCTTTAACACTATTTTCGTCACGCTCCAGAGTAACGTTTTTTCCGTTGCCAGCCTATAGCCAGCCTGTAACGCTTTTCCATTGCGTGCCAAAGTAAAGACATAATCAGTCAGTCAGTCAGTCCAATGAGTCAGACAGTCCAGTCAGTAGTTTTATTATTGAATTGAATTGAATTGAATAAATGTTTATTTGAAGTAATACTAGGGGGCTTTGCCCCCTGGCCGCTTCGCGGCCCAACCCCCCCCCCCCCCCCCGCCCCCCGCCGTCACTCGCTTCGCTCGTGCCGGCCTTACTCGGCGCTTCACGCCTCGTCCGTGTGGTCTGAAACTTTTGTTCCTGAGTTGAGATTTGCTTTGTGCTTCTTTTGCTCCCCCTCTATCAGCAGTCCTCAATCATCCACCACGAACCCTCTTCCATCCTTTCTTTATCACGATCCTCCTCCTCCTCCACCACGACCCCGTCGTTGACCATGGTTGCTCTCCGCCTCCACGGTCACACCTCAACAGTCGCAACCCTCCTCAGCCACAAACTCCTCCCCCACAATGGCCATAGTCCTCCACCTAGTCTCCCCTGATCACCCTCTTCCACCACGAGTGCCCTCCATTAGGACCACGTCCTTCGACCACCCCACACCACTGTGGCCTTCATTTTTGTTCACATACCACACCCCCCACCAAGACCTCTTCACCCATCAGTATGACCTCCCCAATGGCGGCCTTAGTCCCTCTCTACAGCCTTCCCCTTCTGCGGGTCCATCGCTCTAAGGCCTCCTCGCTCAACCACCACGAAGATCCCCTGGTCCTCCAACCAGGAGCTTCCACCACCATAACCAACCCTCCTCCATGAGAATCCTTCCCTTCAAGACCACCTGCCCGGGACCAGAACCTTCCGCACCAGGGCCTTCATTCGCCTTCCCGCCGCCTCTCTCACCAAGGACTTCCTCCTCCATCAGGACCTCTTACACACCATCCCCCCCCCCGAGACCTTTATCTTCCTCTACAGTCCCCGCCACTGCCGTGGTTTTCCTTCCTTTCAGGAGCTCCCTCTTCCACCATGAGTACCTCTTACACCCCCAGGCCTTTATCTACCAAAATTTGACTGCACCTCTAGGATCCTCACCCACCACTACTTCCTCCTTCATCAATGGCCACCCTCTCCTACTAAGGATTTCCTCCGCCACGAGGACCTCTCATCCACCACTACCCCCTGGGCTTCATCTCCCATCAGAGCCCCTGTCCTCACTATGGCCTTCCAACCCCCTTGAAGATCCCTGACCATCTACCCAGGAGCTCTCACAACCATGACCACCTCTCCCCCGAGCGCCCTTCTCCCTCAAGACCCCACCCCACCGCCAGCCCCTCCCGCACCACGGCCATTTCTCTCCAAGTTTCCCTCTCTCACCAAGGACTTTCTCCTCTACCAGGTCTTCTTACTCCCGCCCCACCCAGGGCCTTCATCTCTGTCCACAACCCACGCCCCTACAGGGGCTCTGCTCCCCTTCAGGAGCTTCTTCCACAACCATGAACCCCCTCCTGAGGGTAGGCTACCCCTGGAAAATTCAGTTATTAAGGGGCCGGGTAGGCAACCTGCAGCGACTTGTGATCTTGAAGATTATGGGTAATTATGTCATTTTATGCCTTTTAATGTCTTATTATGTCGGTTATGTCTTAAAACTTGAAGATCTTTTAGATTAGAACAGCACTACCTCCAGCTTCCTCAATGGCCACCCTCTCTTATCAAGGATTTCCTCCACCATGAGGACCTCTCACCACCACTACCCCCTGGGCTTCATCTCCCATTAGAGCCCCTGTCCTCACTATAGCGCTCCAACCCCCTTGAAGATCCCTGACCATCCACCCAGGAGCTCTCACAACCATGATCACCCCTCTCCCGAGCGCCCTTCCCCTCAAGACGCCACCCCGCCACCAGCCCCTCCTACACCACGGCCATTTCTCTCCAAGGTGCCCTCTCTCACCAAGGACTTTCTCCTCCACCAGGTCCTCTTACTCCCGCCCCACCCAGGGCCTTCATCTTCGTCCACAGCCCACGCCCCCACATGGGCCTCCTCCCCCTTCAGGAGTTCCCTTCTCAACCATGAACCCCCTCCTGAGGGTAAACTACCCCTGGAGAATTGAGCAATTAAGGGGCTGGGTAGGCAACCTGCAACGAATTGTGATCTTGAAGATTATGAGTAATTATGTCATTTTATGTCTTTTTATGTCTTATTATGTCAGTTATGTCTTACAACTTGGAGATCTTTTATGCTAGAACCGAGTATGTCCTTGAAAGTAGTTGATCTGCCCCTGCAATCTTCCAAGGGCTTTCCTCCCCCTTCAGGAGCTTCCTCCACAACCGCTACCCCTGGAAAATTGAGTAATTAAGGGGCCGGGTAGGCAATCTGCAGCGACTTGTTATCTTGAAGATTATGGGTAATTATGTCATTTTATGTCTTTTTATGTCTTATTATGTCGGTTATGTCTTAAAACTTGGAGATCTTTTATATTAGAACAGATGATGTCCTTGAAAGTAGCTAATCTGCCCCTGCAATTTTTCGGATTTTTAGATAGGCAACCCGCAGTGCGTTTTTTTTCCCGCGGAGGTGGTGGCGGCGGATTTTACTTGTTATGTCTTAAAACTTGATCTTTTATATTAGAACAGATTATGTCCTTGAAAGTAGCTGATCTGCCCCTTCAATTTTTCGGATTTTTAGATAGGCAACCCGCAGTGCGTTTTTTTCCCCCGGAGGTGGCGGCGGCGGTGGCGGCGGCGGATTTTACTTTTTTAGTATATAGAGAGATCTGTAGCATAACGTGTACATGTCTCACCCCTGTGCGCTACAAGCGCGAGCAGGATGAGGGAACAATAATAATAATAAACAATAACAGATTATTTGGCTAAATATAGGTTTATACGATGGTAGAATATGTAAGTAGATAATGCATGCTATTAGGTAATAACGAATAAATAACGACCTAGGAAATCAATAAATGCTTACATGCACTTAGATGTGATAGAGGTGAATTATATTATAAATATAAACAGAGATATGAAAGATATAAACAATAATGAACAATGACCAAAAACTATAAAGATTTTGACAAAAATTAAGATATGTGGGAAAAAACAGATTGCGTGTGCGTATCACAATACACGCTGATAAATAACTAGATGAAATCATTGGGTAATAAAGTAATGGTTTCAGAAATAATAAATGCCCACATGCACATAAATGGAATAGAAGTTATAGTGCAATCATATAGGTATTTTATAAGTAGAGACTAGAGGTACAAAAAGAAATGAATAAAAATAATAATAATAATAATAATGTGTGGAAATAACAATTATTGTAGAAATAACAAAACAAATAAATACTGACCTACACACATGGGAAATAAAAGCAACAGGTACATGTGAATCATACAAATAGACATGTAAAAAATAAAAATTAGTAATTAATCTTTATCATGGTAACTCCTAAAAAATTTAGGGAACGGAAGGAATGTTAAAAAAAAAAAGAATTCACACTGCACACAAAAAAGAATCACAGTGGAAGACCAGGGTTACCCCCCATGGGACCACTTCTGGGACTATCTCTGTGAGCTACTAGATGGACAGGTGGTCTCCAACCAGCGCAGCACCAGACTCCAACACCGTAGCCTGCAGAACAGTGTCCTAGGCTCAAGAACTTGCCGATGAGTACGGAGCCCGGAATTGCTGTCCTGCACAACGGTGTGGGCGCTCCCTTACTAGTATTATACCAACAAAGATATTCCCTATTATGCTACCTATTTATTACTAACAGTTAAGACACTAACTTGGTTTCAAGCTGAGTTGCGCCTACGAGGAAAAAGCATTCGCGAACGAAGCAAGTGAATGCTCTGTCAAAAATGGAGAAGTAAAAAGATGACGAGCGGGCGAGCCCGATGGCGCGCGCTGCAAGCACCTAGCCTCTAGGGGCGCTATGAGCGCTTCGTCAGAGGCTAGTAATAACATAAAATGGCTTACCCTGTCGGAACTACCGAAACTACACAAAACGAAACTTTAAGCTTAACGAAACCAGGAACCACCAAAAATCACGAACCATCAGTGATGAGTGTCTTCTGTCTTAGTCAGTTCGACTTTTCTGAAGCGCAGCCCATGGAGCGTAGAAAGATTAGCCAGCGTTGCCAACCAATTTTTAGATATTTTCCTAGTTCGGCTGAAAAAAAAAAAATCCTGAAATCCTAAATTTTTTTGATACTTTTGTAGCGAAATCTCAACAACTTTGTCGTTCTACATGGTCAAACAGAGCACACACATATGTCTTCATTCAATCTTCAATGCCTGAATGATTGTGTAAATGAAAAACAACCAAAAATAAGGCGATGCGTATACATTTATGTACCTTTTTTACTGGCCCAGGTGTAATGTTCCCGTAGAAGCGCTAGTAAATAAATAAATGCAGAGGATTATTATTATTATTATTATTATTGTTCAGTCAGTTAGTCAGGTGCCGTACCCGTACCCATTGCCGGATGTTGGCGTTCGCGGTTTCTGATGCGCGACTTCCCTGGGCAGCGTGTTACTCGGGGTAGTTTGCCGTTGCTTTCCCGACGGTTTGTTGCGTTAGAGCCTTTTCACACGTATGCGATTTGCCGTCCCGGCATCGGTTATTCGACGGCGAGATGTGTAGCATGTATAGGAGGTTTTACACGTGTTGCCGGCTGTCGGCTACCGGGTACAAATCGGAACCACGTCGACTTTCGGCCGACACAATCTCGACAACAGCCGATGCCGGCGACGGCTAAACGACATATTCACAGCTGAGTTTTCCTTCTCTGTGCCGGAGAGTGTGCAGCCGCAGTTCGCTTACTAGCCACGTGTTTCACGATGTTGAGTGCTGCTAGCCACTACATTTACTGGACAGTCCCAATCTTTTAGATCCGGTGGTATCACGCCCTGTGACTGTGATGCCTTGTTTAATCAAACTGGCGGGATTATTGGACGAATTATCTTCCCACCTGGATTGATACTGTAGTCACTGTGTTCGCTAAGACGATAGTGGGGGTATTCGAATATTACTAGCTTTCCGGCGTTGGTGGGAATCGAACCCGAGACGCAGGGATTGCGAAGCGGACCAGTTGACCACTCGGCCACACAGCATCCATTATTATTATTAACGTGGCGCGTGAAAGTAACGTTTTTCCAGTTTGTGTGCCAAAGTAAAGACATAAAAATGTCGATAAGTTGGGTGAAAACGGATCCCCTTACTTTACCCCGCATTTTATTGGAAACCTACCCCCGTCCTGTTCCAAATGGATAAATGCCTCAGCTTTGCCATACATATTTTTAAGAGTGGTTATAATTTGAAGAACTTCCTGGACCTGCAGGGCTTTCCAAGGTTTGTCGCGGTAAATGGTGTCAAAGGCTTTATTATAGTAAATGAAGATTCAAGTCATATACCCTCGTCTTTGCTAAAATTTGGTTCAGTATATGTGGCAGTTTCTATAAAAAGGGGTAACTTTGTCAATTGATCAAAGCTTCAAAAAACGCGAAAAAAGAGAAACAAAATTTTTTAGTCAGAAAAATCAATTTTGAGATTTTGGTCGATTTCTATGGAAAAAACATTGCAATAAGGGAGAGACAAAATTTACACGCATGAAAGAGAAGAGGGAAAGAGAGAAAGAGAATTATGAAAGAGACTGAGAAAAGAATGCGAACGTCTGCATTCGCTTCTTCGCGGTTTTTCGGAACTTACGAATAAATCCGATATTCTGAATTGTTACCATGTAGAAGAGCGAAAAATTACCTTTCCAACAAGCCCTCGTTGAGGCTGGTAACGTGATTCCGCGGCGAGTTGTGGCCGCTTTAAGCAGTGGGAGAAAAAGGTTTTCTAATTTTAAACGCGTTTTCCCCCAAAACGTGTTTTCGCGTTTTCTCGTTACCCTCATCTTTGACCCCTTGTATCTCCGCAACGAAAAACGCTACAGATCTCGCCGATAGCTCATTGGAATGGGCATTCATTCCTCTATTACGTACTGACCGTAACTCAAAATTTGTCGAATCGACAAAGTTTTACCCATTTTTATAGAAACTGCCACATTATGCATTGGTTCTATGGTAGATTTTTTCCTTTTTTTTTCTTCTTCTGAAGTCAGCTTGTTCTTCAGGTTTGATAAAAGTCAAGAATAGGATAAATTCCGACCTTTATAAGTTTGAGGAATACGTACTTTGCTCCAGTTTGAAATAAAGCTGATTGGACAATAATTTTGTCACCTTTTTTGTATAATAGTATAATTTTTGCCGCATTCCACTAAGTGGATATAATTCCAAATTATTCTAAAATTTTATTGAATAATTTAGTTAAGCTGGATTTAAGCCCATACAAAAAAGCACGATATTCTGGTCTCATAACTTCGACTATTTGCACATGTACTTCTTAGATTACCAACACAAAATGTCTCATTTCACCAAATTTTCGGTATGTATTAGTAACGTGGGCAATTTGATCGAACGAATGAAATAAAAGCGTCAGGTCTGTTCGAATTTGGATTTTTGTAGCCGAAATACGAAAGCTATAAACCAATAAGATTTTATAGCGGCGTAAGTAACCTTGTTTCTGTTACGATATAGATAGACGTGTTCCTTTCGACGGACTTTCCCCTCCCTCTCGGTTTACGACTGCAATGAAAATTTCCGTTATGGTGTACTTTCGCCTGGTGGAATTATCTTCAATCACGGTACTGTGAAGAAGGAGAAGATAAAAGGATGAGTTCCCAGTTGTACACGTCAATCGGAAACATAAAATCTGTAAAAGTTGCTGGTACCAAACGATTAATGTTGTTCTGATTTTATTGTCGTTTTTTTTTTCGTCGTTTCCGTTCGGAATCTTCATTTTTTCGCGTGACTGGTGCGTTGAAATACCGCGTACGCAGGCCAGGTATATAATTCTTGTATAGGGTGAATAAGAAAAGTTTTTTCTAACATGTCCTCTAGAAGCTGGAGTTTCTCCGTTGAGAACTAGAACATCTCCGCGGGGATGTTTAAGAAGCCTTTCCTTACTACTGTGAGGGATTCCATGTAGTACGGGGGCATTAAAGGCAAATTCAATTCAATTTTTTTTCTTTAATTTATTACAAACCTTGATTAGGTAAACGGATCCCTAACCCGCCCAACATTGAGCATAGGTTTCTGTCACCTTAGCCCTTAGATGTTTCCAGTTAGTGAAGCCGGGTGCCAACACTGATTCCTGTTATTAATGGAGAACCGTTCCGGGTCTGTTTACTAGGTGTTTTGCCCACGTGGGTCCCCGGTCTCTGTTACGTAGGTATATTTTATACGAAAATCATGCTGCCGTCCGGTTTCTCTGTCCCGATCCGAGTCCTGGTTACCCAACATTAGTATTGACCCTTGACATACTATTCGGCGAGTGAAGCAAGCAAAATTTTTTCAATTTTTAGCAGATTTTCTATTAAAAAATGTTTGGAACAATCGCTCTCTTAAAACCGACCACGCGAGAGTAACACGGATCTCGTTTTCTTTTCTAGAAAATCGGAGGGCCAGAAGTAATCAACTTTGTTTTCAATTACGTGGGAGCCACAGCAGTGTACGTAAACAATTTTGCATTTTGAAAAGTAAACTTGTAAAGCGACTTCTTTTTTCCGGGTGTTGAATTTCCACAATTAACGGTATCAGACGTTTTTGAGGGATAGAATTCAACATCATACCGAGATGAAATAGGAGCTGCGTTCCTAACTGCCTTTTCTCGAAAGTTCGATAACGATATTGTGACCACATTGATTAGTCGTCCGTCACTCCAGCTCGCAGTCTCGGCCGTGATTTTCAACACGATCTCGCTTGTCAGGAATCGCGAGAGCTGTCCTGTGTTCGCGCTACATAGTCTCAAGTTTAAATTTATTCCGAAGTTCGAAATACGAGTGTAAGCTTCCTTCGGTGGAGTAGGAGGCTGAAGGTTGCCCTTGGATACTATCAACTTTCAACCTCGCGAGAACTCATTAACTCGGTCTCGACGGAAGAGACTAAAAAGTTTTCCGGTGATCTCGCACAAAAGTCTGCCAAAGTGATACTAGCATATTTTTTCGTTCATCATTCGCACTCAGCCGAATCAAATACTACACATTTTAATCGTTAACTGCCATCTTTTATTTACGAGTATACAGTCACACTGAGAGAACATTGCGAAGTGATTTATTGGAAGTTCTCATAAATCTCGTGAGTTCAACAGTGACCTACAATAATTTCCCCCAGGTTTTGGTAACAATAAATTATAGTAGCTGTTTTCAGTAGGATTTATTTATGTATTTAATTTAATCTCTTCCGACAAATTATAAAAAATCCAGATTCTGGAGGTTTATTAATTATGCTTAAGTTTAGGTTAACATTCAATCTTAAACTAACTTACAACACATTTATACATTGCTGTCCACTTTTACTTGACCATTCATAATCCGCCCTTCCTTCTCACAATCATCCATATCTTATTCATTCAGTCAGTCAAGTCATTCATACATTTATTCACCAGTTCTCAAAATTCACTTCCTGTCCCCCCTCCACCCTTCGGTGGTGGGAGCTCCTGAGTGGAGGACCAGCGGATCTTCGAGGGAGTTGGGACGAGGAGGCCGCAGAGAAGGAGTAGTGGAAGGGGAAGGCTGTAGCGAGGGATTAAGGCCGCAATTGGGGAGGGCTTAGTGATGCGTGAAGAGATCTTGGTGGGGGCGTGATATGTGAACAAAAATGAAGGCCATAGTGGTATGGGGTGGTCAGGGGGCGTGGGCCTAATGGGGGAGGACACTCGGGATGGAAGAGGGTGATTGGGGGAGACTATGTGATGATCGGAGGGAGTCATGAGGGGGAGAAGCTGTGGACGGAGAAGGTCATGGCGCGAGGGAGAGGGTAATGTGAAGTGGTTAAGGGTCAGGTGGTGGAGGTCGGTTGTGGTGGTCGATGATTGTAGAGGTGAGGAGGAAGTCTAAGGAAGAGGGAAAGGTTCCCAGGGTGGGGGTACTGCGGAGGTAAAAGACCATGCGGTGAGCATTGAAGCCTGTGGTAGATTATGGCCGTTGTGGGGGAGGAGTTCGTAGCTGAGGAGAGCTGCGACTGTTGGAAGTGTGACTGTGGAGGCGGAGAGCGACCGTGGTGAACGAGGGGGTCGTGGTGGAGGAGGAGGCTCATAATGAAGAAAGGATGGAAGGGGGTTCATGGTGGAAGATTGAGGACCGCCGATAGAGGGGGAGCAAAATAAGTCCAAAGTAAACCTCAACTTAGGAAAAAAAGTTTTGGACCAAACACTGAGGACTGTGGTGGTCGGATGAGGCACGAATCCCTCTAGTAATCATTCTTTCTCGATTGTTTTTACATTTTTGAGTGACAAAAAGAATGAGCTGTCTTTGAGTGCTCTCAAAAACTGATAATTCTTAACCAGTCAATAACTGAAGAATGTTAAATTTATGAGGCTGAAAATGAACCACCTAAGGGCAAAAAAGGAAACACTGTTGGGGTAAAAAGTGGACGTACTCGTATTATTCTGGTTGCTTTGAGAGAATATTTTGTACGCGATTGTGTAGTTGATCTGCGCTTTCAACAGCTTCCAAAATTCACACAGCTTCCGTCTCTTTTTCATAAGTAGTCCATTTATCTTGATCCATCAGCCATCAGGTCAAACTCCAAATCAGAGTCATAAGAAATAATTTTACTGGCACTGTTTGCTAACAAATATTGAAGAGCATTTTCGAAGGTACAGATGGAGTTTATGTCTCATTTTATCTATAAGAAGTCATGATTTAACAAGTCAATGACATTATGCGAATTATGAGTAGTACTCGTCTTCATTTTATCGTATCATAGATTTTGCTGTCTAGTAAGCACGTGAAAATTCTGACCTCATCCGTCAGGTTTACTCATCAGCAACAATCATCTATTACTGATTTTCTAAAAATCGGCAAACACTCACCTATTTTATAAATTCAGCAAAAAATGTTGCTGATTTTATGAAATTGTCAGTCTGATGAATTCGGCGTAACATATACAAAGGTAAAATGACCACTAAAACTAGAGCGCTACAGACCCAAGTACTGTCATACGCCATTTTGGATCCAAAAGCGCCCGTTGATGCCGAATTGGCTACACGGTACGCTCCGCATTGTCGGATTCGACGTCAATGGGCACTTTTGGATCCAAAATGGCATATGTCCCCACTCGAGTATCTAGCACTTTACTAAAACAAAGGTAAAAATATTAGAGAGTTGTACATTTCCAGTACTAACATATGCAGTCAAACATGGGCCCAAACGGAAATGCTACAAGTGACGGTAAGAAGTATGGAAAGGAGCTTACTGGGAGTTGAAAAGAAATATAGGATAAAAAACACAAAACTGAGAGAAACAACTAGTGTGAAGGATATAGACAAAACTATTAAAAACATGAAACAGGTATATGCGGGACATGTTGCGAGGCAAGAGAACAGTAGATGAAGTAAGATAATCAAGTGGATACCAAGGGACAGAAAGAGAAATAGAGGTAAGCCAGCAATGAGATGGAGGAATTATACAATTAAGATAACAGGGACTACGTGGGAAAGAACAGCGCAAAACAGGGTGGCTTGGAGAAGGGCGGGGGAGACCTATATGCCCAAAGGGGTTAAGTACTCGTAGTTCGGTTTACATATCGGAAAATGTTAGTCGATAGGGACTATTAATTGTTGTAACCAAACTACGTAGTAAAGGCTGGTTATCTGTTCAATATTATTATTTATTTATTTAAAAATATTCTTTTAATGAAGTTGAATGTGGAAAGTTTTATTCAGCGGTGTCATGAATCTTAGCAGCGTGGAGGAGGGGTAAAAATTGTTCGGAAATGCTGATTCAGTACAAATATTTTTATACCAACAAAAATATATAAATAAATAATTATGTTTTGCCAACTAGTAGTCCGAAATGCTGAATAAATGGTCAAGTCTGCCGAAAACGGCCGACTCTCAAGAATCGTTGAGATGCCCCCCCCGCCCCCTTCACTGGTTATTTGATCATTAACCGTAACAGTTACACTTATTACTCTCCGTTGTAAATATAACTTTGTAGTTTAATCATTTTTCTAATGTTTATTTTCTTTTTTTTTTTGTTTACAGGTAAGTGCTGCAAAACTACATATGTAGACAAATTTCTTGATAATGATGGTGCATTAACTTCGTGTATCCGAATCTGAGTGCAAAACTGAGAATCGACTTCACATTGTTGTTGGTGAGTTACGAAATAGAAAAAGGAACCATTTTATACTTACTACTTTACGAGCTACAATTCAATTTCGAATCGTCCGTCTGTAACCACTAATAACTATTTTTTTTTATTTCTTTTTAGGGTTGCTATAATATTATTTTATTTTATTTTGGTCCCTCCAACAGCCGAAGCCAGTTATAGGAGGGACCTTTAACGAAAAAAATAATAATAATGTGATAGAGGAGATAAAATAGAAGTAAATTTAAAAAAAAAATGAAAAATAAAATAGAAAATAGGAAAAAAAAAATTAAACAGAAACAAATGAAATAAAAAAGTGAAAAAATAAATAAAAAATAATAAATTGAGAAAAAAAAACAAAGAAAGTAAATACTATTCTTATTTATGTATAAAAAAAAAAAAAAAAAAAAAAATAAAATAAATTTTAAAAAATAAAAAATAAAATAAATGAACCTGCCGCATGTCCGCTATTCTACAGCTCCCCATCCCGCCATTAGCCGCTTAAACGTCGATCTAGGCATACTATAAATATCAGCGCCAGTTCACTCTGTCAAGAAATTATTTGCAGTTTTCATAATGTTGTTTAATGGGGAGAATTCCACTTTAGTGGTGCGATATTTTTTCAGGGAAAAGTATTTTTTGTATCTAAATTGTGTTTTTGGGGCCCAAATATTTATTTCTTGAAGCAGTTTTCATCATTAATATTACCGTTTCTTAGAGATTCAATTTCATATCCGGCCAAAAGTTCATCATAGGGTATGTTTTCGGGGTCAGGGTAGTATTCAAAATCTTTAAAGTAAACGTATTTTAGATATCTATTTTGTATTTTTCTATTTTTTCAATTACCGTAACGGTATGTGGAAACCAAATTAAAACTCCAAATTCCAGAAGTGATCTAACAAAAGAAAAATATAGTATTTTCAGGGTGCTAGTTTTCGTGAAGTTTGCAGAGTTCCTGAAAATGAAATACGCCATTCTCTTCGCCCTAGACATGACACTCTCAATATGATCGTGAAAGGTTAACTCTCTGTCCAAAAAGAATGCCCAAATCTCTGACCTTGTCTGATCTAGGTAGTTTTTCCTCCTTTATGGCGTACTCATATTTGGTGTATTGCTTCTTCCGGGTGAGAGTGGTATAAGTGCATTTCCCAACATTTAACGACAATCTATTTTCAATACTCCAGCACGCGAGTCTATCTAAATCTTTTTGCAGGCTTTCAAAATTTGTATGGTGTTCTATTGAACGGTATATTTTTACATCGTCGGCATAGTATTTCCGAGTCTTGGATTATTGAAGGCAAGTCGTTTACAAATAGTGGAAACAGTAAGGGCCCAAGATTTGAGCCCTGCGGCACTCCAGATGGGCATGCAAATTTTTCCGATGTACAACCCCGGTAAGAAATATACTGTACCCTACCTGTAAGATGTGACCAAAAGAAGTCACACAGGTTATCAGAGAATCCTAAGTCATTGAGTTTTTTCTTCAGAATCTTATGATTTACAGAATCGAAAGCTTCTTGAAAATCAGTATAAATAACGTATACTGGTACTCCTTTGTCCCTACTTCAAGTTATATATTCTATAAAGTTTTTTAAACTCGTGTTTATCGATCTCCCCCCCCACAAAACCATGCTGACTAGGTGATATATGGCATTTTAACTGGGGGTATAGATGTTTGTAAATGATCATTCCGAAAATTTTCGCAGGCATTGGGATTGAGGATATTGGTCGGTAGTTAGTTACATTTTAGTATGGCTCTTTCTTTGGGATTGGGACTACTTTAGAACATTTCCATGCTGTAGGGAAGACACTGTTTGATATACTAAAGTTATACAAATAGCTTAGGGGTTCTATCAGAAATTCTCCCATCCCTTTATAGACGTATGAAGGGATACTATCCGGGCATAGGGAGTGTTTTACTTTTAATTGTGAGATTGCCATTTTTACGGGGGATATGATGCAATTTTGTCTGGGAACACTACATCTTCCAGTACGTATACAGAATGAAGAAATTCAGCGAATGCTGTGGCCATTTCATCTCCTTCTCTCACTATTCCCTTCATATCCTTGAGGAAATCGGAACTCCCAGTTTTTGACTTTTTTTATTGATCTCTTTCCAAAAGTCTCGAGGGTTTTTATTGTAATTGTTCTCGCAGTCACTACTATATCTGATTTCAGCCTCTTTAATCATTTTTTTCGTCTCTCTCTCCTGAGCTCCAGAAACCTGCTCAAATAGGTATTTATGCCAGTTTTTCTATACATTTGCCTGGCGTGTTCCTTATGTTTTAGCTCACAAATTATTTTTTTAATCAAACCACGGAGGGTATTTCGCTTCTTTTCGTTTTCATTGTGTTGCGATAATTTGGTACATATGTATGGATGATTTGATTTACTACACCGCTGAAATGATTCTCTGCTTCATTTACATTTTTTTGTGTGGTACAGTGGGCTCCAGTCAGTGTCTCTGAAGACATAATGAAGACCCAAAAAAATCGGTTTTGGCATAGTTTGAAAATGACGAGTCCGAAGTATGATACCCACCAGAAAAGGCCTTGCGTGCGGGTAATGGTAAATGGATGGTGAGAGGGGGATGAAATGCGTCTTCTTTCTGTAGAAGGGACTCCCCACGCTGAACTCGTAAGTTGAGTTGATTTGTTATTGTAAGATCGAACATCTTCCTTTGAAAGTTAGGAATAGTATTTACCTGCTCCAATTGACAAGATTGCATGAAATCAAGAAGATCATTGATTTTGCCATTTATATCTGTACTGCGTTGTAAACTATACCCCGGTATGTTGAAATCACCTGGCATTCGTACTTCATTTTGGACGAGTTCGGGAATGGAAGAGATTGCATCGTATATGTCTTTATGTACAGATCTCGGAAGCTCTGGAGATATGTAGAATCTATGTATAGTGCTCGTGTAACTCTCGGTATTTTTATTCAGATCCGTACACAGTCAAATGGTTTATTATCAAATTCTTGAAAGAATAATCTCGCCGAACTAAAGAGTACCTTCTTTTACAGCTATAAGTGTTCCACCCCCTCAGTTGGTGCCGTGCACTGCGATATTCCTGTCATGCCTGTATACCCTATAGTTATCAAATATTTCACCTGTGTATATACCATCATGTAATGATGTCATATATATTGGTTTTGCGATGTTACCGAATGAAATTCAGATAATTTTGTTCTAATGCCTCTTACATTTTGATAAAAACACGTGTAGGATCTTTTTTCCATGTCATGGGTGTGTTACAGTTCATTTCAGATCGTAGAGTGAGATGACAGGGCAGTGAGAACAACGTAGAAATAGTATACCCTGACCGAATACAGCAGCAGATTATATTCTTTTCTCAGACCCGCCTACATTTATATTAAGTTTAGTTATAATCGCCTATCCATAACCAACACCTGTCCAGAACCTCCACCTTCTCCCCTACAAGTTCTAAGCTAGTTCGTTTATCTAATGTTTTCGGCCTCCCTCCGCCTACTGTGCTTTTGTTGTTCCGATGTATGCCGAGTCAAAAATGACGAGTGTGTTCTGAAAATTTCAACCACCTATTCTTGATTCGCGTAGTTCAGGCGCCAACTTCCAATTCAAGTACTACGTAGAAACATTCAGTCCGTCTAACGATTTACAAGCGATTACAACGCGATTTCCTGATCAAAGGCATTAAAAAATCTTGAACCTGCTCAAACAGACGTGGAGCATCAATCAGTGCCCATAGTGCCTGGTTCTTCTACAATACCCTAAACGACCATCGGATCGCGTTTTACTCGTTCAATTATTTTGAGTCGCGCGAAAAACCAATAACCCGCGCTTAAATCACGTTCCACTGGTCCCCGCACTTTCCGCCGCGCGTCTGCAAATTCAATTTGCGCTAATCCATCTCGGCGATTTTTTCTTCTTCCGTTCGCTTACAGCCTTTTACTATGTATTTACCCTACGCAAAGAATCAATATACCCCGTTCGCGAACTATTAGTTGATGCTCGGGATATTGGACAGTGACAATGTGACCTATAAAACTTGAAAAAAAAAGAAGGAAGGACGGACAAAAAAAAAAGCTAGAGTGAGAGAGAGAAGAAACGGAGAAGAGCAAAGAGTAATAAAAATAACAAATAATAAGCCATTACCGTCGCTAGTCGTCAATGGGTCTGGATGTAGGCCAGTAAACTGTCTGCTATCATGTAGTGTCGCCCTGGCCGTAAATAACCAATTAAATTATCGCATTATTTCGTTTGTACGTACGCTGGTAATTTAGGAACGCCTGCCCAGTCACCCGGTCGGCATTTCGAGTATGACGTCACCGTTGCGACCGTACAATTTTCGTGACATCGTGACGCGAAACACGTCAACGACCACGACATCGATGATGACAACGAGACGTAAACGGCGACGGACGAGTTCCGAGCTTTCTAATTCAGCTTCGAAATTTTCGAATGATCGATAGCGGTGGCTCTGTGCCGTTTCCAGACGAGTCATTACAGTCCGGTCGGTTACTATCGAGGAAGCGGTGGACAGAGCCGAGTGTTCAAAGGGGGTCTAGTCTTGATCAGAGTGGTAGGAGGGTGTTAGAAGGGATGCTGAAATTAGAAAACCCACTATGTAACGAAATATCAACGAGGATACAGACCCCGCGACCCCCTCCTTGACTACGCCACTGGACGTGGTTGATAAATGCTTGACTTGATGAGGAGCAACCTTTCTTCTTTCCCTCCCTTTTATAAATGACTGTTCTCCTATAGCGCTTCCGCTTATCAAGGAGGATCCTTATTTACGGTCGTCTGTTATGGCCTCGACGAGTCATCTCTTCCTCACATACTGCCGCTTCTCCGTGTTACGGATGTAGAACATGTCTTAACTCTTGAGAACGTTGATTACACCTGGCCGATCTTCTACAAATATGCTGCATGCTGTTGGGATATGCTCGCCACTTTCTTCTTCCATTCCGCAGTTACATAGGGAACTGTTACCCCGGTTCATCCTCGCTAGGTAGGACCGGAAAACGCCGTGTCTGCTTAAGCCCTGGCTTGTGTGAAAGTCAATTCAGTTCCCCAGCCCACTGTTCTGGCGACTGGAATTAGCTTCTTTGTCCATGTACCCGTTGGACTATTGTCGTAAAGCCCTTACCATTTCACTTGAACTGCTTCTCGTAGTAATTTTTTCACATTTTTGCCGTCTGTTCCATTTGGCATCTTTGAGAGTGTGTGTCCGCGAACAGGCCAGCCCTTCTTCCAACACCTCGCCAAGGCGAAGGCCGCCGTTATGTTCAGGGCTAACAGGGCTTCTCTACATATTACTGTCGCCGAATAGTAGCTAACGGTTCTATAAAGTCTTGCGCAGCAGACAATTCTCCTGTGCCGCCGAGCGATTGTTAAGACACCTGAATCGGGAGGGAACGTCACCATTTTTACTGCTCCCTTCCCTCGATGGATGACAGAAACGCGAGCGTGCATTTTGCTCGGGGTTGGCATTTTACGATGTGCGATCCTCAAGTTCCCGGACTGTCTCTATAAAACAAAAACATGGTAACATAATACGAGGATATGTGCCGATGGGAGGGGATAGATAGATAAATAGATGCCTTCCGAGTTTACGTCGCAAATTTCAACTTCATCGGCTGAATAGCGGCCACTTTACATAATATGTGTTTTTGTAACGTGATACTTTTGTACTGTCTTACGATTTTCATAATAAACGAAAAATTAGAGCAACGCGCGTGTATTAAATTTTCTTTTAATCTAGCAAAAAATCCTAATGAAATATATAAAGTGATTCAAAAAGCATGTAAGGAACGTGCAATGAGCCGAACATAAGTTTTTGAGAGGTATGGGCGATTTAAGACTTATAGAGAAGAGCTTGCAGATGATGAACGAGCATGCACCTCGTTTTTTTCAACATGACGGGCATTGTGCAATAAAAAGAATTTGTACCATACGATAATGGTCGTCGCTAGGGGGGGTAATATTCCCTCAAATTTCTTGAGGTACAAATGATCAAAATTACCCCCCTCCCCTCCCCAAATTCAAAGGTCAATAATTATATTGTGGCAAATAATCCCGAACATTCGAGATAAGTCGTTTTGAGCAGCAGAATAAAAGTTTGATAACGAAAGCGATAAGGAGTTTCGACGATAACGCCGAGGTATATAGAGACCGCTGGCCGTCGCCGTATAGTCTAGTTTTGTATGCGATAAACCGTGCATTCTCAAAGCGATCTAGCTACTGTTTTTGTGCGTTTGTATTAGTGTGACATTAAAAGTTCTTAGTACGTGTTTTCGTGCGCTTTTTGGTGCGAATCTCGTTACATTGGTGTCAGAAGTGGGGTTGAGAGTACGCGTTGTGAAGATCTTGTTCGGACATTCGTTTGGACATTCGTTTGGACATTCGTGTTCTGTGGATTCGGCGTTTCGCGTTGAAGAAGTGAGCGTCATTGAAACTCTCCATTCGTGATGGCTCCAAAAAAGTTGTTCAAACTATCGCAGAAAGAGCTTCGGCAGGCTTGAAGAAAGTTGTGGAAGCAGTAGTGGAGTAGGTGATGGAGACAACGAAGCGACCGAACACCGAACATCTGCGCCGGACTGGGAAACCGCAATGCTTCCAGTGCGGTGAACTGGGGCATATTCCTGTTGACTACCCCCAGAACAAGAAGACCACCGAACCGAAACAGTTAAACTAGGAGGCCGGGGTGTTGCGAGCCTAACGTCTTCGGTAGTTTCCCACAGGTCCGTGCTGAGGAAATCCGGGCTTGGGGGGGGGGGGGTAAAAGTAGGTAAAAGCAAAAAAAATAGGAAAAAGGAAACAATATTTTTAGGGTTCTTTTTGTAAAAGCAAATTTTTTAAGCACTGGCGGGCCCTTAGCAGGCCCTCAAAACCTTTAGCGGGCCCCTCAAAAAAACTCGGGCCCGGGGAACCCCTCTCTCTACACAGGCCTGGTTTCCCAACAGGCCCACACAATCATCGCTGTTAAAAGAACATTACAACGTGATGCGTCAAGCAACTATGTGAAAGCAAAGCTTGGCTGGAAGACTGTACTCTTCTGTATAGACACTGGAGCATCTCGCTCGATCCTCCAACACGAGTTGGTTCCAGCTGAGGAGGTGGACCAGGAGAAGCAGTATGTCCCAGGGTATATTCTAAAGCGCAGCTCCGCACATTTTGCAAAGTTCCAAAAAAAAAAACATGCGCAGTTCCAAAAATTCACCATTTATTTGTTTTAAAAACAAAACTTACGTATAATCTAATGAACTAAATATATAAAAACTTGAAAATGAATAACTGGTAAAGAATTACATAAAAGTCTTATTTTTGGTAAAACAAAACTTACTTAATAAGTAGGTAATTGGTAATCTCATGAACTAAATAGGTAGTATATACGTAAAAAACTTGAAAAGGAATAACTCAATAACTGGTAAAGAATTACATAAAAGTCTTCTTTTTGGCCTCTTTTTTTTCAAATTTTCTTCGGTTTTGGATTTTTGATTAAAGTCTTCAAAAATATGATTATACCATTTCTGGTCTCTAGCTTTCGAAGTTTCCTTGCGTCGATGTTCTTTATTATTTATCCAAAGTAATACTGCGTGTCTAGGGTTAAATTTCTCCAATACGGGCATGTTTGAATGGGCAAATAGGTATAAATTTTCCGTTTCGAGATGAAAGGTACTTCTCAAATTGGTTTTTAACAAATTATTTGTGCTAATCATTCGCTCAACGTCGGCAGTGTGCGGCTTTTCAGCCAGAATTCTTGCCATAATAGTATTAACGGTTTTGAAATTCTCATTGCCTGCCAAATGTTGAACTATTTTTTCAAGAGACTGCCTTTTCAAGTAAGCGATTTGTTCGAACTCTAAAATATCGTTATATTCATGTCCTACCAGTTCGAGATCCAAATCTGAGCTCCAAATTTTGTGGACCTCCTTCAAATCGGCTTTCGGCTGTAAGGTAACGAACGGTGTAGTATTTGTCACGACAGTGTCATCCAAAGAGAATCGTTCGTCTAAAAAATGTTTTAATGACTCAACTGTATCATTAACGATTGCGTCAGCACTTCTCTGTTCGGTCACAAATACATGATGTTGTCGTAGTCTTTTCGGTTTTTCACACTCAAGTTCTATACCATGGAGTAGTATCGTATTTTCTTCGTCGTCGAGGGTTTTCAAATTTTCTTTGAATGAGGACACCCATCCGCGAATGAGGTCGATTTTCTTCAGTCCATCTAATTTTTGTTTAACGGACAAAGTTTGCTTGGAGATGTCCAATATTGTGATCGAATCTGATTGTAATTTTTTTTTTTATAATAAGCGAAAACACTCAAAATGTCTGCCAAAGAGCAAATCAACTTCATGTTTTCATGTTTCGTCAAAAATCGTAATAACCTTTGCACTCTTTGGAATAAAATATAAAACTAAAGCTAACCAGGAACTTAAAATTGCATTCAAGAGATTGGAAGTAAATTCAGTCCAGCGTACTTCAAAATATGTTGGAAAATGTACTCTACACACAAAGCTCTTGTAAATTCGTCTCGCCATCTAGTAGTTATGGCCTCCCCCCTCTTCTTTTATGGTCATACTGAGTCCAGAAGGTTGTTTGTGCGTTCCATTTGTTCTGACTGTCTCTAACCAGGTGCCCAGCAATATTTCCATTTTAATTTCACTATTATTCTACTGAGGTCCCGAATTTTCAATTTGTGTTTTAATTCTGCAATTCTTACTCGATCCTTAATTTTGATATTGAGGATACTTCTCATCATTGAGTTTTGCATTATTTGGAAATTTTTCATTTGTGCACTGTTAACGACCATGTTTGAGCTCCGTATGTCGCCACGGGAAATACACATCAGCTTTCCAGGATTTTCGATTTATTCTCTAGTGACGTGTTTTCCCTTTAAAAATTTGTTTCAAAGCCCAAAATGATTTCCACAAATTTGTCTTTCTCTCACTAATTTCTTTTTCCTTCCTGTGACCTACATACATGGAAGATATTGTCTACATAGTCCACACTGTTCATTAAAATGAACCGACTCATCGGTAAATTTCTCATTGCACTTGAGATTGTTCTCACAACTCCGAGGAAAACGGACTGTATGGCGTATTCATGCATTATTTTCATCGCCCTTATGGAGAAGCTTGAACTTTCTTTCTTCATTCAGCATATCATTTTGTATATATCTAGAACAACTAAAAAATTCTCGAATTTCCTTGAACTTTTCTAACGTATGTCCCATTGCGCTGTAGTCCGGCGAAGGATCAGACTTCGTAACTCTTTTTTTTTTCGTAGTTCGAAAACAACTTAATACTCAGTAGTAACTCATTTTTCTCGTACTCCCTCGAGCCTTTGCTTCATACGATCTACAAATCTACCCTTACGCAGCCAAGACGGTATTTCCTGTCTCTGTTATTGAAATCGCCTTTTCGGTGGTCGTAATATTGCATAACCCCGAAGTTTTATATTCGGATGATTGTCATTAGAATCACTAATTGTGTTGCTTTAGATGTTAGACTTTGTAATAGATTGCAGTCGCTATGTGGCCAAGTGGTAGTGTGCTCTCTTCGCTCGGTTTCGAGTCCCACCAACGTCAGAAAGCTAAAGTGATATATTACAGTATCAATCGAGATGGAAAGATAGCACGCCCTGTAACCCCGTTAGTCCGAACGAACAATGCATTACAATTGCAGGGCGTGTTACTACCAGATAAGAAAGATTGGTACTGTGCGTATGCACGTCGCGGACAGCGTGGAACACGTGGCTAGTAAGCGAACCGCGACACTCTTCAGGACAGAGAAGGAAAAACTCTAACGCAACGAATCATGAGACAAGTAATAGGAAACTACCCCACCCAGGGCCATACCGACAAGGGAGGCGACCCCCCCCCTGGTCAAATTTTCTTCATGTATATGTGGGTAATTGGATAAATTATGTGTAAACCCCCCGTACTTGAATCCTGAGTACGGCCCTAATCCCAACTAACTCTCCCCTCAACTAACCCTGCCCGAGAAAATCGCGATTGCCAATGCCCGGGATTGGATACGGCACCTGAAGGAGAAAGAAGAAAAGATTGCAGTTCTGTCTGTCGGTTTTCTTGTTCCATGAGTGTCTAATATTAACTTCATACTCTTCGATCGCGGCTACATGACGTATTGCTGTATGACTTTCAGTCGGGTCAGCTTGACCACGACGGCAGCGTTTTTTTGATCTCCATGTGTGACTGTCTGGTATCGTACCAGCTTCGCATCCTTGCGAATCAGGTTTGATTCCTAGCACCGGAAAGCTCAACAGGTTTCGGCTCTTTTTCCACAACATCCTAGCAAACAGAGCGACTACAGTACCAATCAAGATGGATAGATGGCATGCTCCACAGTCTGTGACCTGTTCTAAGGAATGAGGCAGAGCACATTACCACCGGAATCTAAAGGATTGTGCTATGTTACGCATATCGCGTGAGTCGCTTACTCAACGTTGTGAGACTTTTGTGGCTAGTACTCACCCGTCTTCAACACAGAAAAGAAAAAGCAGTGGTCATATAAATCATTCAAGTCATGTACTACTGCTTCTAATTACTTACAAATTTGGTTATTTTTCCGTAACAATCGCAATATTTCTTATCTAAATATGGCCGAATTAATTTAATCGAAAAGTTGTGTTCTTTGCAACATTTTTTGGAATAATTCGTTCGTTATTTTAAGTTTCTTCAAAGTTTTTGTTTACAGTTAGCAGGTTTTTGACTTTACTTTTTTCCTTTGTGAAAATTCTGTTTAGGTGTGAAAACGTTCCGAAAAAAGGTCGTACAAAAGTTACACAAAAGTCATCATACAAAAGCTATACAAAGGTCAATAACTTCTGGAAAATTCGTATTTAGTAGACACCCTATTTCCAGTACTCTTCTGATCCCATCCTGCGAGGTTCCCGATAGCTAGAAAACAGAATAAAATTTGAAATAACCACAGTTTGTAACAAGACAGAAATCGTCGAAAGTTTTACCCAGTTTTTAATAATTTCTTTTCTTTTTTGTTACAGGTGAGTCTATTTTGATAAGTTGCAAAAGATGTTCGAAGTGTCGTAAGTCGTATTTTGTAATATTTATAATCATTTTACTTTTCGTTAGTTCTCCTATTCGTATCTTTTGGATTTTGGAAAAAAAAGGTGGGGTGAAAACATCGTGGATATTTGGACGCTGTTAAGCGTAACAGAACCTATCAACATTTCTTGACAAAATGAGTTATTAGTATTGTTGGAAAGAACGTAAAAAGTAGAATTTTTCAAAATTGGACCCCTGATTCAAAAATATGTACTCATGTTTAAAAAAAGCTTATCAGTAAATACTATGTCATATAGCCTTGAACTTCAGATCACAAAAAAGATTCTGTTGGTTGATTCTGTTACGCTTAACAGCGTCCATTTATTCTGTGTAACGAACTGCGAGCTAAATTTGAATCTGGGAAGTTCAGTGCCCGTTTCATGTTTATAGATTTTAAGAAAGCCTTTGACATTATAGATCACAAGAGCTTATGGGACGCGTTGGCAGTGCAGGGTATCTCTGAAAAATTTATTAAAGTGCTAGAAGATGCACATACAGGGAGCCTTCCGGCCATACAAGTCATACAAAAGTCCTACAATTGAGGCAGTGGTCATACAAGTCATACAAAAGTAGCCTAATTTCTTCTAATTATTACTTACCAATTTGGTAGTACATTCTAAACCTTTTTGATCAAAATATGACCAAATTGAAATTTAATTAAAAATTTGTGTTCTTCGTTACATGCTTTGCAATAATTCGTTCGTTATTATCCAATTATTAAGTTTTTTAAAAGTTTTTATTTAGAAGTTACGCAAAAGTCATACAAAGGTCATGTTGTTTTGTCTTAGACATCCTCAAAAGATTATAATGAAGCTAGTATAAAGTGGAATTCCGCAAAAAACCTGCTATAGGAATTCAGGTCAAAAATCAGGTGCATTACCCGTTGCCGGATGTTGGCCATCGCAGTTTCTGACGCGCGACTTTCCTAGGCCGGGTCCCCACAGTTTGTTGTATCAGAGTTTTCCTTCTCTATGCCAAAGAGTGAGCAGCCGTAGTTCGCTCACTAGTAGCCACGTGTTTCACGACGTTGAGGAAGCTAGCCACGAGCCACGATATGCACCCGACAGTCCCAATCTTTTAGATCCGGTGGTAACACGTCCTATAGTTGTGTGCCTTTTTCGTTCGAACTGGCAGGGTTACAGGACGCGTTATCTTCCCTCCTGGATTGATACTGTAATCGCTGTGTTTGCTAGGATGATAGTGGGGGTATTCGAATTTCGAATGTCACTAGCTTTCCGGCGTTGGCGGGAATCGAACCCAAGACGAGCTACTCTATTAGTCCTATTTAATGTCATTTTTTAACATATATCTCCCAGACTATAAAGTTCAGGTGGTCCACTTGAAAACCTTTCAACTGACTGTCAAACAGCGTTATGTGATTTATGTGAACGCACCTTCATTGCTGAAGTTGCACGTAGATTAATGCTAAAATGATCTTTAAATTCTGTAATTTGGCAAATGTTTTTGTCCCTCCTGAAAATTTAGATTTTTATAGTCAACACACTTTTCGGAAAGTTAATTTTCAGTTTTATTTCATTCGACGTTGGGTTCCCAATAATATATCTGAAAATAACTTTGACTTTAGAAAACAAATTATAATTTTCCATTTGGAAGTTGGGGTTTTGGCCCCTTGAATGCAAAACTCAATAAGATATGCTAAGTAACCCAAAGGACTCCTATTTAGACCCTGATTTTCCGTGTGAAAAGTCGGTTTTGCCTCCTCTTGAAAGTGGAACCTCGATTTTGAACGCTGAAATCCGGATCTGACCAAAAATTTATGGCAGTCTTCGAAACGAAAGACCCAAAAACCTTTCCGACAATTTGAAACCAAGCCACTGTTGTCAACTTGAAGCATAAAATTTTCATTTAAGGGCCCCATAGGTAGATCCAGGGGGTAATCCTCTCTCATTTCGAACTTAATTTTTAAATTTAAAGTACAAAACCTGCCGCTAGATAGTTTTTTATTTAATATTAGTATTATTATTCATTTCCTCCAAGACGGGAAGCGGCGACTGTAGTGGAAAAAGGCTGTAATACCTACACACCTGTTTCCAAGGAAGAAGAACGGGAAGAAAAATGCGAAAAATATATGAATTTATTGTATTATAATTACAAGGGGATGGTAGAGACAGAAGGCTATACGATTTTGAAAAAAATATATATAAAAAGTAAAATATGATACAATATGATTAGGGGAAGTAAGGAAACAAGGAGAAAAACTAACACAAAGAAAGAAGTGAAATTTTATATATTATTCTGGGGCGACAAGAGGGTACATAGGAGTGGGGTTTTATATCCGAAAACCAATAATGAGAAAAATCAAAGAAATTGGAGGAGTCTCTGAACGGATTTGCTACCTCATACTCTCAGTGGAAGCAAAAGTCAGTGCATTGCGAGTCCAAATATATGCTTCAACAATGAAGGCTCAGGAAAGGGAAAGGGAGGAGTTTTATACAAAACTGGAAGAGCTTTTGGAGCAAAACAAAGAATATTATACAATGATAATGGGGGACTGAAATGCGAAGATTGGCGGAAACGAGGAGGAGTCTGGAATATCTTGGGTAAGTACTGTTTAAGAATCAAAAACAAAAATGGAGGAAAATTAACAGAATTTGCATACCAGCCAAGTCTTAAAATAGCAAATACTTTCTACAAAAAAGACAATCAAGCAAATTCACATGGATATCCACCGATCACAAAACCAGAAACGAAATAGACCATATTTTAATAAAAGATATGAAGGTAATACAGGACGTTTCCACATTGACTAATTTCAGCTTTTCATCAGACCATAGAATATCACGAGCAAAGATGGGGAAGAAAAAAGTGAAGTTTGCAACAAAAATTATCCCAGTGCATAGGTACGACAAATATAGGGAAAGGGTCAAAGAAATAATTGAAATGAGACAAAAAAATGGAAACTCAGTGCAAGACAAATATAATATCATAGAAGAGGCAATTGAAGAAGGTAACAACGAATATGGGGTGGTTAGAGAAAAAGAAATAGCGGATGATAATCTAACAGAAAACACCAAAAAGATAATCGAAGAAAGGGAGCAACTGCAACAGAAAAAATTTTTGGCACCAGAGGAGAAAATTAAATTGACAGAATTGAAGAAATTAGCCCGACAACAAATACGTAATGACATAAGAACATTTGATGCAGCGAACGTGGAAAACAGTTTGAGAGACAATAGATATGTAAAAACGGCAGCAAGAGAACTGAGAAAAGGGAGAAAATTGGTATTGAAAGTAGAAAACAAACAAGGAGAGGAAATCAGGGACAGGGAGCAAATTGTGGAAGCAGCTATACGCAGTTCTATGAAAAACTATACGGCAAAGAAAACATAAAAGAGAAAGAGATAGAAGGGGAGAACGAACAAAACGAAGAAGACGTACCCAAAATATTAAAAAGTAAAGTAGAATACGCCCTTAAGAAAAACTAAAAAGTGATAAAGCTGCAGGCTCCGATAAAATCAACGATGAAATGCTGAAAATACTCATGGAAATATTAATCACCCCACTAATAGAACTATTCAATCAAATATTAGACAAAGAAGAGGTGCGAAAACAATGGGAAACAGGGGATTGAATTTTACTTCATAAAAAGGAGGTGGAAAAAGCAGAGCAAATTACAGACCAATAAGTTTAATGCAAAGTTTGAGTAAACTTATTTCGACCATTGTCAAAAATCGTTTATACAATCAACTGGATACAAATCAGAGTCGAGAACAAGCGGGCTTCCGCAAAAATTACTCAACAATAGGAGCAAATCTTCATAATTAATCAATTAATAAAGCCAATGAATACAATCGGGAAGTGCATCTATGTTTATCGACTTAAACAAAGCTTTTGATTCAGTTCACCACAGCTTTCGGAAAGCTGTGAGGAAACAGGGGGTTGAAGCCAAATGGATAAATATAGTCAAAAAAATGTACGAAAATGCAAAAGCCTGCATAAAAATGGACAAACAAGGACGGGAATTTGCAGTTCAATGGGGAGTACGTCAAGGTGATCCACTATCCCCGAACTTATTCAATTATTTCATCGTAGAACAGATTTGCAGGAACCTAAACTGGAAACAGTGGGAAGTAAAAATAGATGGGGACAGGCTAACGAACTTAAGACTTGCGGATGATATTGTAATATTATAGCGGAAAGTAAAAAGGAACTTCAAATATGGCAGACGATCTCGTAAACGAAAGCAAAATAGCAGGACTGTCAATAAATATTGAAAAAACAAAAATTATAACAAACAAGGAAATGGGGGAATTCAAAATTAGAGGAGGGATAATACAAACAGTAAAAGAAATTGAATATTTGGGACAAATAATTTCATTTCAATATAGGAACAGAAAAGAAATATCCAAAAGAATAAAGGAGGGGTGGAGAACTATACTTATTGGGCCAAAAAAGAATTCTACAAAGGGAAAATAGCAAAGAAACTGAAATTCAAAATCTGGGAGAGTTGTACCTTACCAATCTAAACATAAGGATGTCAGACATGGGCGGCAACAAAAGCCAGTGTGGAAAAAATTCAATCCATTCAAAGAGCAATGGAAAGTAGTATCTTACAGGAATTAAAACCACGGAAATCAGGGGAAAAGACATATAGGAGGATACATGATCAAAAAGTTAAAAGCAAAATATGCGGGACACGTAATTGGGCAAGAGGACAGATGGGGAAGGAGAGTTTGAACTGGATACCAAGGGAAGAGAAGCGCAACAGGGGAAGACCACAAACAAGATGGAGAGACGAGATAGTTCAGGAGTGGGGGCCAATTTGGGAAAGAAAAGTACGAGAGAGGAAAAGATGGAAAAGTTGTGTCGAGGCATATTTGCCTAGAAATGGGCCAATATTGGGGGAATAGAGTCCGACAAGAGTTGAATGTAAGAAATTTTACCAACCAATATGCTGTAAAATAAAATTAAAATAAATTATTATTCATGTTTTTTTCACCCCCCCCCCTCCCCTTGAGAAAATCCTGGATCCGCCTATGAAGGACCTAAATCGGGGTTGGATTGAACAGATTCACTTCATAAGATGTTCGGATTTAGCAAAGCAAAAAGCAAACGGTTGTTCGATGTGTTTTCTTTGGAATAAGAAAAATTGGTGAACCCCCAATTCTTATTTTAGAGAACGGATGATCCTCCAAGAAACAGGATTTCAGCATTTCAAGATTCTGCTCGGTTTTTTCTCAGCTGCTTACATTAAAGATAGCACATTGTATCGTTGCAGAAGAAGGTTCTTCCCGATTGTACTCCTCGGTTTGGACCCCACCCCCTCTGGTTAGATTGAATTTCTACCAGAAAAGAAGAAAAGAAAAGGGGCAATTCTCAGATTCATGAACTGTGTGTGTCCATGATTGTACTACTCGGCTTATAAATCTCACCCCCACTCGTTCAGTTAAAGTCGGATTTCTAGTAGAAAAGAAAAGAGTTGCTCAGATTCATGAACTGTGTCCTCCACACTCATGATTCCTTTCCGCCACCTCTGCTCATAGTTGAAATCTTAAGGAGGTCGGATATTTTGAAAAATGGTTCAGAACTATAGTTCCTGGTCAGAACCGGGTTCTTAAGTAATGAGTAAAATTGCCTGAACTTTCTTCTGTTCAGGCGTTGCATGGAGTGTTCATCCTCAATACTGACACCGAGCTCACAGTACGCCGGTTATTCGAGTTTCGACGATTTCACATTTCCAGCAAGCCTTCTTTTCGGGTCAGATACTTGTCAAAACTACATATTTCGATGATGAACTGGATGGGGGTCACTTTTCCGAGCTATCTCAGCTGGCAACCGAGAAAACGTGAAACGATGATGTCGCAAGTAAACGCATACATCTCAAACCCCCCCCCCCCCCGGAAATTTACAGCTTCATATTAATACGATATTATCGAGTTATCAAGTCGAAATGTAATCACCTCGAACGTCGGAACCCATTCAAAACGGATCTGGTCGGTGAAGAGCAGCGAAAAATGGGACAAGAGTGAGAGCAGAAAAGGAAGAAGAAGAAGAGAAAAAGTATTTCTGAAAGAAAATCAGAATCACGAGCAGCCCTCGTAATATTTATTCAGTAGCCAATATCATCTCGTCGTTAATCGTATTTCATTTTATCTTCGTATCTCGGTTTTATTGTGGCACCGCGAAAAGAAGGGCGCATTTATACAACAAGGTCGCCGTAAACGAATTTAATCCATTATTTATAAATCTCGAAGGAAATATTGTATTCGTTATTCGGAAGCAGAAGAAGAACACGGTCCCTCTCTGCCGCCATAGCTGGAAATCTTGCCGCGTTCATAGATGTAAATATTCAGTAGTCGATGTCCGAAATTCCGAAGAACCATCTGAGTGTTGTAATAATTACTCTGGTGTCCGTGATTAGGTCTACGACTGCGATATTTTCGTATCCTGCCCCGGCCACCAACTCGATGAGTATTATTTGACTCAACGACTACGATATTGTCGCAACCTATCCCCGCTACGAACTCGAAGAGTATATTTGATGGGTGTAGGAAAATTGATCGCGAGAAAATTAAAAGCCGAAAATTGATAGCGGAAAATTGGTGTTACACGAAAATTAATACAAACAGTTACGAAAATTCATAGTTACAAAAATAAATACGGAGTACAACGACTAATAGCCTGTGTTATGAACGACGCCTTGGAGATACTCAAGACAAAAATCCTTCGTCATTTATATCCTCATAGTTGTATGAAGCTACCACGGAAAATACACGACAAGCCGCGTCCTTGTACTTCTTCTTACGAAGAGGTTCTCCAGGTACAGCGGCTGCACCCGAGTAGCGTCCCGAAGAGGTGGTATAGGAAGGAACCGGAATGCTGAGTTGCGACCCACAGGATATTTGATCAATCAAATGTTGCATGATCGAATTGCGGCCCCTTAGGGAACCGAATTGCTGCTGTTGTACGCCATCTCACTTTCCTTCTCACCAGGGCTGGATCCAGAAATAGGAAAAAACGGCCCACTCAGTATTAATCGGCCCAATGTTTCTCCCATTTTTCAAATTATGGATTTATGGAATGGATGATGACGGGGGAGGGGTGTACAGCACTGCATTTGAAAATTTTTCTCGTCGTTAAATTAAGAAATCATTGCAATTTAGGAAACATGGGTGGAGATAGACCATAATTATTTGGGAGTGTAAGCCCCAGCAGGCCATTTTTAAAATACCTAATTAAATTTTCAAAACATGAAGCTTAATATGGCCGGAGCGAAGCGAGAGCGGAAATTTTGAGAAAACTTTTGAACAAGTTGTAATTTTGGCTTGAAAAATGTGTATGTTTTTATTTTTTTTAATTTGGAATTGGAAGTAACCTAAATTAATTTCAAAGATGTATTTGGAGGTATAGAAAATTTATTATATTTTTTGCTACTTACTTACAGTATGGTACACTAAGTACGTTAAAAAAATAAAAAGTTTTTTTTTTGACAATGAATCGCTTTTCTTAATAGCAACAAACATTCAAAACTTGAAATAATAATTTTATGAATAATCTTCAGGTTGACTTTTATTTTTTTCATTCCTTTTCTGGGTCGTATTCTCAGTTCTTTCTCTTTCATCGAGTTCTTCATATTCGTTGTCAATGTCATCATCACTTTCAATCTCCTCTGTCATCAAGTCTACCTCTACGTTCGCAATGTTTTTAATTTTTGGCCACTTGGAAGAAAAATCAATCCAGTCAGACTTCAAGATCCCTGGAGTTATTTCTGGTTGAAAGGTAGTAATTTTTGACTCATCCAAGCGAACATATCAGACGATATTTTGACCTCTGAATCCTTGAACGATTTCGGATCCAAGAAATGATCTCCGTGGTTTTTAAATCTTTGCTGCAGACCTACAAGAACCTCGTCATAAATCATATTGAAAACATCTATTTTATATCGTTCTTCTTCGTTCACTTTGGGCTCGTCTTCTGCTTATTCACCTGGCATTCTGACATATCTTCCCATTTAAGATTCTAAAGTTAGTAATACGTTTCAGCCCCCCTCCCCAAATATGGGGGAGACAATTTTTTATGCCTGCAGGAAACTAGAACATAGTCAACGAAGATCGCAATTTGTTCGGGAGCGATCCGACTATTATTCGAGAAAAAAACAGGGGGGCATTTTCAAAACTCACCCTGTATATGTAGTCCTAGTGAGCGCGGCTCTACTGCAGCGTGTACGAGGAAACGAAATAGCCCGAATAAGCGCAGTGTTACTCAGAGGCAAAACTATAGGGGGTGTGGTGTGGGGGTTGACCCCCCCCCCCTCCGAATTATTTTTGGCAGTCGGCAAATTTAGAAACTGTTCATTTGAATTTCCCATTTTTCATGAATGTCTGTTTGTTTGTTTTTTCAATTAAAAAATATTTCGATTAAAAAATCGGCAAATTTATAATGTAAAGAAAATGTTGTCAGCGAATTTTTAGTTTTTAAAAAATAGATTTGTCGGCAAATTTTTCTTCTCCACCTTTCCAAACTGAAAGTCAAATTTCGTTTCTGAAAATGGAGTACCCTAGACTCCTGTCAGAGACTAGTCAGTCAAAAGCCGAAGGTTTCAAGCTGAGTATCGAACGTTATCTGAAAGGTTGAGATTAAAAGCTGAAATGTGGAAGACATTTCGAAAATCTGAAAGTCGGTAGCAAACGTTGAATTTCGAACTTCAGTGGCTATTCAGTTTTTACTAAATTCTTGGTTTGACCTAGAGCCTAAAATTTGAGAAAGTTGAACATTTTATTAAATTCTAAAAGTTGAAAGCAAAAGATTATTTTCCAGTGTCACAAGCTGAATCTGATGGCAAATGTTCTTTTTTTTAATTTACGGGCTTTGGTCCTGGTGAATATAGGAGGGAAATTTAGTCTGGAGTAAAAGTCAAAACTGTGTGTGTAGTTCCCATAAGAACGAAAGGGAACTTGTGGCACGGATTCCTCTAATCCGAGTGACCTGAAACTTTGTAGGTTTTTTTTTTTTGATTCTGTTGGAACCAATTTATGAGACGAATCTGATGAAATTCAGAAAAGAAAAAAGTATCACGAAGAGTAAATAACCGACCATCTTAATGTGTAAAGGAAGTTGTGTGTTCCTGTCAAGTATTCCTAACATCCTTCCAGCTGATCCTCCCAGATTAGGGTATGTTCATGTGTGCAAATGTAAGTGCTTGGAGGATAAGGTTCCAATCTGCATTTGTAGAAATGAAATGGGGGAGGGGGTGGAACACCCCCAATCAGGGACGTACCAAAGAGGTTTCCTGGGGGGAGGGGGGTAAAAATTGTGAAAGTCCCAACTGACTCAACTCAGAATTCCCAAGTATCATAGCAAGAGAAAACAAAAACCTTTTGACCGGTTTGATTTTTCCTACTGACTCAACTCAAAATTTCCCAGTGTCAATGCAAAAGAAGAAAAACCTTTTAATTTGTTGGGTTTTCTCAACTTCTCAACTCAATTCCCAAATATCAAAGAAAGAAAAAAAAAGAACTTTTAACTGTTGGATTTTTTCAACTCGCCTGACTGAAATTGTAAATTTTCCCAACTGCTGAGTGAAAAAAATTTCCACAAGTGGGGGGCTTGTGAGTTGCCCTCTGCTTCCCTTATCGGTACGTCCCTGCTCCCAATAATTTGGCAGTCGGCAAATTATGAAACTGTTCATTTGAATTTCTCATTTTCTAAGAATGTTGTGGGTTTTTTTTTTTTCAATTAAAAAATAGTCAAATTTTAAAAAATTTTGTCGGCAAATTTTTAGCAAAAAAAATTGCAGGCAAATTTTCCTTCTTCACCCCCTTTTCCCAACTGAAAGTCAAGTTTCGTCTCTGGCCTTACTTCACCAAAGTACGAAAGTACCTGAGAAATGCATCGCATCTTTTCGCGCTTGAAAGTTAAAACTAATGACTGATTTCAGTCAACATAAATGTATTTTTGTGCGTTCAACTTTCTCTCGAATAGAATTTCTTTTTTGTTTTTATGTCAACATTTAGAAATTAAGTGGCCCAATTTTTACCTCATCGGCCCAAATACATCGCGGCCCATCGAGATTTTCTCGGTAACTCTCTGCTGGATCCGGGCCTGCTTTTCACTTCAACAGTTGTAGGACTATCAGTGTGGAGCTGGTGTGATTAAAAATAAGATGGACAGTCACGCTGTTGTAGCAAGACCGCGATTTTAAATACTTTGCCACCATCAGTTTCTGTAGAGCTATTTGAGCTTTTGTTTTGACTGGCTGTAAACCTGATTCAGTTTCTATCCAGCCCCATTCCAGTGGGTAGCCTTCACGATCCAGCGAGAAGACTGAATTTGAGCGTACACTCGATAAGAGTGCTCTTCAGTTGCGCTCTCGGTCTGTGGAAGCGAACGTAATTCCACCTTCATTCTCCTACCCATACTGCAAAATTTCTGAAATCAAAGCGCGCTTAAAGAGTCATCCTCATTTGCTCAATACAATATTTTCATGGCTTTTTCACCCGGTGCGGCAACAACTTTTCTACTGTAGGACAGTCAAAGACTTGCGATGTGTGCGTTATTGTGGGACCCAAGTTCAATATTACCAAGCTGGTAATTTTACTTTTATTCAAAAGAGCCAGGGTTGTATCACAGCCTGTAAAGCCATGTAAAAAAAAGTGCTTTGTCACGATAATATATTTGATGGTCCAAGCTGCAGAATATTTTCTGGGCCACTTTACTTCTACTGGATTTCATAAAGAATAGCTCCTTGATGTGTAGATTTGCCAAGGCTATTACTAAAATGAAGAGGTCGATGTCCTCACCAACAACAGTTACATTTTCGTAGTCTCGCGGCTTCCCGAACAATGAGGCTGTCAGCGTCATCTGGAGCAACTAGAACTGACCTTTCGTTTGCTGTCAAATGTGCTCTCAGTATGTCAATGAATTGACTTTTATTCACGTTGTTAGCGAGTAGTACCTCTTGCTTGAATGTGGAAGGAGTTGTTTCTATCAAAATGTCTAGAGTCCTTGCAGTGTAACGCCTGCTTCGTTCGGAATCTTTGAGGTAAGTCTGTTGGTACTCATCAAATACTATATCACAGCATTTTTACCAAAATGCTTGAGAATGTATGTATGAGACTGAAATGTCTTCTGGGACGACCGTACATAGTTTCATGTAGGAGATAACCTTCATCAACAACAAACAAGTACTTTTCGTCCAATTTTTTTTTTTGGAATCAGAAAAAATCTCATATAGTTGTGACTTATATTTGGTTTTCGCATACCAGTTTTATCGAATAAAAAAAGTGGATACGGCGCCGATACGTACTTGAAGTAATTCTTCAATTCAATGGTTCCTTCTTGAAGGATGCAAATACATAATATGATGAAATAGTGAGAAGCGGTCAGCGAGCGGAGTTTTTGCCTTGTTTAATAACAACAGAATTTGTTATTGCGGCTAACGACTTCACTTTTCTAGATATTTTGAATTTTATATCTGCGAATGTTTTTCCTTCATTTTCTCTTGAAATAGTGGTCGAGTTCACATCAACCCCTACCAAGTCTGTGCTTATAGATATCATTTTGTCTCTCCCAATAAACGGCATTTGACTTTGGAGCCAGATGTAGATAATGTTCCTATCTCTATCATCGCCAGCGGCGGATTTACACATTTTGCGTTCTACGCCAGATGCAATTTGCCGCCTATTTCAGGCTTACCAAATAGGGGGAAAAATTTTTTCAATCGCTTCGCTCGCAATTAACGACACTAAGGTATACAAAAAAACGAAAATTTGCCGCCCCAAAAACCTGCCGCCCTACGCCAGGGCGTAGTTGGCGTATAGGGAAATCCGCCGCTGATCATCGCGTATTCTCCGAGCGTCGCGCCAGTCAACATGTTGCTCCCCTGTAGCTCTGATTGTATGTCGCAGCAGTTTCTAAATTCGAACAAAGAAGACTATTTGTTGTAATACTTGTTTGGAGCAATTGAGATCGAATACTTTCAGATGTACCTACTTCGACCATGTGTTATACCGCCAGAAACGTTCAATGATCGCATCAAGCTTTCAGGGCCTATTCTAAGGATTTTTTGCAGGTACGCAAAGTACTGTAAAAATCTCAAAATTCATGTGTATCCCCCCCCCTCACCAAAAAAAAATTATGGTATGAACTGAAAATTGAAGCAGCAGAAGTCAAAATCCCGTATCACAACACTATGCAGTATTGAGAATTTGAGAACACTGCTAATTACGGCTTAACCAGGAAGCAGATTGAAATTGCTAAAAATTCAGATTTTGTAAAATGAAAATCCGCAACTGTTTTTTCATCCAACCTTGAATACTCACAAAAACCAAGAAAATTGAAAAATTGGAGCAGAAAATTGCAAAAAATACCAAAACAAGAAAAAATTACCAAAATCACTGGAATTTTTAAAATGTGGGAAAAACACTCGATTTAATGTTACATCACTAGGGTTGGCAACGCTGAACTGCATTCAGCAACGTGACACAGACGCAACACAACATTCTCCTTACCCACTGGCCACCACTCACACTGACAAGTTCCGATACGTCGAAAGCATTTGACTTGAGTTGGTTCTATTACGCAAGCTAGTACGTTACGATGAGTCGAGTATAAGTTCAAGTTGAATCAAATTAATGTAGTGTTTTCTTGCATGTTGTGGTTTTCCATGCAATTTTGATGGATATTCGAAAATTTTTTACTGTGACCGAACCCCAACCTGGTATATCTAGTCGGATTCTGGAAGCAGCTTCGTCTATGGTAACAGATGGGGCATCAGTCAATTCAGGAAACAAAAATGGACTGTGGAAGTTGTTGAAGAAAGAAAAAGATTCTCTGGCCAAAGTGTACCCTTTTGTCACAATCTGGTGCGCAGTTCATCGAACTAGTTTAGCATGGAAGCAAGTAACTAAAGATATACAAGAAGTGAGTCATTTAATAAGTCAGCTTTCATCGCTATCAACACGTTCTTCCATGAATCCGCGATACGTACCCGAGAATTAAGAGAAATTGGGGAGCAAGAAAAAATCCGAATTGTCCATTTCCCAAAATATTTTGAAGTTCGTTGGGCAGAATTCACTGCCGATCTATTTAATGCGGTTTTGTCCAATTGGCGAGCTCTTGTCATCTATTTTGAAAAAAATAAAGGTTCTTCGAAAGAAAGTAATGGATACTACCAATTTTTAACAAAAGAAGGAAATTTAAAACTGATAACTTCGTTAGCTGACATTCTAAGTAGTTTTAGTCACTATCAGAAAAAGTTGCAAGCAGATTCGACAACAATATTGGATATCTCGCGTTTTACGACTACATTGAAGAACCAACTGAACGATTTACATACCAAAAATCTCGTTGGAGGATGGGCTTCTACGTTCAATGAAAATTTGGTCAACCGAAATTCCAATGAAAATACAGTGCAACTGCATGGTGTGACACTGTTTATGTCACAGATCAGCGAGGTTCACATGCGATTATTAATGAAACGATAGAAATGTTGAACAATTTTCTGGATGAAAGGCTATCTTTGGATAACGACATCATAACCTGTACCAGCCCGTTTGTAGATTTGCAGCCAAATGCTTTGTTACAAGAGGTACACAAAATGTGGGGCCCAGATTTGGATTTAGAACAGCTGGGGCTACAGTATAATGACCTGATGGACCATAAGGATATTGAGCTTTTGAGACAAAAAACGCTGAAACAACTTGTCGAGTTTTTAGCGCCAAAAAAGCTTTTTCACACTTTATTGGTGGTATTTGCTCGCATTTTAGCAGCTAAACCACATAGCGCTGATGTCGAACGCATGATTAGTGCGAATAATATTTTAAAAAACCTCCGTAGTTCGATTAATTTAGAAACCGAAAAATTTATATCTATTCATTCATACCAACATGCCGGTGGTAGAAAAATGGAACCCCCGACCAGCTATAATCGCATGGATAAAAAATAAAAATCGACGAGTGAAGGATACACTGAAAGCGAAATCGCAAAGTTGGTATAAACACATTTTTGAAGAGGCGGCGACTGCGAGTGGAAATAAAATACAGAAGAAATCTTACCAAAAAAACATACCAAATCGTTTGTTTAAGTTAAAAAATTTAAAATTGTATTTTATTACTTGTAATACATTTTTTTAAACTGATCACTGATCTTGTTTTTTGGAACTACGCAAATTCTGTTTTGCAGTTGCGCAACGAACTTTTGGAACTGCGCAAAGTGTGCGCAGCTGCGCCTTAGAATAGGCCCTGATGCAAGCTTTATTCGATCACCATGTTTGTTTAGGTCCCACTAAAGAACTTTTGTGTATACGACGAACACTGGAGTATCCTTCAGATGTAAATGAGGAAAATTCTTTCGCGACCATTTTCTTGCTCAAATTAGTCGTATATCTTGTAGGTATAATTGTGCCGTTTTTCCGTATTGAAAATGACCAAGTTTTTCGGCAGCTTCATGTAGTGTTACCGTAGCGACATCCGGGGCCGGCAACTTAATTGGTGCGGGTGCTCCATACAGAATTTTAAAAGAAAAGTGTTTTGCTCCACACGAGAAAATTCCGAAAATTTCAAAATGAAAACTTATCAATTAAACAACAAGTTGAGCTGCCAAATTTTCTCATTTTCAACTTTTTAAGTTTTTTTTTAAACTAAAATTTCAATTCAGTTAGTAACACTGCATCAGTAGTTTCATTTTTGATAACGCGTATTACATTGTTCGCTTAAAACCAGGGATGGAAAGTGGATCGAGATGCGCTTAAACTTTGGTTTCAGCTTAACAGTTTCTCAGAATATAGCATCAGCTTAGCTTCGGCTTCTTATTCTTATCATTAGTTTTTAAGCGCTTCGTTATCGGTTTTTTTTTTTTTCTCTTCTCAATAAGTCGGCAATTTTACTCCCACATTCAGCGGTGGATTAAGGCACAGGCATCACAAGCACGTGCTTGTGTCCGCGCGCCAATTTTTTGAATTTAAATAAACTAAGTCGTAAATTAATTATCAGTTTATAATAATAACTTTGAGTTCGGCTTCGTCGTTGAAGTCTTCTGGAAAACTTCCTGTGAGAATTTTTGTTGTTTTCAAAATTTCTTCTTACAACATTCCAGCGAGATTTGACAAAAAAGAAAATTTTTTCTCCAAATGCTACGTAGGCTTCTTGGCGGGTTTTCAGGTCGGACAGTAAAGAATCAATAATTGGTAAAAATACCGATATTTTGAACTTCAATCGTTCATCACATTCTAGTTCATAGTTCATTGTCTCGTGTTTCTTCAACTCGTAATTTTCGAGTCACTTTTCGTCGATTTATTTCAAAACCACATTCTGACAAACAAATATTATTAGATTTTCTTCAAATTTTTCGAATTCATTTCGAGTTTCCTCTACTAAATTAATTGGAGTATCACCGAATTACTTTTGATAAATATTTAGATTAACAGCTTGTAAAGATGTGCCAACTTGGTTAAACTTTTAAAGTATAAATCCACAAAAGCCGATTAGAAAGACCGTTTCATATATTTTTTTTTATTTTTTTGTTTTTTGAGACCATTTTTTCCCGTCTAATATATCAGTAACTTTTTTATTTGAAGCTGCCTTTGCGCACTTACAAACACAGTAGCTTTATTCTTGACATCCGATTTCAACATTTCACTATTCTCAACATCAGTTAAACACTGAAAAACTGTGTTCCAAGACTTGTGTAGGCTTTCGCATGAATAACTTCTAGCATTTGGAGAAAAATTTACTTTTTTGTCAAATCTCGCTGGAATGGAAGAAGAAGATATTTTGAAAACAACAAAAATTCTCACAGAAAGTTTTCCAGAAGACTTCAGCGACGAAGCCGAACTCAAAGATGAGCTCAAACAGTTTGTTGCTTGTATAAATAAAGCAGATAAAAAAAATTGAAATACCGAAGAACGCTACAATTCAACAATTCTATAAGTGGTTTATCAACTTGAAATTAAATTCAGTTTACCTAATCATCGACATCATTTTTATAATATGTTTGTGTACCCCAGCAACAAATTGTTCAACGAAAAGGACTTTTTCTGTAGTTACTGAAGAGAATAAAAGATTATTTGAGAAATAAAACCGAGCAGGACAGATTGCAGGCCCTAGTAGTCCTGTGTATCGAATCAAAGATGGCTTTCCCTTGATTATGATTTGATAATTAATAAATTTGCGGAATGTAAAAGCGCGAAAAAAATTGTAGTGTACGAGTAGACCTGCTATTACTTTGTAGTTGTAGACTGTATGAGTATTAAGTGTACTTGTAGTACTAATGAGGATTTTTATAAACGGAAATTATTCAATAAACATTTTCTTACTGTGATAAAATTTTTGTATTCCGATTTATTCTAGGTGGAGGGGGAGGGAGGTCTTCATTTATACGGTGTGGTAAAAAAATTATGTATGCCTACGTCCGCCCGCAAGCTAAGTCCATTCAATATGAAATTGACCGTAGAATTCAAAAATCACATTATTTTATCATCAGTGAAATACTACTGTTCTACAATATTTCCAAATTGCATTTCAGTTAACCTACCAGTTCATTCTTGACAAAATCCGAATCACAGCCAATCATGCAGCGACTCAGCTCTTCCTTTATAACTTGCTTTGCGCTTAATCAAGAAGGCAACGACTGGCTTCTGAAGCACTTACAAGCCGCTTAAAAATAAGCTTAAGCTTCGACTTGAGCCACTATCGGCTTATGTGCTGAAAACTTGGACAAAATTAGAGTGTAGTGGTAATAAAACAGCTTAAAAGACCAAATCGGTTCGAAATTTTGTTACATAGGTTGAAATTTAGCTTTTCTAGTTCACCAGTTTTGCAGATAGTTGTTAAAAATCAAAATCGAGCGGGTTCAAGAATCGCAACTTTGTGTTAACAAATCATATTCGATAAAATTGAAACGATCGTGACTATGTTGCAAGAAAAACGTGACTCGAGCTTCTCGAAATTTTGGGCTTCAAGTGTTCAGAAAACACGTTAAGTTTAAAATTGGACGAACCTGTTCTTCCAAGACCAAAAAAGATTCCTCGTGTACCTGCCTTAAGCTGTACGGTTGAAGGATCCTTTTCAAACTTTAGAAAACTTAAAAACTATCAACGCTCTACGTTAAAGCAAGAAAGATTGAACCATGTTGCAAATTTAAACGTTTATTCGGATTATATGAATGAAATGGATTATAATAATATTAATCAATAAATGGATCTCTGCTAATAAAATTCGAAGCGCTACGTTTTTGGGAGGACTTCTTACGCTTCTAGCGTGTGTTTGTTTTTTCATTAATTTTAAAAACTTCTTTCATCGTTAATATTAGTTTAAGAATATCTATAAGTACAAAATGAACATTCCATTTTTCAAGCACTCTCGAGTGAATGAGGTATTCGGCATATTTTTTGAAATCCCCCCCCCCCTCTTTGGCCCTAAAAATTACAAAACCTTACTTTTTTTGTTTCTACACACCCTTTTTGAGAGAAAACCTTGCTCCACACGAAAAAATTCTAAGTTGCCGGCTCTGGCGACATCGTCTTAATATGTACACTGTTAAGAAAAAAGGGACTAAGCGACAAAATCTGTTTTTCGAAAACATGTGATTCTAAGTTCAAGCGCCATATAAAAACTATATGACATATATAGCGTTTACCGATAAACTTTTTTCAAAATGGGTACGTATTTTTGATTCGTGAATCCAGCATTTAAAAAATTCTACTTTTTATGCGCTTTCTAACAAAACTAATAACTCATTTTGTGAAAAAATGTCGCTTGGTCGCCTTTTGCTTAACAGCGTCCATATATAGTCCGACGTATACGTGTCTGTGAGTACGCATAAGTATAACGCATGAAGAACTTATTCCGGATTTGAGAATGCATAAAGAATTATTCCAAATTTTGACAAGGCTAGCTCCTCAAACATGACTTTTGAGTAAATTGTTGTTACAAGCTTTTTTGTAGAGAATTTTACAAGGAATATTTTTTAAACTGAGGTATTATCTTCCTAGAATGTCATGAGTTTGAGAAAGATCAAGAAAACCGTTTAAAATTAAATTTTGTGAAGCCTCCTTCGTTAATAATGGTGGAAGCTCCCAGTGTGAGGGCGGTGGTTTTTCATCACTCAACACCTTCCTTAACATTTCTCAGGAGTCAAACCTTTTGTGCGAATTTTTTTCTATCGAACCTGTTTCTTGATTGTAATTCTCCTGCGCTATTGCGTTTAAACAAGTTGAGATTTATGGATTTGGGGCGCAAATAAGCACTGGGCCACACCAGGAAATTGCCCGGTTTCCCGTTTAGCCAGTCTGTGTTTGGCCGCAACTCGGCTGTTCGTGGGCCGCAATTTGGTTTTTCTGTTTGTCAGAATTCTACTTTTTGGGCTGCAATCCGATCCTAGTCATTGGCCGCAACTCGGTCTAAAAAGGTTCATTGGGCTGCAACCCGGAACCTCCCAATAGAGCTTCCCCGTATGCCGCCAGAAGCATCAATGTTTGCTCTTTGAAGAGGACGTTTAATAGCTTGGAAATGTTCGCGTGTGTAGTCTCAAAAATGGTCTCGAACCCACGGTGCCAAGTCGGCTGCGATTTTGAGGACGACCTACCCAAGTGTTCTTGAAATAATCGAGAACACGTTGGCTTTCGGATGGGAATATTGCGCTAGTAGTCAGTGTTTCAAAACAACTCTCGATTCTACCTACTGGTATGAAGGCAAGAGCAACCAGGTGTCGCACTGAAAGGGAGAAGTCAGTATCGTTCTGGTATCGTTCTTTCAAACCGGCAAACAATGATTTTTCGCACTATAGACATTGGCAAAAGTGAAAGAAATATCCTTGCTTTTGCGCTGCAGGGAACTCAACCCGATACAGAGAGGATACATAACAGTTGAAGGAAGCCATTCGACGTCATCCAAATATAGTTTCCTCATTAACTTCGAAGTCCACCGTACCAGACTACGGATTCTTCTGTTTGTCCAGAAGAAGGGCATAGACAATATTTTCGCTTGCTGCTATCAATTTTCTGACTTATCAGTTTTCCAGCGATCAATTTACCAGCTCCCATATTTGATGGTACAACAGTAGTGGCATCGTAACGTCAAGAGGTTCTATTTAGAAAGAGGAGGGGTAGGGGGACACAAAGCAGTTCTCGTCTCTGAAAATTTACTTACTTAACAAAATATTTCGGAAAAATTTCCTAAGTTTCGTCTCTGAAATATTTCAACTTTCTGAATAGTTTTTGATTTTTTTTAGAGGGGGGGGGGGAGATAATACTGTGTAACCTCCTGCATTTTGGAGGGATGATAGCACAATGTACCCCCACCTCCCGTACAACCCTCCTTCCGTTCCGACGCTACTGCGTACAACAGACGGATTTATAAATTGCGAATCCGGACATTGGGTACGTGAATTCGGAGCTAGAAAAACTATAAAAGGGATGATTTGGAGAAAACGATCGGCACTCAGAGATTGTCTTCCTCATTTCAGTGCTGCCGACTTAATCGTGTCTTTCTCGCCGGTTTAATATGGGCGCTTCCGCCATATCCTTTTTCCCTCCCTTTCTTTCTCCTTCTCGTTTTTATGGCTCGTAAAATTGTCCAAACTATGTAGGTACACACGTATACGAGCACTCAAATTGTAAGGCTTACCTTTTGACCCGAAAATGTTCAAGGTTAGTCGTTCAAAGGTTTTCGTAGGTACTCCGGACCGGCATTTTTCGGTTCGGATAGCCGGTATCGAGCAAACTCAAAAGTCGAAGTGCACGCGAACGTACTTAAAAATGATCGAATATCATGATTCGTAACGCGAACGCAATCATCGTAACGTGGGAATTATTTCTATCTGAAAAAAAATTATCAAGCCCCCTTCCCTTTCCTGTTTTTTGTTTTTTACGTTAAATTACAATCGGCGAACTGATTTACGGTGCACACCGGGAAGACGAACTCTTGGCAATTTGTTACGCGAAATGCGGCATCGGCGAAGAAAAAATTTTCGACAGTTGGAGGTGACGAACGACGCACACGGACACTTGAACCGGAGAAATTCGAATCGAAAATTTCGGCAAAATTGGCGCGCGAATGCGAAAGAAAAAAAAACACAACGGGAATAATTTACCGCGGCGGTCGGCAAATTTTTCGGAATTTATTTTTCGCTCGAAAATGTTGCTCGTCCGAAGAGTCGCGAGTCGGGCGAAAAGTACGGCGGGCAACTTCAGTCGCCGAAGCTTTCAGCGCATGAACTGGGAAATGTGAAAAACGAAAAACGTTTAACGCGGCGCAGTTTAACACGAAACGGCGCCAGTGTTGCCAATTTTCGAAGAAGGGGAGAAACGGTTAAATGGTTAAATTTAACCTGAGCTGGCGATAGGTAAAAATAAAGCGATTACGTCATAAATTTATGTGCCATCGACAGCTTCTGATGAGAAAAGAAAACGGGAGTAAAAAACAGAAAAAATTACTTGGCAATGCCGAAGTCGACCAGCGGCACCTTGAACTAATGTATGAGACGACAGTGTGAACTGTTCTTGGTGGTTTGGGAAAGATCTGAGGAACCTCACCAACAAAGTCCCCCTCTCGATGGTTTCCTTGATGCCTGGAGTACTTAAAATATGAATCTGAAAATTAAAATTGTGTCCTGAATGTGACGTAATCTTGTGGTATTCATTTCGAAAAACAAAATAGCGTCGTGGACCATTGTCCTATTTTCAATCATTGTAAGTAGTATACTTACGTGTGTTCTAGCGCAGTCATAGTTTTTAGGGTCGGCTACGAGTAGCCGAGCCTATTGCAATCGCTATTTTTATCTTCTTTGAACTTTTTTTCCAGGGTTGCCAACCGGAGGGATTTATCCCTCCTTGGAGGGATTTTTCGAGGTCTGAAAAACTGGGAAGGATTTTGGGAGGGATTTTCATTTTAGGAGGGATTTTTGGAGAAAAAGAGGGATTTTCATTTTTGCCACGAATTTTCCCAGTAAAAATTTAGAGAAAAAAATTAAATTTTCATTCTAATTTTCTTTTCAGTTATTAACATCCATAAATCATATTTTTAATTGTGTTCGAGAGTGGCTGCACTGAGACATTATGTCTTTCACCTTGAGCTAGATTCTTCCAAGTCTGGTCACATAATTGTATTCTTCAACTTAAACCAGCTTTTCCCAAGTAGAGTCACAATAGAAATGGAATATTGATAACAAGTGATTGTGAAGTGAAACGTGATATGAAATTTCAACAGCTGTGAGCTGTTGGCTGTTGCTTGCACGCCTATTTTCTTTTTATGGTTCATGTTCATCTTTTGAGTTTTGTGTTGTCTGTTTCCATTTGCGCCGCAACCCCGGTTTTTATTAAATACCAATTTACAATAAATCTGCCTCAAGCTTCTATTTAATCGTTTTTGGATCATCCTAATAAAATAAAATTTGAATTATCATTTCTTCTCAGTTCATCCAACTGACTGAAAGCATTTATTCAGAAAAATCTGTTCAATTTATTTTATCTTCAACGTTTTAGTTAGTTATCTTCAATTTTTTGCTAAAAAATCATCCAGATGCATCAAAAAGACAGATTAGAGATCAATGTATGAATGTAACAGTTCACGGCATCAGCAAATAATGATTGTGTGAAAGAGAAGCATTTGAAATTTTGAATAAACAAGCTGCTTCGCTTCGAAGCTGCAAGAGGTTTCGCATCTGCGACACTAATAGTAACTAGATATTGACTGAATTCAAACAATTATTTTATTCGTTGAAAAATTGTTGAAAATTAAGAAATTCGATACTGTGTTAATTGAAAAATTCACTAAAAATTAAAATTTGATTGCTGCATGAAAAATGTTAATTTGTTGAATGAACAATGTTAATTGTTGAAAGAAGAATGATGAATGATGAATTTGAACGTTGAAAATCTACAAAAAATTTTAGTAAATTTGTGATCCTTGAACAAAAATTGTTAAATTCAATCCTTGAAAAAATGATGAAAATCTATTATTCTCCCATCACTCTTACTCACTTGTCACTATATTAATATCATAAAGAGAGCATATCATTACTTTTGTTTCCTCTCTGTCTAATATGTTTACAGCATTAAATACAACATTCTTTCACAGTCAATAAATTAATCCATAATCCCATTTACCTCATCTTACAGAATTTCAAACAGAAAAACAAAATCCCCAAAAAAACACATCTCTGTAGATATAATTAAAATATACACGAATAATTTCGATAACTTCACTCAAATCGACAAAGCACTAAATTCACAACGAAAAAGCACATTCTTTGTCTCTCTCTCTAGCACATTATCAGAATCGGAACACAGTTATTTCCATCTCTTTTTATCCCATGCATTTATACCTAAAATAAACATACCAAAATAAGATGTTGAAAAAGCGATTGTAATAGGTTTCTGGCAACAGTGTTGCCAAACCTAATAACATGAAAGTGGGCAAGAACATCACAGAATGCAATGAAGCGGCCGCGCGCCCCACTGAAGGGATTTTTCAACGCAGGCGGGATTTTTTTTCTCTACGTATTTTACCAAAAAGGTGGGATAATTATAAAAATAGGTTGGCAACGTTGTTTTTTTCCAGTATGATCTGAGTCACAGTTCAGTTCGGTGGTGTCTTATTTTTTGAGAAATCAATTAGTTGAAAATAATAAAATAACTAAGCCACAATTTTGATTTTTATTAGGGTCGGCAACAATAGCCTCTTGCAATCACTTTTTTTTTTCTGTTTGTATTTTTTCTTCTTCAGTAGTGCGCATTGATCTTGTTCTTCGTTACTATATGCGAGCTTCATTTTCAATATAAAGAGACAAGAAGAAGAAATAGAAGATTACAATAGGGTAAAGTGAGCTTTTGAGAAGTGCAGAGTTTGCGAAATGAGCCAAAGGTGAGTTGAGCAACGACACAAGTATGTCAATGGGAACGTACCCTCTTGTATTGTGAGTTATTTTTCTAAATACCTTGCGTTATATAAAGACAGAAATAAAGCTGCTAAATTGATTTTTACACGTACATAAGAAATGTGTTTTATGACTGTGTTAATTGTGAATACTGATGAAAGCACTGGATTGATTTGGTTGCCAATATTTCAAAACTATTGATGAAAATACTTCATACTATACAACTTAGAAATATGCACAAGTTGAATTTTTTGCTAGTCGGACCAATAAATAAGAAGATTCATCCTATCACAATTACATTCACAATTTTTTTTTTTTTGTTGAGACCGCTGATTTCTCTCCATGTTAAAGGATAGAAAATATATAGATTTGGATCAGGAAACCTCCTTATCATGTGCTTGTTTGTGTGTGCGTGTAGAGTCATGAGCGCTTTCTACATTTCATTCTACATCCCAATACTTTTTCCTTTCATCTATGAGCTCTTATGTTAAGAAAAGAAGGAACTTAAATGTAACTACGGTATTTCCTCCTCACGCTATTTCCAACAATCGCGGATAAGAACAAACTACTTGACTCAGCGCCATCTTCACTACATACTATAAAACACATTCTGTTTAAACGTAAAACTTTACCCACAGGTTTGCGTGAGTAAAGTAGCAGTGGGTAAAATAGCAGTGTGTAAAGTAGCACTTTAACAGGAGGTATTTAGAGGAAAATAATAATAATAAGTAACAGTTTTGATATTTTGAAGTTATCCTTATTCTTCAGTTATTGTACTGTTATTGTTGAAGATTAGAGTACTGTTACCATTGGAAAATATTTTGAAAATCAAGGAAACCCCTTTACTGGATTTAGAAAAGGTAAGTTACGCTGTTTGCTAATGTATAAGTAGGTATAATATTGATTCTCAGTTTAATACGTGTTACGTGTACAATTTGTTTGAATTGAGCCAAGTCGAACATAAATCCTGTAGGAAATTCGTCTTATTAGCACCACATTCATTTCGCAGTATAGCGATGTTGAATATTCGAGTGTAGGATGTAGGATTTTCTTTTGCCTTCTCAATGAATTCTTTAACCAATGATGATGTGTGAATTCTTTGTGAATTCTGACCAAATCAGGATCATGTGAAACATGTTCCTTTGAGATGTCTATTTCTATGTTTCTCTTATCGTCAGTAAACGTTCTTAGAAATAATGGCATGTGAATTATGTCTTAGAAATAATAATAAAAGAATTAATGCCTGATTTTGGTATTCTGTTTCAGGTTTTGAGCAATGAAGTTTTAGCATTGTGGCTATCTTCACCTGAGAAGGAAACAACAGCGTTCCTCTCTGTGGTGATTGTGGGAATATGCGATGCAGTAAATGAATTAATAGCATATGAACAAGTAGCAAATTAACAAGTAGCATATGAACAAGGAGCAAATGAACAATCAGCTAGTGAACAAGTACAGGATAGGTAAAACCTTTTACTATGTGATGCACAGAGAGTTTGTAATCGTAGATCAGAATACCAGAAGTACCTCTAGAACTGTATACATTACATACTAGAAGCATCAAGGAGAAATACTGCAACAGAGACTTCAAATTTTTCAAGCAATATGAGAAGAACTATAAGGAAATGTCAGCGTGAACAATTAAAAAGTGGCTTACAATTGTACATGTTAGGGTAACTTGCAGTAGATTTTTTTTCGAATGTTCTACGTCAATGCTGAGTTACAAAGTTATGAGGACCAAAAAAGTACTTCTAGTGTTCTTGTCGTGAAGCGAAATTCACCTTTGCGAATTCCAAAGGCTCCTTTCTCTCACGCCATCCGTTTGGCGTCTTTTCACTCATGAATCAGACCATCCTCGAAAAATAATTGCGAATAGACGATTTAGCACCCGTTGCTGAATTTTCCAACTCGAGAAATTATTTGGGTGCGAGGGGTGTGCCTTCCCCAGAGGACCGGCCCTGCTTCCAACACCAAATCGCGATTTGGGAACGAACGAGGATCTCAAAATTAATCGTCGAAATTATGTAGCCGACTGAACTTTGCCAAGAGGTGACAATATTTTCGGTTCATTGTACCGGGGCGACACGACGAGCTGCATGCTCAAAAGTTCCTGCTGTGTACACACCAGCGGATGTACACGCATTAATTAAGTAGAAAAAATTAATAGTAGCTTACAGAGCTTCGACTGAACCCCTGCAAGTAACGAATGTATACGATTGTTTGGGCCGGATTAAGTCGAGCTTTTCAAAATGGCGCGAGTACACGGTTATTAATTTCGTTGGTGCATCGTTTATATTACGCATATATACTCGTATATACGGACTCACGTATGTAAATCGCGCGAAATTAACAACTTTCGTGAAGTATCGGGACGGCGTTGTTAAATAGCTCTGTACTTGAGAACACGGTTTCAATGTTAGGGTAATTTATGAGCGCAGGGAAAGGCGAGGGATGAATGTGCTGAATTACGGAGGAAAAAATATTAGTATAGTGACATTGGAAGAGGGAGAGGGTGTGGTAACAGCGCTGAAAAAGTAATAATAGCGCAGACAGCTTTTCATCAGTTAGAGAGAGTTCAAGAATCGTCGCTCAAGTATTCCGCGGAGCTTACGTTCAAATTAATCGCCTGTAATTAAAGTTCGGTAAAATTCGTATCGTCGCTTCGTAAGGAAAATTACGCGAAATTGACCCGCTGAAGGATACTAGAAAATCCAGTGGAAATGCTTACATTTGTCAGAATTAGTTCAATTATCGGCGACTCGGTTCCCCGAGTGAATTTCCACCGGGAAATACGTAAAAGGAAGATCACGTTTTATTGGACTGGGTCAATGTTGTGGAAATCGTTTTTGGTCGATTTTAAAATCAGATGTTTCTGTGAAGAACTGTACAGCCTCCTGGAGGAGAGAACAAGTGGCCTGATGGATGTAAAGAGTGAGTGCAACTTTACACCGAACGTCGAACCGTTTCTAGAAATAATGAAACATATGAAGTTGGAGATACTCTGAAAAATTGGAAAAGCGCCAGGACCCGACAGAATAGAAAACAGATAGGTACTAAGGTACCTGTTGAAGCCGCTAGCTCTTCAATCGTATCATTGCGGAGGAAGTAATTGAGGAGCCACATTGCAAAGTGGCCTAAGTCATGCTTTATGAGAAGTGAGTTCCGAGTGCTGTGTGGTGTAAAAATTTGTCCTCGACACGATGCAGTAGAGCGGAATGTTCTATCTATATTACCGTTTCGATGTTCTGAGCTATGAAAACAGGGCATGAAAAAAAAAAAAAAAAACATTTGGTCCCATTTGTTTTTTGTATTTGTACTTACTTTTGTTATCATTCCTTGACTTTTTTATTACACTCATTTCTCACTCGTTTTCTTGCAGTACATTCGCAGTCTAGCTGTTTTCACGCATCAATGATTATCTCACACCAAAATGGCCTAAGTGGTTTTCTTTTTTGTTCACTGACATTCTCATGTCGGCGCAGTTCGCAAGCGGACATGAATATACTATCCCGGGGTTGCAGACTCGTCTGCGAGATGATGCACTAGCAGAGCGTAGTGCTCGCAGACTCGTACAAGGAACGTGATGCTCGCAACGGAGTACAAGCTAATACAAGGATTGTGGTACTCGCAGGGGAATTAAGTGTTGAGTCAGTCAGTCAGTTAGTTAGTCCAGTCAGTCAGTCAGTATTTTTATTAAGGTAACCTGCCAAATGTTGACCTATGTACCCATAGTTGATCCTTTTTTCGACGTTCAATAACTAGCCACTGGAGTGCTCTCAACATTTTTTTTTTTTCAAGCCATCATGCAAAGTGAACCTTGACCTTCAGTTCTGTGCATATTCGTGACTGTGAGATTTTAATTCATCTTGTCAGGAAATGATTTTGAAGTTGGTGTGTGAAAAAATTTGCTAAAATTTTACGTTTTTGAGATTTTGAAGAATCGTATTTCGAAAAAATCAAAATTGTATGTATTTTAAATTATTTTTTGACACATGTAAGCATTTATGTGTGTTATAAAGATCCAAATAAACTATTTTCGGGCAAGTTTGGAATTTTTACCTCGAGCCGGCTATTTGCGGGTCTTGTTAACAAAAGTGTAAAAAAAATCGTCGTAATTTCGATGTTTTTCAATATTTTATATGGTTATTGTCAGCTTACTGACCTGTATTAAATATGCATGTACTTTTTATTTCCGATGAGAATTTGTGAAAATTCTCGAATTCAAAACGGAGCAACATTTGGCAGGGATCAATATTTGACTAACGTTTTCCGTTTTGTGTGTCAAAGTAAAGACATGAAAATGTCAAAAACGGCGTTTTAAATAAACAAAAAAAAGTTTAACACGCTTTTAATGTTTAAAACAAATTAAAACAAATGTTTGTTTCCTGTCGTGAGTAGTGTAAAAATGGGGAGTACATTGACCCCGTCCCATTTAAAATGTACAGGGAGGGCGTGGCCTAAGTCTTCTTCTTCGGAGCCAGATTCTGCGTAAAAAAACAGGCTAAATTTGACCTTGAAATCAGCTGATCGAGAGTGGTGTATTATAGTATAGGTATAGCTGGTTACAGAAGGCGCGGTGAGATGGTGGGTACAGGTAAATTCTCTCTCGACGCGTCGGTGATTGTATACGTCGTATAGATATGGGTATGTACTTACCGTGTGATGAACAGTGGACCCATCAACAGCCCCCTCCCCTCCCTATGGTTGAACCGAGTGTATTTTTGCGTACATTAATAATTGGAATACAAATTGCATCAGACTCTTGGTCTTGGAAATGGCAGACAGGCGTCGTATATGGATAGGCACTTGGGTAGGTACTTATCGTGTGATGAAGAGTGGACCCGTTTACTGCCCCCTCCCCTCCCTCACGCTTGATTAGAATTTATTTTTGTAACTTTCATCTCTCTCAAAGTATAGGTTACTAGTTGTGTTGTATATGGGATACTTACGGCGTGGATATGTCAGTATAGGTAAATGGGTAGGTTAGAAAAAGGTTCACAACCCAGACTCCGGGGAAACTACAATCTAGAGTGTCCCTCGTCTTCCCCCTTGATCCAGATGTCCAGGTTCGTGATTGAAATCGACTGGTTGTGTCGTATGTATGATGATGATAGTATGCAGATAAATGGGTATGTTAGAAAGAGGTCCGTTTCCCAGACTCTAGGGAAACTACAATTCAGAGTGCCCCTCCCTCACCCTCCTCATCCCCCTTGTTGAGTCGGTTCAGATTTTCACGCTCCGCGGTTGAAGCGAGTATACTTTTGTATATAATTGCCAGCCATGACCCCAGACCCCTCTTCTCCCCATTATCCACACAATCCAGTTTCCCACACATGGTGGAGCCTGTATTTTTGTATATATAATAATAATAATAATAATAATAATAATAATAATTGGAATATGAAATATAACACATATGGCGGTAAGAGTGAAAAAGTGTTTGTTTGTCTCCTACCCTGAGGGAACCACAGATTACAGCTCCCATCCCTTCCCTTGTGATTGAACCTATATTTTCGGGTATAATAATAATAATTGAATATGGAATATATCACGGCCAAAGGTAGGCTGCAGGAACCATGATGGTGAGAGGGGGAAAAAAGGGAATGTTTGTCTATACCCCCTATCTTGAGTCCGAGAGTACCACAACCCAGCCCCCTCTCCCTCTCCTCATCATACCAACACTCGAAAAGAGGTCGTTTCACGAATCGAAGTATTAGGAGAGTATGGATTATTCGCAGGTCTTTCTTTCTTTCTTTCTTACCAAACTTTAGATGAGTCATCAAAAAAAAAAATTATTAAATATCGAAATTCCAGACAGGTCTAAACTTGTCGCGCTCTTATCAGGAAGATATTTTCGCACGTTGCGACGACTGAGTCGTCGGTGGCTGTACAGAAAAAATATATCTATACATGGCGTATTGCGTTTATTGCATCATCCTAATTAATTCTCTTTGTGCTTTACCAATCCGTAGGTGAAATAGTACGATAATATGTAGTTTGGATGTGTCAATTCGCGTTATAAATTATTAGATTTTCGAATCTGTCTTATCAAAAAGTGAAAATTATCTCCAGCCTGGATTGAAACATTATTCGGCGCGGCGCGGCGCGCTTTTAGCTTCGAATCTTTATAGCTGAATACTTTCCAACATATATCGGGGGGGGGGGGCTTGTTTGGATATTTTTTTTTTTGAAACTCTCATTTAGCCCCAGTTCAACCAGTCGTGTAGATATGAGGAAATTTGATGTCCGAGCATAAAGTGTAGTATAGTGTAGCTGAAGCTACTGACTCCCTGGTGTAAACAGGAGGTTATAAGAGTCGCTGAACATTTTCCAATACATATGGTGGATGCTCAGGTATTTTTGAAACTTTCATTTAGTCCCAGTTTGACCAGTCGTGTAGAAATGAGGAAAACACTTGTTCGAATATGAAGAGTATAATATAGTATAACATAGGCAGGTCCCCGATGTAAACAGGAGATTCGAACCCCGACTCTGTGTACCATAATTCACATACGCAACAAGATGTTCCAGCCCCCTCCCATTCCATTTCCTAAGAAATCCTCGCTTTATCTGTTTGTGTTCTAAGAATTTGTGTGTATCTGTATACCCAGGTGCATGTATTAGATGGTTGTGAGAATGGAAAAAATTTTGAATTATAAATTAGCATGAGTCTGTATTGTCAGGTGTATGTCAGAGCCTGTAGATTATATGGGAGAGGGGAAAAGAGAATGTCTGTTCAATAGCCCGTATGCACCACAATCTAAATACCCAACAAAATGTTCCAATCCCTCCCTCTCCCCATCTCTCAAGAAATCGTTGTTTTATCTGTTTATGTTCTAAAAACGCGTGTATTCCTGCATGATCATGGAGAAAATGGTTGCAGAAATGGAATATGAAGTATAGAGTAATGGTAAAGTGACACTATAATTCTCATAACATATGTAGGCAACTAAAGGTTACAAAGAAAAAATTATGCTTTTGTTTAATTTATAGTTTTTTTTGTGTGTGTGTGTGTGTGTGTGTGTGTGAATGTTATTGATATAAAATAATGGTAAAAACAGGAGTAACTTTAATATCTCGTGTAAACTGTGTAGGTACATTATGAAAATACCCTATAATCTAATGGTAATGTAATTTATGTAAATAATGCGTATTTCGGGTAATTTATCACTCATTTCTCAGTACAAAGAGTAGTAAGTTGGAATATTTGCTTTGATTCGAGTCAGTAGAATTAATTATCATTGAAATTGTAACTAAAATGATAAAAAGTGTGGAAAAATAGGTAAAATTTGATATTTTCTGAATAAATTGTCGGTTTTTGTGGTAAATTGCGGTCTGGTAGATGATTTCAGGAACAGAGTAACTGGTTAATTCTAGCTGGTAAAGTTAATATCTGTTGACAAAATAGCTAAAACGAGAAAAAGTGTAGAAAAAAAAAGAGAGAAAAAAAAAAGGGAATTTGAATATATTGCAAAAGTGCACTGTCAGGTGTGTACTGTATATATTACACACGAAAAGGAAAAATGGGCAATGTTTGTTCCCTGATCTAGAGCCCCCTCGGGAAGTCTTAGTATACATGGAATGTGTGTAAAATGTGTTGATTTGTTGATAAATTCTGTAGGCTGTGTGTTTGTTAGATGTTTTGAGGAGTAGAATAACTGGATTATTTACTAATAATTATACCCAGTATAACCAGTGTCTGGTGGAAAATATAGCTAAAACGAGAAAAAGTGAAGAAGAAAAAAAAATTTGAATTATAAATTAGCATGAGTCTGTACTGCCAGGTGTATATGTCAGAGCCTGTAGATTATATGGGAGAGGGGAAAAGAGAATGTCTGTTCAATAGCCCGTATGTACCACAATTCAGAGCCCCTCGAGAAGTTTCGAAATGCGTGAAAAGAGTGAATAGTGTGTGAAATGTGTTAATTTCTGGATCCATTGTTGGTATTCGAGTTGATTTCTATGTGATAGCTGATTCAAGGAGTAAAGGGACTAGATTAGTTATTTTATATTTTTCGAATAAATTGTTGGTTTTCGAGTTGGTTCATGTCTGAGAGATGATTCGAGGAGGAGATGGTCTGGATTATTTACTAATAATTATACCCAGTATAGCCAATGTCCAGTGGGAAATGTAGCTAAAACGGGAAAAAGTGGAGGGAATAAAATGAATTTGAATATTATGTTATCATGAGTAAGTGCTGTCAGGTGTATGTCAGAGCCTATAGATTATATGGGAGAGTGAAAAAGAGAATGTTTGTCCCCTGTTGTCTATGCTTCATGATTCAGAGCCCTCTGAAGAAGTTTTGAAATGAGTGTAAAATGTGTCAGTTTCAGAATAAATGTTGTAGATAGTAGGTTTGTGGTACATGATTCAAGGAGTAGAGTGTCTGGTTTATTTATTAATGATAAAAAATTAATTGGAACACATGAGGAGTCTGTACTGTCTCGTGCGTGAAGAGGATGTACGTATAGATTACACAAGGAGTGAAAAGGGAAATGTCTGTCCCATACCCACTGTGTACCACAATCTAGAACTCCCTCAAGAGGTGTTGAAATGAGTAAAAAGTGTGAAATTTGTTAATGTCTGAGTAAAGAATGGGTTTACAATTTGGTTTCAGTTTAGTAGATGGTGGAAGGAGTAGAAGTCTACAATACTTGCTAATGAATCACACCAGTAGAGCCATCTGTTATTAGAAGTAGAAAATAATAGTTTGATCGGAGCTCTCAGGTATTAGGAAAAAGTCGTGTTCTTAGATGTTAAAATATTCAAAGTTGACGCAATTGCATACTATTAAAGTTGAAGGGGTAAGAAGAAAAAAGAGAAGACAAAAAAAAGGAATGATATTATTGTCTAACTGGGAGACTCAGGGGTGTAGTAACAAGTGATATAAAAACATAAGAATAACATATGTAATTATTTGAAACAGCGAACCGGATTTGAAAAGAGAGAGGGGGAGAGGGAGAGAAATGATTGAAAACAATAAGATTTTATATTCGCGGAAGTTAGTTACCAGGGAGATTAGGACAATGCAAAATTGTCAGTTGTCTGAAGATTATGATGAAGTGGGTACAGGATAGGTGGGTATTGTTAGAGGGGATCAGGGAACAGTTATAGTTCTTACAGGAACTGGAAGTTGGGAAAGAAGGTTAATTTCCGACACTAAAAGCAATCAAATCTAATTCAAAGTGTGGGAAAAGTGTGGATAGTAGCAGAAAGGGGGGAATTTGGAAATGTTGATATTATAGAAAATCCCAAGTCTATCGGGAAAATGTGAACTGTGTAGGTAGGTAGATGAGCATGTTTAATTTCTTATATTTTTACTCTGTTATTTGTAATAGGTATAACCATCTATATGGCTATCAGTTGGCTGTCTAGTCTATTCAGTGTATCCTTCCACAATTAAACGATAAAATTTGAAAATAGACATAAAATTGATTGAAAAGTATGTAAAGAGGTACTCAGGTATAAAGTATTCTATATTTATCTGTATTTATCTGTTTATTTAGCTACTTTTATTCATCAAGAGTTTGTTTTCGAGTTGGTTTTTGTCAGTCAGTCCCCTAATGTGTAGTGGGACTTTTATCATTGTTGAAAATTGTGGGAAAATGGACAATAAATGAAACAAGTTAGTTAGAGAGGGAGGGGTAAAGAGAAAGTTTCAGGATATATTTACCGAGGGAATGTAGCAAAAGTATGTTAATTTGTCGAAAAAACTGACAGAAAATTGTTTTAAAATGGAATATGTAGCATTTTGATATCGATATGCGTTCTGTTAATAAGCCTCTGTACATTTAAAAGGTCAGAATATTCGTAAATGGTCGGGAAAATGTGTAGGTAAGGTATGGTGTACACCTGTTTCAGGTGAAAAGGTAGCCAAGTTGAAAAATTATTATTGGATTTCAGTTCGATACAAAGGGGATAATTCTACTATTTTTCGAGTATAATGTGTTCAAATCAAAATTGTACCCCTCTTACCCGTTGTCACCTATGTGTATAGGTTATTCTGTAACCTGATTGTTACATATTTGATACATAGTATGGGGGAAACATGAAAAAGAAAAAGAAATATACACATCTAGATGGCTTCTTATCAAAAATTTGCGAAGTTGTAGAAAAATAGTCAAAACTGGCAAAAAAATGGATAAATCTCAAATATTTAGTGTTTTTCTGTATCACATTATTCTGTTAAGAGAGGAGTAGGTATATACTTGTGTATACCATGTAATAGGCTACCTAGACACCCTTGTTATTTACAAATAGCCAGTCAGCCAGTCAGTTGAGGAGAGAAAAATATTAATAAAGAGAAAATAGGCTCGAATATTGGGTTATCTATACTTATACCTGTAGATTATTATAAAACCTGGATGTTTTGTCTTTGATATACAATTCAGTGAGATGAGTAAACGAAATAGTCAGGTGTATAATATTATGTATCTACCATCTTTGTTGGAAAATGAAAATTAATCGAGTTGATAAATTTAACAATCTCAAAGTAATGTTTGATATAAATGTTGTCATAATGGAATATGGTTGAAAATTAGGATGATCTGTTATCCAAGATATTCAACAAATAATCGCTGCTATACTACAAACCGTGTATTTAGGTTATTGTGTACCAGTTACATAAAAAATACAGTGGGGGTAGAGAAAGAAAATGGAAAGGGTAAGAGATAATATCTACATGTGTGAGGAAATCAACTAAAATCTGATTGGTTTAATTCAAGTAGTACAGAGGTGATGTTCTGAGAGCCAGAAATTTCTAGAAGATCGGAATTCTCAAACTTTGGTGAAGTAATGATTACTTTTTCTTGGAATTAGGTAGGTATTATTTATATTGTATTTATTATCTATTGTGTTGTATAATTACTATATAGACTGGTAGGTCAGGAGAATTGGAATAGAGGTTTCATAAATAATCAGGGAAGGTAGGTATTAATTTGACTGAGAAATGGGTAAAATTAGGGAAAACACTAGATGAATCTGACTAAAAGTGCTCTAAATTTGAATATATGCTATTTTTTTTGTTAGAGGTGAAACAGATAATGGAGGAGAAGAAGTTGTACCTATGTTACTAGGATAGTATAATGAGTTAAAAAGTTTTGAAAGGGTAGACATATAGTAGAAAAAGAGCAAAGAGTGGCTTCCCCTCCCTGTCTCCCAATGAAGAGAAAATAAACAAAGAAAAAATAGTCAAAATACTGTTGTACACAACGTATATTTACAATGAATACGACATCTTCATCTTATATGTATAGGAATATACCACTTAATCTATTTCATAAGGGCAAATGTAGTACATGCTTAGGTATAAGTATATCATTAGCCTGTTAAATAGTCGCTTCTCTATACAAATCAGACATATCTATTTATCTAATCATAAAAATGGTTTCTATGGTGAAACGAGTCGAGAAAACTGGATTTTATAGTCTTGACTGTATTAATTATTTTGGATTTTGCAAAAACTTTCAATTCTGCAAAAATTTGTTGACATATGATGGCATCTAAATTCGCGCATAGAATGTGTACATTATCTAGTTCTGGAAGATGCTCAATTTCTATGCCGTACAAAGAGTCAACATTACCTTCTATGCTCGACTTTTGTAAAAAATAGTTCACAATCCTGGAAAACAGGTACTTTGTATATAGCTGGTATTTGAGAAGCAGTTCCAGTTTCAGGGAAATTACTTCATAATTGGTTATCAGCTCAGTATATGAGGCAGTATCAAAATGAATTATCACGTCATCTTGATCAAATACACCGATGCTGTTTGTTGATTGGTCCAATTTTAGCGAATATTTGCCAATATTAATGACCATATTCAAATTTACAGAAGGTAGTAGGGCTTCTTGTAAATCAGGTCGGCTGTCGGGGTAATCATATCCCCCTCTTCCTGATGCAAGATGCAGCAAATCATAAATATGTTTTCGATGCTTTTTAGCAAATGAAAACCATTGTGTCACTGATAATTCCATTTTCTTCGAACATCCTTCTTTTCCTAAGTTGAATATTTGAAGTACTGGTTGGAAGCTGTTATTCGGGTCTATTCCAATATGGATGAAAAATTTGCTTTTCTTTGCTCCTATGATGTCTGATTGAAGCAACAGTTCCATTGTCACAACTTCACTATTATTAATACGCGCAAGTATGAGTATGTAAAGCACTATTTTGATCAGGTAGCTAAAAGAAACGTCCGACCCAAACCAAGAACTACACAACTATGAAGAAAATTTGGAAATTTCTGGTACCTAATATATAAATATTACTCGTATTTTTCACTCTACCTCTCACCAATCAGATAATTTTTATATTATATTACCTTCTTTTCAGTCTCTGTCTAATTAAAATACGATGTAAAATTAAATTTATGAACATATTTGTAATAAGTATAGGTAAAACTCAGGAAATCCAAATTTTTTGGGTTAAAACCATATTTTTGGGTAAAAATGCCCACTTTTTCCATGTTTCAGTTATATTTAAACCATTTATAGATTAATTCTACTATTCTTATATATTTATGGAATATTTATACTAAATTGCTAAATTAAAAAATATCTCATTTTATCGATTTTTTCATGTTAGGTTCACATTTAAACACACATAGCTACTACGCTTTGCACTGCAAAGCATAGTAGCTGAACCTAACGTGAAAAAATCGATAAAATGAGATATTTTTTAATTTAGCAATTTAGTATAAATATTCCATAAATATATAAGAATAGTAGAATTAATCTATAAATGGTTTAAATATAACTGAAACATGGAAAAAGTGGGCATTTTTACCCAAAAATATGGTTTTAACCCAAAAAATTTGGATTTCCTGAGTTTTACCTATACTTATTACAAATATGTTCATAAATTTAATTTTACATCGTATTTTAATTAGACAGAGACTGAAAAGAAGGTAATATAATATAAAAATTATCTGATTGGTGAGAGGTAGAGTGAAAAATACGAGTAATATTTATATATTAGGTACCAGAAATTTCCAAATTTTCTTCATAGTTGTGTAGTTCTTGGTTTGGGTCGGACGTTTCTTTTAGCTACCTGATCAAAATAGTGCTTTACATACTCATACTTGCGCGTATTAATAATAGTGAAGTTGTGACAATGGAACTGTTGCTTCAATCAGACATCATAGGAGCAAAGAAAAGCAAATTTTTCATCCATATTGGAATAGACCCGAATAACAGCTTCCAACCAGTACTTCAAATATTCAACTTAGGAAAAGAAGGATGTTCGAAGAAAATGGAATTATCAGTGACACAATGGTTTTCATTTGCTAAAAAGCATCGAAAACATATTTATGATTTGCTGCATCTTGCATCAGGAAGAGGGGGATATGATTACCCCGACAGCCGACCTGATTTACAAGAAGCCCTACTACCTTCTGTAAATTTGAATATGGTCATTAATATTGGCAAATATTCGCTAAAATTGGACCAATCAACAAACAGCATCGGTGTATTTGATCAAGATGACGTGATAATTCATTTTGATACTGCCTCATATACTGAGCTGATAACCAATTATGAAGTAATTTCCCTGAAACTGGAACTGCTTCTCAAATACCAGCTATATACAAAGTACCTGTTTTCCAGGATTGTGAACTATTTTTTACAAAAGTCGAGCATAGAAGGTAATGTTGACTCTTTGTACGGCATAGAAATTGAGCATCTTCCAGAACTAGATAATGTACACATTCTATGCGCGAATTTAGATGCCATCATATGTCAACAAATTTTTGCAGAATTGAAAGTTTTTGCAAAATCCAAAATAATTAATACAGTCAAGACTATAAAATCCAGTTTTCTCGACTCGTTTCACCATAGAAACCATTTTTATGATTAGATAAATAGATATGTCTGATTTGTATAGAGAAGCGACTATTTAACAGGCTAATGATATACTTATACCTAAGCATGTACTACATTTGCCCTTATGAAATAGATTAAGTGGTATATTCCTATACATATAAGATGAAGATGTCGTATTCATTGTAAATATACGTTGTGTACAACAGTATTTTGACTATTTTTTCTTTGTTTATTTTCTCTTCATTGGGAGACAGGGAGGGGAAGCCACTCTTTGCTCTTTTTCTACTATATGTCTACCCTTTCAAAACTTTTTAACTCATTATACTATCCTAGTAACATAGGTACAACTTCTTCTCCTCCATTATCTGTTTCACCTCTAACAAAAAAATAGCATATATTCAAATTTAGAGCACTTTTAGTCAGATTCATCTAGTGTTTTCCCTAATTTTACCCATTTCTCAGTCAAATTAATACCTACCTTCCCTGATTATTTATGAAACCTCTATTCCAATTCTCCTGACCTACCAGTCTATATAGTAATTATACAACACAATAGATAATAAATACAATATAAATAATACCTACCTAATTCCAAGAAAAAGTAATCATTACTTCACCAAAGTTTGAGAATTCCGATCTTCTAGAAATTTCTGGCTCTCAGAACATCACCTCTGTACTACTTGAATTAAACCAATCAGATTTTAGTTGATTTCCTCACACATGTAGATATTATCTCTTACCCTTTCCATTTTCTTTCTCTACCCCACTGTATTTTTTATGTAACTGGTACACAATAACCTAAATACACGGTTTGTAGTATAGCAGCGATTATTTGTTGAATATCTTGATAACAGATCATCCTAATTTTCAACCATATTCCATTATGACAACATTTATATCAAACATTACTTTGAGATTGTTAAATTTATCAACTCGATTAATTTTCATTTTCCAACAAAGATGGTAGATACATAATATTATACACCTGACTATTTCGTTTACTCATCTCACTGAATTGTATATCAAAGACAAAACATCCAGGTTTTATAATAATCTACAGGTATAAGTATAGATAACCCAATATTCGAGCCTATTTTCTCTTTATTAATATTTTTCTCTCCTCAACTGACTGGCTGACTGGCTATTTGTAAATAACAAGGGTGTCTAGGTAGCCTATTACATGGTATACACAAGTATATACCTACTCCTCTCTTAACAGAATAATGTGATACAGAAAAACACTAAATATTTGAGATTTATCCATTTTTTTGCCAGTTTTGACTATTTTTCTACAACTTCGCAAATTTTTGATAAGAAGCCATCTAGATGTGTATATTTCTTTTTCTTTTTCATGTTTCCCCCATACTATGTATCAAATATGTAACAATCAGGTTACAGAATAACCTATACACATAGGTGACAACGGGTAAGAGGGGTACAATTTTGATTTGAACACATTATACTCGAAAAATAGTAGAATTATCCCCTTTGTATCGAACTGAAATCCAATAATAATTTTTCAACTTGGCTACCTTTTCACCTGAAACAGGTGTACACCATACCTTACCTACACATTTTCCCGACCATTTACGAATATTCTGACCTTTTAAATGTACAGAGGCTTATTAACAGAACGCATATCGATATCAAAATGCTACATATTCCATTTTAAAACAATTTTCTGTCAGTTTTTTCGACAAATTAACATACTTTTGCTACATTCCCTCGGTAAATATATCCTGAAACTTTCTCTTTACCCCTCCCTCTCTAACTAACTTGTTTCATTTATTGTCCATTTTCCCACAATTTTCAACAATGATAAAAGTCCCACTACACATTAGGGGACTGACTGACAAAAACCAACTCGAAAACAAACTCTTGATGAATAAAAGTAGCTAAATAAAAAGATAAATACAGATAAATATAGAATACTTTATACCTGAGTACCTCTTTACATACTTTTCAATCAATTTTATGTCTATTTTCAAATTTTATCGTTTAATTGTGGAAGGATACACTGAATAGACTAGACAGCCAACTGATAGCCATATAGATGGTTATACCTATTACAAATAACAGAGTAAAAATATAAGAAATTAAACATGCTCATCTACCTACCTACACAGTTCACATTTTCCCGATAGACTTGGGATTTTCTATAATATCAACATTTCCAAATTCCCCCCTTTCTGCTACTATCCACACTTTTCCCACACTTTGAATTAGATTTGATTGCTTTTAGTGTCGGAAATTAACCTTCTTTCCCAACTTCCAGTTCCTGTAAGAACTATAACTGTTCCCTGATCCCCTCTAACAATACCCACCTATCCTGTACCCACTTCATCATAATCTTCAGACAACTGACAATTTTGCATTGTCCTAATCTCCCTGGTAACTAACTTCCGCGAATATAAAATCTTATTGTTTTCAATCATTTCTCTCCCTCTCCCCCTCTCTCTTTTCAAATCCGGTTCGCTGTTTCAAATAATTACATATGTTATTCTTATGTTTTTATATCACTTGTTACTACACCCCTGAGTCTCCCAGTTAGACAATAATATCATTCCTTTTTTTTGTCTTCTCTTTTTTCTTCTTACCCCTTCAACTTTAATAGTATGCAATTGCGTCAACTTTGAATATTTTAACATCTAAGAACACGACTTTTTCCTAATACCTGAGAGCTCCGATCAAACTATTATTTTCTACTTCTAATAACAGATGGCTCTACTGGTGTGATTCATTAGCAAGTATTGTAGACTTCTACTCCTTCCACCATCTACTAAACTGAAACCAAATTGTAAACCCATTCTTTACTCAGACATTAACAAATTTCACACTTTTTACTCATTTCAACACCTCTTGAGGGAGTTCTAGATTGTGGTACACAGTGGGTATGGGACAGACATTTCCCTTTTCACTCCTTGTGTAATCTATACGTACATCCTCTTCACGCACGAGACAGTACAGACTCCTCATGTGTTCCAATTAATTTTTTATCATTAATAAATAAACCAGACACTCTACTCCTTGAATCATGTACCACAAACCTACTATCTACAACATTTATTCTGAAACTGACACATTTTACACTCATTTCAAAACTTCTTCAGAGGGCTCTGAATCATGAAGCATAGACAACAGGGGACAAACATTCTCTTTTTCACTCTCCCATATAATCTATAGGCTCTGACATACACCTGACAGCACTTACTCATGATAACATAATATTCAAATTCATTTTATTCCCTCCACTTTTTCCCGTTTTAGCTACATTTCCCACTGGACATTGGCTATACTGGGTATAATTATTAGTAAATAATCCAGACCATCTCCTCCTCGAATCATCTCTCAGACATGAACCAACTCGAAAACCAACAATTTATTCGAAAAATATAAAATAACTAATCTAGTCCCTTTACTCCTTGAATCAGCTATCACATAGAAATCAACTCGAATACCAACAATGGATCCAGAAATTAACACATTTCACACACTATTCACTCTTTTCACGCATTTCGAAACTTCTCGAGGGGGCTCTGAATTGTGGTACATACGGGCTATTGAACAGACATTCTCTTTTCCCCTCTCCCATATAATCTACAGGCTCTGACATATACACCTGGCAGTACAGACTCATGCTAATTTATAATTCAAAATTTTTTTCTTCTTCACTTTTTCTCGTTTTAGCTATATTTTCCACCAGACACTGGTTATACTGGGTATAATTATTAGTAAATAATCCAGTTATTCTACTCCTCAAAACATCTAACAAACACACAGCCTACAGAATTTATCAACAAATCAACACATTTTACACACATTCCATGTATACTAAGACTTCCCGAGGGGGCTCTAGATCAGGGAACAAACATTGCCCATTTTTCCTTTTCGTGTGTAATATATACAGTACACACCTGACAGTGCACTTTTGCAATATATTCAAATTCCCTTTTTTTTTCTCTCTTTTTTTTTTTCTACACTTTTTCTCGTTTTAGCTATTTTGTCAACAGATATTAACTTTACCAGCTAGAATTAACCAGTTACTCTGTTCCTGAAATCATCTACCAGACCGCAATTTACCACAAAAACCGACAATTTATTCAGAAAATATCAAATTTTACCTATTTTTCCACACTTTTTATCATTTTAGTTACAATTTCAATGATAATTAATTCTACTGACTCGAATCAAAGCAAATATTCCAACTTACTACTCTTTGTACTGAGAAATGAGTGATAAATTACCCGAAATACGCATTATTTACATAAATTACATTACCATTAGATTATAGGGTATTTTCATAATGTACCTACACAGTTTACACGAGATATTAAAGTTACTCCTGTTTTTACCATTATTTTATATCAATAACATTCACACACACACACACACACACACAAAAAAAAACTATAAATTAAACAAAAGCATAATTTTTTCTTTGTAACCTTTAGTTGCCTACATATGTTATGAGAATTATAGTGTCACTTTACCATTACTCTATACTTCATATTCCATTTCTGCAACCATTTTCTCCATGATCATGCAGGAATACACGCGTTTTTAGAACATAAACAGATAAAACAACGATTTCTTGAGAGATGGGGAGAGGGAGGGATTGGAACATTTTGTTGGGTATTTAGATTGTGGTGCATACGGGCTATTGAACAGACATTCTCTTTTCCCCTCTCCCATATAATCTACAGGCTCTGACATACACCTGACAATACAGACTCATGCTAATTTATAATTCAAAATTTTTTCCATTCTCACAACCATCTAATACATGCACCTGGGTATACAGATACACACAAATTCTTAGAACACAAACAGATAAAGCGAGGATTTCTTAGGAAATGGAATGGGAGGGGGCTGGAACATCTTGTTGCGTATGTGAATTATGGTACACAGAGTCGGGGTTCGAATCTCCTGTTTACATCGGGGACCTGCCTATGTTATACTATATTATACTCTTCATATTCGAACAAGTGTTTTCCTCATTTCTACACGACTGGTCAAACTGGGACTAAATGAAAGTTTCAAAAATACCTGAGCATCCACCATATGTATTGGAAAATGTTCAGCGACTCTTATAACCTCCTGTTTACACCAGGGAGTCAGTAGCTTCAGCTACACTATACTACACTTTATGCTCGGACATCAAATTTCCTCATATCTACACGACTGGTTGAACTGGGGCTAAATGAGAGTTTCAAAAAAAAAATATCCAAACAAGCCCCCCCCCCCGATATATGTTGGAAAGTATTCAGCGATAAAGATTCGAAGCTAAAAGCGCGCCGCGCCGCGCCGAATAATGTTTCAATCCAGGCTGGAGATAATTTTCACTTTTTGATAAGACAGATTCGAAAATCTAATAATTTATAACGCGAATTGACACATCCAAACTACATATTATCGTACTATTTCACCTACGGATTGGTAAAGCACAAAGAGAATTAATTAGGATGATGCAATAAACGCAATACGCCATGTATAGATATATTTTTTCTGTACAGCCACCGACGACTCAGTCGTCGCAACGTGCGAAAATATCTTCCTGATAAGAGCGCGACAAGTTTAGACCTGTCTGGAATTTCGATATTTAATAATTTTTTTTTTTTGATGACTCATCTAAAGTTTGGTAAGAAAGAAAGAAAGAAAGACCTGCGAATAATCCATACTCTCCTAATACTTCGATTCGTGAAACGACCTCTTTTCGAGTGTTGGTATGATGAGGAGAGGGAGAGGGGGCTGGGTTGTGGTACTCTCGGACTCAAGATAGGGGGTATAGACAAACATTCCCTTTTTTCCCCCTCTCACCATCATGGTTCCTGCAGCCTACCTTTGGCCGTGATATATTCCATATTCAATTATTATTATTATACCCGAAAATATAGGTTCAATCACAAGGGAAGGGATGGGAGCTGTAATCTGTGGTTCCCTCAGGGTAGGAGACAAACAAACACTTTTTCACTCTTACCGCCATATGTGTTATATTTCATATTCCAATTATTATTATTATTATTATTATTATTATATATACAAAAATACAGGCTCCACCATGTGTGGGAAACTGGATTGTGTGGATAATGGGGAGAAGAGGGGTCTGGGGTCATGGCTGGCAATTATATACAAAAGTATACTCGCTTCAACCGCGGAGCGTGAAAATCTGAACCGACTCAACAAGGGGGATGAGGAGGGTGAGGGAGGGGCACTCTGAATTGTAGTTTCCCTAGAGTCTGGGAAACGGACCTCTTTCTAACATACCCATTTATCTGCATACTATCATCATCATACATACGACACAACCAGTCGATTTCAATCACGAACCTGGACATCTGGATCAAGGGGAAGACGAGGGACACTCTAGATTGTAGTTTCCCCGGAGTCTGGGTTGTGAACCTTTTTCTAACCTACCCATTTACCTATACTGACATATCCACGCCGTAAGTATCCCATATACAACACAACTAGTAACCTATACTTTGAGAGAGATGAAAGTTACAAAAATAAATTCGAATCAAGCGTGAGGGAGGGGGGGGGGCAGTAAACGGGTCCACTCTTCATCACACGATAAGTACCTACCCAAGTGCCTATCCATATACGACGCCTGTCTGCCATTTCCAAGACCAAGAGTCTGATGCAATTTGTATTCCAATTATTAATGTACGCAAAAATACACTCGGTTCAACCATAGGGAGGGGAGGGGGCTGTTGATGGGTCCACTGTTCATCACACGGTAAGTACATACCCATATCTATACGACGTATACAATCACCGACGCGTCGAGAGAGAATTTACCTGTACCCACCATCTCACCGCGCCTTCTGTAACCAGCTATACCTATACTATAATACACACTCTCGATCAGCTGATTTCAAGGTCAAATTTAGCCTGTTTTTTTACGCAGAATCTGGCTCCGAAGAAGAAGACTTAGGCCACGCCCTCCCTGTACATTTTAAATGGGACGGGGTCAATGTACTCCCCATTTTTACACTACTGTCGTGGCTTAAAACAAGTTTAAAACACTGTTTAAAACATGTCTGTTTTAAATATTGCAAACCTGCTTCGTTGTAAAAATGTCCTGTTTTACTAAAATTTTGGAAAACTGCTTCAGCGACATCATCAATGCACTGAAGCCCTCGACGTATTGTTTCAAAAACGGCAAGCATTTTCACCTTGGACGGCTTACAATGTTCTCTCTCGGCATCACCGTCCTCTTCTTCACGGTTTTCACAGCCCCAGGTACTTCAGGGCTGAACAAAGCCCAATCTCCACACCTTTTAGGATTTAGGATGAAGGTGGGTGGGTTGTGCTCGCGTCGCGTGGTGAACAAAACCACTTCCATCTTCTATACCACCAAGCACAGCCCTGCCGACTCGATCCAGCGGGTCAGCATCTCTAACGCTCTGGTTAACTGGTCGCCTGACCTCTTCTGTCGTCTCTACTTGACACGCCACCAGCGTGCCGTCGGCGTATCAGATCAGTTTGACGCCTGATGGTATAGTGCCCAATGCCCATGCCCTAGTGTCAGCTTCTGTAATCCGTTGTAGACGACGTTTCACAAGATAGGTCCGTGTACTGATCCCAGTGGAATGCCATCTCTCGGCTAACGGGGCCAATTTAAGAGTTGGAGCGACTTGTGAGCAGGAGAGGGAATCGAGTACATTCCAGTTCGTATGGCCATTATGTCAAATTTGGAAGTAAACCTATGATAGTTAACAAGGTTTGCTTGTTATTTACACTGAGGCAGCTCGATTCATTATCTGATTTCCAGCGAGTTCTTTGCTCATTCCGGTGAGTTAATCTTTAATTTTACGACGGTGTCGATTTGCGTTTATCGTATAATGCGAAATAATGGCCCTTTTCGATTTTTCTCGCCCTATAGCCAACGATTGTGGATACGGAAAACACATGATACTGTCCAGTCGAGTAACCGTATGAAATCTACGATTTACTTAGCAAGATTTGGCATTAAATAAATCGCCGAATGAGTTGGGTTTTTCAACGTCTAGAATACTGGCTGTGTAGCATGGTCCTGGTCACGGGAGTAAAATCGACTTAAAATTGAATCACGTATGAAATAAACTTACCGCATTAAAAGTTCTTTACGAAGGTTATTGATGTATACGAGAGACCATTGGGAAAGAAGAAGAAAAAATAATGCATGCGTATGTTTTTATAATATCGGGTTATAATACGCTGGTGAGCGTACTTAGCGTAAATGTTCCGCATGATATTTCGGTGTTATTTGAATTATTATTACTGATGTAGACTGCGTAAAGTGAACCTTACGGATGCGGAGGAGGTTCGTAACTTTCGCGTATATAAGGTTATTTTTTATTTGTTTATGTTCGATTTAACGTTAACCATCGCACGTTGCTCGCAGAACGTTTTATAAATATACTCGCTGTTGTGCGGGAATGCGATGCGAATGTATTTATCAAATTTTAAAGAAGAAGAGAAAGACGTTGATAATTTTCGACATAAAGCGAAGGTGAAGCCGCTTATGAAGCAAAACCGACGTTGCTTATTGCGGTAAATGGGGCGGCAGTGCCATTGCCATCGTTCGAGATCTCCTTCTGGAAAAGAACATGGGTGGCTGCTGCGTGCTCTGCTGCGTTCCTGTGCCGCTGAATTGATGCGAAGCCGAGTATGAAAGTGTTGAAGAAAATGTCGAACTTTCATAGCCGGTGCGAAAAAGAAGGAATATTGAACATCTAGATACCGTACACCGGGGCTATTTGGGATGAAGTTGTTGTGTTTCCACACAAAATGGCTACATTTTGCAAGATCTGAAAGTATAAATATATAGAATCACCTGTTTTGTGATTGAGATGTGTAGTGAGCATTGTAAGGAACATTGCCAGTATCTACCGTGGACGAGCCTAGTTATTTCGTAGACATAGGCGGATCCTGGATTTTCTCTGGGGGGGGGGGGGGTGCGGAGGGGTGGTGGTGAAAAAACATGAATCATACTTTATTTTATTTATTTATTTTTATTTTATTTTACAGTACATTGGTTAATAAAATCTCTTGCATTTAACTCTTGTCGGACTCTATTCCCCCAATATTGGCCCATTTCTGGGCAAATCCCTCTCTACACATCCCTTCCACCTTTTCCTCTCTCGGACTTGGTCCCCACTCCTGAACTATCTCGTCTCTCCCTCTTGTTTGTGGTCTTCCCCTGTTGCGCTTCCCTTTCCTTCCTCATCTATCCTCTTGCCTAAGTAGAGGGGTTACATAACTTTTCATCACTTTTAAATATCTTGTAAATTTGTTAAGTTTTGACGCATAATATTTGTCAATTTTTTAATCAAAATGAGATTATTTCCTCTCAATTCTTCATGAAGTCGAGTAATGAGATTTTTGAATATTTCTATCAATTTTCTATTAATTTCCTACATTTTTTCAAGTTTTCTTCAGTTTTATATACATGGAGATTTTCATTCAGGTACAGTTGAAGAATTCTCAATTTTTAGCTCACGTTTCATTACTTTTATAAATCCCAAAAATTTCTCAAATTTCCATTGTCCGAACAAGTTTGAAAAATTCCCAACTTCGAAATCCACTTCTTATTAATTTCTCACACTTTGTCAATTTTTTTAAGTTTTTCACTTTTCAATATAAATAAAGATTTTCATATTTTATTTTTTCTGACATAACTGACTTTCTTACTAACGCAATCTAGTTTTCCATCATGTTTGATCTTTCTACAAAATCCTTAGAATCCTTGAAGTTTTCATAATCAATATTAGGTAAATCATTTTCACTAGAAAATGGCCTCAATTTTTCATTTCAACAAATTTGGAAAACTCTCAACGATGGTATCCAAAATTTCTAAATCCGTACATTTAGAGCTTTTTTAAATCTTTTATACAGATAAGAATTCTCTGTCTTACGCACTCATAAATTCCTAGCGCAGTTGAAGATTTCTCAATTTATATCTTGCATTTGATCACTTTAATAAATCTCAAAAATTCCTCAAGATTCCAAAATAAATATTTACCGATTGTCCAAAGAAAAACATATCATTTTTCAACAATTTTCTGTCGAGACTATAGCTATGAAATTTTTAAATTTTTGTATAAATTTTCTATATTAATAAGGTTCTTTTCTAGCTTTTAGCTAAGTCTCAAATTCTTCAGTTTTAATCCGAATTTGAGCCCTAAAATTTGCCAAATTTTTCCAACAAAAATTCACTCGTATTCAAAGCAAAATCTCTCAATTTCTCATTAAGATAAGTTTGAAACATTCTCAACTTTTATAATATTTTCAAAATAATTATTTACATTTCTTTACATTTTTCCAATTTCTTAACTTTCAATATAACTTACAAATATTTTTATTCCAGTAGTCATAGATTTCTCCAATTTTAAATATGTATTCTTAACTGAATCAAATCCAAATCAATAGAATACCAGTTGAGTGTAAGCTTTCAGGTCTCAATTTGGTCTTCTGCGTTTTAAAGAGTTTTGGTTTAGGTTCCATGAAATTGTTGAATTTGAATGGGTTCCGGATTCGATTTCAGTTCCAGTTCCAAACACTGGTAATGTATCTTATAAAGTTACTTTCCTCCCAAAAACATATTTCATTAAGACGAGAAAGTCGAAGTAGGTCTTGGAACAATAAAATAACACGTCGAAATCATTCTACAAAACGAGTTCATAATACCTCAATTTAGTGTTCTATGATGATTTTTTCTAGATTTTAAGAAAAGTAAGTCAACTTTCAATCGTGGATTTCGGAAAATAAAAATAGTCGATCGATACAATGGAAGTTTTGCATCAAATTACTCATTTTCACAATCCTGATAACGTCTTTCAAAGGCTGATGATTCAAATGTTGACCACCAGATCTTAAATTATGAAATCATCAATACAGCATCTCTGAAAATTAGAGCGACTGAAGACCTCTTTTTCCTAGAGAAAGGTGAAAATAAATGATATGGTTTGATAAATAGATTTGTGACACAGGTATTGAGACGGGTAAGTCAACTTAGATATCAAAGAAATAAAATGACCGACGCCTCGAAATTCACACCCATCTAGACGAGTAATTACTTATTTTTACTAATAATTTGTCGCTGTGTGGCCGAGTGGATATCGGGTCCGCTTAGCAATCTTTGCATCTCAGGTTTGATTCCCACCAACGCCGGGAAGCTAGTGGTGATATTCGAATACCCCCACTATCATCCTAGCGAACACAGCGACTAAAGTATCAATCTAGGTGGGGGAAGATAATGCGTCCTGTGACACCGCCAGTTCGAACGAACAAAACATCACAATCACAGGGCGTGTTACCACCGGATCTAAAAGATTGGGACTGTCGAGTGCACGTTGTGGCTAACTTACTCAACGTCGTGAAACACGTGGCTAGTAAACAAAACTGCAGCTGCACACTCTTCGGCACAGAGAAGCAAAACTCTAACGCAACAAACCGTGGGGAAAGCAACGGCAAACTACCCTGACTAACCTAACTGTAATATAACTATCATCTATGTGACTAACCCTGCCCAAGAAAGTCGCGCGTCAGAAACCGCGACCGCCAACGTCCGGCATCGGATACGGCACCTAAAGAAGAAGAAGAAGGCGAAGAAGACTAATCATTTGTACACTTATTTCGTAAAAGAACGGGAAAAAAATCGACTAACAATTCTTCAAAATTGAATGAGTTGTGTGGTCTGAAGCTGAACAGGAATGCCCGAAAAATATAATATACAATTAGTTTACTTTCTCATCAATGCCGACGTCCCTTTTGGTTTATAAACTCGAATTTTTTGCTTCTAGCTCAACTATCCTTTCATTGAGTTTTTCCATTATACCGTGGGAATATCCTTCAAATATGGCCAGTTTTTAATTGATTTTGTTGTATGAATCCTAGTCTTTAAATAAATCATCCGGTATACTCATTTGTTCATGTAACTTTTGAGAAGAAAGTGAATAATAATGAATATTGTCAACAATAGAAAATGTTCATATCAAGCAAATATCACTTATGTACTTCTTTTGCAAATTCTTTAGCTCTGTTTTCGGAGGTGACACTTCACTTTTCTTGACAGCCTTGTTTTCTAATAAAAAATAACAAAATAAACGGGGATGAAGAATAAAATTTGTCCAAGAGAATTATTTTCAACCATGTACGTAACCTCATGAGTCAATACTGGTATACAGTCCTCAGGGTGGGGGGGGGGGGGCTCTGGGTTGTGGTACCCTCGGGACAAGGGACAAACACACTTTTTTCCCATTCACCAACGCGGTACTTGTAGCCATCTGTACTATACTACACACTCGATTAGCTGATTTCAAGGTCAAATTAACTCAAAATTTTACTCCAACGAAGAGGAATTAGGCCACGCCTCACTGTACATTTTGTCCGTGTACTCCTCATTTTTACACTACTCGTGGAGCAACCAACAGTTGACTGCCTTGATAAATTGTTCTTCCTCTACGCGTCCACCCTACTCGCGGTGACAGGAGAGCTGAAAAAATTGAAAAGAAAAAAGATACAAAGAGGAAATAGAAAAGATTCATTACAATTTGTGCCTCAAGGGGAAGGGGTGTCAGAAATTGAGGTAGCTAGTAACAACTTATGGTACAAGCGTGCTAAGCTTACAGCCTACAGGTGGACAAAATTTCCTTGTCTGAAGAGATGGAGGGACACCAAAACAATACCATTCTCCATAACAGTTGGAGTCCAGAGGCATGAGAGGGTAAGGAAAGAATAAAGAAGACGAAACAAAATCATGGTATCACTCCAGCACACTACTTACGTACATGGGTGGCATCAGAGGAGCGCCGCTCAGACCACAAGACAGTTAATGTTTTCATTTTTATGTAGAAAAAAAAAAGAAGAAAAAAAGTAGGTAAAGCACCATATTTCAAAATTTGATTTGTCACGATACGTCAATTTCAAGAACTCCTCACAAATCCATTTGTAGCCCAGAAACTCTTTCTCTTTTTCAAAATGTTCTAAGTCGTAATATGAAGAATTAGTTTCCACAGCTTTTCACGCATTTTATTTTATTTTTCTTGTAGAACAGTTGGAAAAATTTAGGTTCTCCCCCCTTCCCTAAATAAATTTGCTTCGCTACGGCTCTTCTGTCTCTTCTGTCTTTACTTTAAATAATAATTTTCCTCGCCTGAAGTGAACTCTGAGATACAAAGGCAGCCTCATTGGTATATGTTGTAGGCATTACTAACGTATTTACCTGTCTTTCGTTTTGAATTTTTGTAACTTTTTCGAGCGTCGAGAAAACGTCAGGCTTTACTCAAGGGATAATGCGAACAGCTGCGTATGGCGCGTTCAAGTAAATTTATCTCAATAACTCCATATTGAAGTAGCTCCTTCGAATTCAAACGTTAAAATCGATACAATTACAAAACGAAGTAAGTAAATATGTAGGCAGGAGAGAGTTGTAATAAAAACTGGCACTAGTGTTACTATATCTCTTGTCAAATAACTTTCACAAAGAGTAAAAACAAAATTTATGGAAGTTTTTCTTCACTTATATTTCGCTCTTGCCGTGTACTAGGTATCCTTACTTTAGTTAATGACCCTTCGCTGAATGTATTTGCAGTAGTTTGTCCATCTTTTTAAAAATTTTGTTTATTATTTCTCAATGACCGAATATCTTCTTTTGATGCAGAATTTGTATATTATTTCCTCTTTTTTACATTTGTCGAAAATTCCGACTTCGACATTAATTATTAGTATCCCACTGTAATTAGTACCTAGTCGAAATATTGAATTCATGTGGTCAATTAATCGCTCGAAAATGACAGCCCCGGATGCTTTCACAAAGCAAAGCTTTTGAGCCTTGTAACCCTAAAATTCGACTTCGACTGACAGCAGTAGTGTTTTGTTATTGTTAATAGCCGAAATGATGAAATAGATAAGGTATAAAAGGTCCAGTCCCTATTATAATTTCTCGTACCGGACAGCCTCAGATACTTTAACAAAGCCACTCGCTTGAGCCTGTTAACCCAAAACTAACGTTACACATCTGGTAGCCAGCAAGAGACCTCAGTCTCATTTCTGTTCAGATCTGCGTATGGTTCAGATGTGGACTTTTCTTGCGTTCTCGTATTTCATGTAATGTACTGTGAACGTGAATTTGTGCTCGTGTTTGTGTTGACGCTGCTCCAAGCAGAATTGTGAAGATTCTCAGGTCAGATAATCGTTAGCTTAGCTACCAATTTTTCTGAAGTTGATCTCGTTCTCTCTATCTCGCTTTTTCTATTTCTCTCTCTCTCTCTCTCTCTTTCTCGCTAGCGCTCGCCCGCTCACTGGCCCCAAGTGGCAATACGACTCCTCGTGTCGGCCAGCAATAACATGTATTAAAATAATAATAATAATAATAATAATAATAATAAGTGAATATATTTTACTCCCCCCACCAACAGCCGAGAAGGCCAATTACAGGCAGGGGGAAATTGAATGCACAGTACAAGGAATTACGTATGTTGAGTACGCTCATACTTATATATGTACATTGTAAGCATACCCTCAGTATTCTGCTATTGCTCAGCCATACACCACATCTACTTAACACAATATGCTTATGCCAGCATCCTATTCGATTCAGGCATAGCCTCATCCTATTCAACACCTGCCCCTACTTCCAACACAATCACTATCCCTCACACTCACACATTCTGTCATGTCATGCGGTGCTCCCTTCGCCTTCTCCCTGCCCTTTCAGGTGATCTAGTTTTAGCAAACTGTTCATCGGCGAATTGATTGAAAAATTCCCCGAAGTTGGGAACTGGAGTCAGGATCTAGAAGGTCAACAGTGGAATTCATCTCCAGCAGATCATTAGCCAGTCTCATACCTCTTATTATTGGCGTATTTTTCTACATTTTGGTGTGGCAATAAGGAATTTGGAACAGTTTATGCTTACATTGCAAGGAGCGGGGTATGATGATATTCATTTTAGACAACTGGTTGGAGTCAGAGATTTTGTATGTTAGAAGATCCTGGATGTATCGAATTGAAGCCATATCTCTGCGAATTGCTAAATATTGAAGTTCAAATCGACCAAGAAGTTCATTATAAGACATGTCGGGGGGGGGGGTAGTAGTGGAACGTTTTAAAATGCAGAAAGCGGAGAAACCGTTTTTGCATTTGCCCTAAAGACTGACTGACGCACTGTAGAGCAAGGTACCAGACAGATGACGCAAATTCCAGCTGAAAACGTTCTAACGCGTAGTAGAAAGTTAAGAGGGTTTCAATGCGTGAGAAAGAGTATGAAAAACGGAATGTAAGACCCAGCATAGATTTTTCTTTATTACGAACTACGGTAACATGAGACGCAAACGTTAGAGCAGAGTCGATGGTTACACTCAGGTCCTTAATTTCAGTTACCACCTCGAGTTTCTGAGTTTTTAGGAAATAATTAAATCGTAGTGGGTTTTTCTTTCTGGTGTACGTAATTTGAACACATTTCATTATAGATTCAGTTGGAGGTTGTTGTAGTCACACCATGGCACTTAATGATCCTGGCCTGAATAAGAAAGTGTTGTTTATTTTGAAAGAATTCTCCGACATTGTGATTTTGAAAGACAGTTGGTCCATATAAGACTCGGTGGTGTACCTACAGAGTGTCTCCTGCGCAACGTTCATATTATGAGACAAATTGCAGCAAATGATACAAACCCACAGAAAAATGAAGCAGTCAGTGAAACAGTTGATTTTTGACGATGATTTTCTTGAAAAAGTGAAGAAGGATATTGAACTTCAAGATCCTATTTGTGAGCTTATCAATGCTGTTCAAAGTAAGAATGCTTAACTAGCCGAAATTTGTGATAAATGGATTGATTTGAAACTTCCTGACGAATATAAGAAATTTGAAGACAAATTAGAAAAACGGAAAAAGGTCGCGTTAATTCAGTATGCGCACTATCTGCACTTCATGCACTAGTAGTATAATATATTATTTCATTGATTCGTGTTACACATATGTTTCCGCGTACTGAAAACGATAAACGATCGAACAAATACGCAGTGATAACACGTGATATTGTCGGCTATTGAAAAGTGAACGTGAATAAAGTGCAGTAAAACCAGTGTTTTTGTTTCCGGAAAATCTTATAGTACAGTATATAAAGCTATGGGGAATGACGAACTATTAGTAAAAATAAAAGATAATAAGAGGTGAACTCGAAGAAATTAAAGCTACAACGACCGAGACTAACAACAAAATAACTATAGTCTGAACGAGAAATTGAAAGAAATATTGAATAGGGAAGCGAACGATTGAGAGGAAGTTATGCAACTCAGAGAAGAAAACGAAAATCTAACTCGTCGCCTTGATTTACTTGAACAGTATAGTAGACGTGAATATATAACAATCACAGGAATACCAGCTCCAGACGTCGCGAGGGAGACAGAAGAGAATTTGACTGAGGAAGTACAAGCGGCCGTGGCGAAACTCAGAGTCAAACTGCAGGAGCACAATATAAGCACTGCCCATAGGCTCCGGATGAAAAGAAATGGCGACCTACCAGTAATAGCCAGAATGAATAGCAGGATGAAGAAGAGGCAGTTGATCCTCAATTCAAAAACACGCAAGCTGAAAAACGTGTTCATAGAAGAAGACTTAGCTCCACGTGCGAGACAGATATTCTCAGTCGCGCTCAAAATGAGAAATGAGTGCCATATTGTGAGCACATGGCACAGAGATGGAAAAATATTTATTTGAAAGTATCGCGATGGCGAAACTACAGTAATAGAACGTAGAATTGAATGAGTACAAAACGCTCTAGCTGACACCTGGGAATATTGGAGAAAGCCAAGACTAAGAAGGAGGCCAATTCCAGCAAAATGGATCAAGAGGAGACCCACCACCCCCTACAAATCGAATCAATACCAGGCTCCACACAAAACAGCAGACCCTCGACCAAATGGGTGTACAGATCTAATTATAGCAATAGTGATACTGGTAGTAGTAATAAAAACAAAACGGCGATGATACCTTAGTTAGCCGGGAGAAATAAAAATAATAATAATGTTAGTAATAAGAAGTGAAATGTAAGCTGAACTCCGCCTCACCCCATCATGCCTTGTCAGCAAGAGCAAAAAAGACTTAACCCCTCAAACCGCTCAAAGATTGGCATAGATAATACAGACAGAGAAACAAGCATAAACGTTATAGAACATATAGATCACAAAAAAGGTAAAAACGCTAACAATTATTGATGGGAAAAGAAAAATTCTGATGCTACGGATCCTTATTGCTATTGCCCGGCAAAATTGAATTGAATTGAATTGAATTATTTATTTATACCCTACCACTGAGGCTCTGCTCGTGTTGGTTGGGCTTATAATTTTACAACATGTTTACATTATAATTTTTACTTACATTTACTTCGTATATATTATGATATCAGTTAGTTTGTTATTTAGTTCAAGTTCAAGTGTGCGTCATTCAGCTCTTTTTTTTTCTATTATAGTTCGTATTACTTTTTTGTATTTCGTAATTACAAATCTGATCTTGAAAATAATGTATTACATAACCCCAAGCAATTTTGGAGATATGTAACTTCCAAGATAAATGAGTCGCCCACCGATTGTGTCTTCCGAGATGGCGACAAAACCCTTACTAGCCCTGAATAAATTGCAGCTACCTCGCCAAATACTTTTCTTCTGCATGTACCAAGACTACAAATAGCGCTATCCATTACACTGGTAAATATATCAATCTTCTAGTCAACATTGAGCATATTAGCTTTTGTTATATCCGTGCAGTTCTTGAGAAACTGCCCCCCTCAATGACCCTTGGTCCAGATGGAGTGCCTCCCTTCATCTACATATAAGGCCGCAAAGAACTTCTGGCAATCCCACTCCACCATATCTTTAATTTGGTATTAAGCACATCAACCTACTCATCAGTCTGGAAAATAGTCAAAATTATACCCATCCCGAAGGGTAATCCTAGCGATGAAATTTCAAAATATCGGCCCATTGCCTTACTACCTACTGCAAGCAAAATGTTTGAAACTATTCAATACACCAAAATTTACAGCCAAGTGAAACATAAACTCACAGATCAGCAACACGGCTTTATTACTGGAAAGACAGTAGTTATCAACATAACTAAATTTATTGCTTTTCTGGCTGCGGCCATTAACATTGGACTGCAGACAGATGTCATTTATACAGACTTCTAGAAAGCTTTCGACAGAATTGATCACCAGATTTTGCTCTCAAAACTATGGGCGCCTGACACGGCTTATATGCTCATATCTCCAAGATCGAATCCAGTTTGTTCAGTTTGCAGAGATTCGATCTGTACCATTTAGAAATTTGTCTGGGGTGCCATAAGGATCCCACCTTGGGCCTCTCCTATTTAAGATTTTTGCTAACGACATTTGGGAAATGGTCAAAGAGTCTGAGGTTCTTCTATATGCCGATAACCTCAAAATATTTAAAGCCATTCAATTCCTGAGGGACGCTACTTTACTCCAAAACGATTTTGATGCTCTAGTTGTTAAATGGTCACAGCCCAATAGAGGTACACAGCCACAGTGCTTTTACTGTACTTGAAGATTTCAGCAGAAAGACTGTCAATTCCTGGGGCTCGTCCATTTTCCATCTTCCTTATCACAGCTCTAATCTCTGTTTGCAATATGGATACAGCAAGGCACTCTTGCACAGTATATTGTGGGAGGGAGTCGACAGCTGCATCATCCACAGCTGTGGAAGTGTTGAGTAGGGTACTGTAATACTCCTTTCGCCGCGCTGCAATTTCCTCTTCATTTTTCAGTAGGTTTCCAGCACTATCTTTGATGGGGCAGTTGACACTTCTATGCGGTCCATAGATTTTGTTAACGGCCTTCTAGAAGGAGGCAGCATCGTGTTGATGGGCAAATTTTTGTATCTTATCTGTTTTCTTCCTGTATCAATGTTTTTGGCTTGCCTGGTAAATCCGTTGAACCTCTGCTTTAGCTTCCCTGAATGCTTGAAAGGTTTCCTGCATCTTGGGGTTTGTAGTAGAGATGCATGTGTTTGTTCTTTTCAGCTTCAGTGCCCGCTCAATCATCTGCGCCTTTTCATTGAGTAGCAGGTTGTTAATCAATAAAACGGAAGATATTTTCCTTCGAATACCTACAAAGGGATTGGGCTTGGTATCCCTTCAGTAACTCTTCAGACGTCAATTCCATGGTATAATATTGAAACTGCTTGCTGTACACAAATTTCAGAAATCATTCTTAAATTTGTTCTATCTGGCAATCTATTATTTCAATAATATTCAGGCGCCACATTGAAGAAGCAAATTTTAAATGAGAACGTACTCAGGTAAAATATATTGGAGCAGAAGAGTTATGAATGTGATTGGCGATAAATAAAGCCAAGCAGATCTGGCTTTTGTAATAACCCTGTTTCACTGTGGGATAAATGTTAACCGTGAGTCAATAATGACACTTCCCTTACCTCTACCTTAGTATCCAGTGTGTGGTTATTGATGTAATACGATAATTGGTATTTTATTTCTGGTTATTATAATTTGGTGGCATTTTTGTAAATTTATGGACAGATTATTTCGTTTACATCATATGCTGAAGGTACTTTTAGATCAGTTTGAAGTAGTTTCGAACTGTCCGCCTTATGGAGTATTTTTTCAAAAGGTGTCACATCATCTGCATACGTATATTAAGTACTTCAGAGTGTTCAATATATTATGATGGTAGATCGTTTATAAATAGATTAAATAGTAAGGGACTTAAGTGGGAGCCCTGTGGGACTCCAGCGGCTGCTATATAAGACGTTGAGACTTCTCCACGGAAAACCGCACCTTCTACATCCTTCCCAGTTGGTAAGATTCCAGGAGTTTGATTAGAGGGTTCGAAAAACTATAGTTTTGTAACTTCATCAATAGAATCATGTGGTGAACTATGTCAAAAGCCTTCTTAAAATCGCGGGTGTATCACATCGGTTTGTGCACCATCATCAGATACCGTACTTAGTACATAGACTTACAAAATTACGTATGTGTGATGACGTATTAATAATTCCTCTAAAATAACTTTAATAAAACGACTTTTTTTTTGTTGGAAATTTCAAGCCATTAAATATAGAATTTTTCTAAGAATTACCCCTTGCGTTCATTTGGGCGAGTGACTCTTGGAAAAAATTTGAATATTACAGACAGATAACGCCAGCCTGCTTCATTATTCTCTTTTCCCGGTCGGCACGAGCACATAATATATGTAAATGTAATACTCGAATGCTAGGAACAAAGTTTTGAAAGTTGAAATTTGTATTTGTGTTTCAATTCTCTACACGCAAGAATTCTCCGCTCGAATTAATTTGATTCGGAATGGTTTAATTAAAGTGTATTATGAGAAAGCAATATGTAGAAAAACACATCCTCGAAAGTTAACTTATTTAATGCAGCTGGAACAAAAATCTTGGTAAGATTACTTTAAGAATGGAATCGGTGCATAGTTTTTATGTCCCACCTCCACGTTTGTTTCTACCATCAGAGATGGAGACTTCGCGTTGACTGTCGGCTTCCTGTACCCATAGGGAGAGACATAAATCAATCAAGTTACAACCATCCGCCAATAAAATTATAGTTTCTTGTTCATGTTCCAATTCATTCATTATTATTATTATTTTTTTTTCAAGTTCTCCCTTCAAATTTTAAACAATTTATTTCGGATTCATTTTCCCGGCCTATTGAAGTGCTTGATTGTAATCTCTCGAAAATAGGCTTCCGGGCGTTCATGTACTGTTGTCGTTTTATTCCCTGTTGGCTTTCAGGTATACCAAAGAGATTAAATCGATTTTGATTGATTACATTTTTTCTTCAACTTTCCAATTTCTTTATTCTCGCATTTTCATTAGTTCACGAAATATGTTCGTAATTTACGTTGACAGGCAAGAGGCATGATGAAACTCGAAAATTATTTTGTCGCGTTTTTTCTCTCACAGTGCTTCCACGCTTCCTCTTTTCGAACTCCTTGAACGTCATTTTACAGTTTCTTCTAATTGAATGGCTCCCACAGTGCAGATGCTATCGAAAAAAATAATACTTTATAACGAAAATAAGGGAAAATAGGAACAAAAATCACCGTCAAACTTGCTGAGAAGGGATCAGGATCCTTAATTCCGAAGCAAGTTTGACATATATTGTAATCGCCTTATAAAAGGCGTAATGCCGAGCAAAGTCGGTTTAGTTCCTCTCTCGGTGCTCAGTCGTAAACAAATTTCCGTATTGATTATTCTTTCTGTATACCGGAGAAAAATTCTTTTTTCTTGTCTCTGATCGATTCGAAGAAGTTCCTGGGGAAACATTAGTTATAGAATGAACGTTGTGAAGAAACATGAGGTACCTTTCAGTAGGGTAATGTCTCGTAAATGTGCGCCGTGCGCACTTACTTTTTGAAGCGCTAACTCTGGTTGTAATCGGTATTTTGGCTTGAAAATTACACCGTCTATTGTGGGCAAACACCGTACTACATGCTAAAGAAGATTTCTGTTCACAGTATAAGTACCCGTACTAGAGTGAATTTGATGGGAAAAGACAAATTCATAAGCCTAGGTTTATAAGTGTGCACGAGGAGGAATGAACTTCCAGGTAATTCCTTCGTAAAGAGCAAATTTGGCTTGCCCGTGCGGTAGTTAGACGCTCTCACAAAATTCCGACCATTATCAGACCAAATAGTTTTAGGTGACCCTCGACGAGCATCAAAACGCTTGAGAGAATCAATAAGAAACGCGGTGGTGGTCAAACTTGACACAATCTCAATATGGATGACTCTCGATGACATGCACACGAAAATGACTGTGTAGACCTTGGACGTTTTGATGATTGCTACCTACCAGCGCAATGAGAGTGGCAAATCCGTTACGTCTTACCCAAAGAAGGCACGAAACCGTTCTGTCAGATACCTGCAAGATGGTTTTGAGTTCATTAGTCAGAATTGAACGTCTTCCACCAGAGATTCAAGCCGAATACCATAAATTTATGGACGAATATGAGTAATTGGGGTAATTTTTTGGAGGTGCTGGTCATCTGGGCGGACCAAGATTTGGCGATACATCTTTTCGATGTCGGCAGCGAATGCAATGGGGTGCAGACGAAAACGAACGATCGTATCAAAGATATCCATCTGCAAGGTAGGCCCAATCATCAAAATGTCATTTAATGACTGGCCTGATCTGGTTTTGTATGAAGCATGGGACACGGTTCTGACTTTGGTAGTTGACTTGTCAGGTCGTACAACAGGCAACTGAGGTAGAAAGTAGTCGTTGGTTGACTGATAGGTGTCCGCATCATAGAAACGAAAACATGGCCCAATTCCTCATATTCGCCCATAAATTTATGGTATTCGGCTTGAAGCTCTGGTGGAAGCTCATCTTTAGAGTTTTCCGGTTCATAAAACTCATCAGAATCACATAATCTGCGCAGCTGCGCCTCGATGGTAGAGATGGTTGAATGGTATGAAAGGGCGTAGCAGAATGTGGATGGTGAGGTCTCCACATTCTCGACAGGAACAGCCCCGATGGCTAACCAATCAAACACGGAATTTCGTGGAGTTACTTCTCCAACTTCAATGGTTTGGTGGAGGAGGCACTTCTCTACATACTTTGCGCCAAGTATGATGTCGACTTCTCGACATGGCAAGGTATCATCAGCAAACCGGATGTGGTCTGCTTTGCATTTTAGCAGGTCCAATGAAGCAACTGACACTTCGTATTTAATGGCTGCAGGTGGCATTGACACTGGTGGAAAGTGGAGACTCCATCAATAGCGGTTAAAAGTGGACGGCCAATCACCAAGTGAGCTGGGGTGACCGCCACATACTCCTTGTTAACTTTCAGGTTACGCAAAAAGGCCGCGAATTCAAAACAGCCTCGGTTTGACTGAAAAACGTGCAGTATTCTTCGAAAGTTAGGACTTGCTCTCCTATAACTCGGCGAAAATGGTGTTTAGCCGACTTAACTGCGGCTTCCCAGATTCCTCCGTGATTTGGTGCACGAGGAGGAATGAACTAACAGGTAATTCCTTCGGAGAGTGCTAATTTGGCTAGGTCGTGCGAAGTCAAATCCAGGTAGTTAGACGCTCTCACAAAATTCCGACCATTATCAGACCAAATGGTTTTTGGTCACCCACGACGAGCAGCAAAACGATTGAGAAAAATCAAGAAACGCGGTGGTGGTCAAACTTGACACAATCTCAATATAGATGGCTCTCGATGACATGCACACAAAAATGGCCATACGGATCTTGAACATTTTGGTGGTTCTATGGCCCATGCATTTGCACTTAAACGGTCCGGCAAAGTCTACTCTGTGTGGGTAAAAGAATCACACTCTGTAACTCGATCTGGTGGTTACTGTCCTATGATCTGCTGCAAAGTTTCGTTACGATGTCGAATGCAGGTAACGCAGCTGCGAATTACTTTCTTCGCGGCGTGTGATAAGTCACCAACAATCCAAAACTCGCTGTTGACAAAGGTGGTGATGAAGGATTTGGTAGCGTGAAAATATCGCTGATGAAGATGACGAATGTACAGCTCCAGGAACTGAGATTTGGCTTGGAAGATGATAGGATGTTGCTTGGCAAAAGGAAGATCAGACTTCCGTAAGCGGCCTCCGACTCGAAGGATGCCATTTTCATCCAGGAACGGTGAAAGTGCAAGCAACCCACTCTTTGGCAGAAATGGTTTTGAAGCTTCCAATGCTTGTTTCTCGAGTAGGTAGTATGAGCGCTGTATATAGCGGATAAACGCATTTCTCACTTCCTCAGGTGACAGAAGAAAATTGAAGCGAGTGGAACGGATCTTGGAGTCATGAGAATTCTCAGCAAATCGAAGAACGTAAGCAAAGGCGGTAATGAGGTGTTGGTAGGACGAAAAATGGGTTATCAAAAAGCACTCGTCTGAGGCGGTGGTGGTATAACAGACGATTTTCTGCTCCTTAGTTACCTCGATAATATTCTTCGCCTGGTTGAATGGCGGAGGGATTCCGCGGTTGACAAGGGATGGTTCGTTCAGGCATAATTCGCTGTATAGTAACTGGTTAGCGGGGGTTCCGCGAGTGACTAAATCAGCCGGGTTCTCCTTGATGTTTATGTACCTCCACTTTTCAGGTGGCAGGATGGGCGTTATGCATGTCACGCGGTTGCTGACATATGGAGGGTGGCGGTTTGCTGAGCCAACTGAGAACAGTGGTGGAATCGGAAAATGCCAAAATCTCGGAGGGTATTCGATAAAAGGTTTTTACGACCCGTTGGATGAGACAAGCTAGATAAACCGCGGTTTGCAGTTCCAGTCGCGGGAGTCCTCCAACCCGACACTTAAAATGCCACCAGTTACCTGGGTAACTAAAGGCGAATAAGGGTAATCTGACGGTAACCCGAAGGTAACAAATGGGTAACTTTTCCGCTGGTAACTGGGTAACTAGAGGGTAACTGATTGCGCATCGGGAAGTGTGCGCATAAGAAAGGGAAAAAAAGAATTAGGACATTGCATTTACATAATGTAATTAATAGGTGTACTAGATGGTTGATACTCGAAAATGGGTATGCCACTAAGAACGGCGAATTCCACCCTTAAAACCACTCCCCACCTATTACGTGAATCTATACTGTTACACATTCAATCACTGAGTAAAATGATTTATTAGAATCTGTGAGAGCTCAGGAATCTGACTGAAACTACTGAGAATTCAAAAGATTATGAAATAAGTTATACCCAAATGCATAGAGACTGAATTTTTTTTTCATAAATACAATACTGCGTAGACGATATGTCAACGTTTCAGTCGGCGGCGACGAAAATCTAAAATTACACTGCACAACCGTCAAAAAAACACAAAAACGAGAGTAGCCGATTCTAGAAATATTTTTCACGCTCAATTCAAAGCCGTTCTTTATTTTTATTAATTAGCTGTCCTTTTCTCGTATTTTTTTATTTTACAGCCATTTACATAGAACAGAATTTCGCTTATTTGTTACCTTACAGATTTAGCGCGCCAATCTTCGGTCATAGGCCCTCCCCCACTCGTTGACACCGGTCCCTGACCCTTGCATCCCTCCCCCAAGCAACTCCGGCATGTTGCCTAATTTCGTCAACCCAGCGAGTGGCAGGTCTCCCTACCTTTCTTTGTCCACCTCTGGGTATCCAATCCAGAACTTTTCTTTCCCATCTTTTTACCTTCCCCCCTGGCAACATGTCCAGCATAGTCGAATTTCCATTTCTTTATTTCATATCTACAGTCCCAATCCCAACCATTGATTTTGTCCTTACCCATTTATTGGTTAACCGGTCCCTTCTTTTTCCTCCGATCATCGCCTTCTCCATTGCCAACTGAGTACTGCTTAGTTTTTGATTTTCGTTTGTGGTCCAAGTTTGAAATCCATACAGTAGTACCGGTAAAATATATGACGCCCAAATTTCAGTGGCATTTTACTTTTGAAGACATTTTTCAATGCCCAAAAGCTTTTCCACGCGTGCGTTCTTCTTTTTACAATTGTTTTTTCCGACTTGTCTTTAAAAGAGATAATTTGTCCCAGGTATGTCGTGCTATCTTCGACTCTAATTTTGTTACCGTCAATCACTATGTCTTGACTGAATTTTATGTTGTATACTACTACCGTTCTACTCGTATTTATAATGAATCCCACTTTGCCACATTATAGGGCTAGTTCATTTACCATAGTTTGCATCTCTCTTCCGTCCTGATGAGAGATAAAGCTACATCGTCAGCAAACCTCAAATTGCTGAACCATTCACCGTTTATTTTTATTCCTTTTTGTTTTCAATCCAAATTTTGAATGCTCTCATTTCAATTTTAAACTTTTTCCGTTTTGTCGAGCCGCACTCTCTCGCTGTTATTTTTGTACGAATACCTACATTTTTCTTTTATAATTTTGATACTTTCTCTGGTATTCTCTGTCGACTTAGGGCTCCCTGAATGCAGATGGGTAAATAGAATCAAAAGCTTTTTGAAAATCCATAAATAGCCGGAGTGGTTGGTTACATTCCCTAGTTTTTTCTCTTAACTGAATTGGTCAGTAGTTGTTTGATTTTTTCAAAAGTTAGCCTGTTTCGGACCTAGACATTCGTCAACTTGCGTGTATATTCGGGTTTTCAGTAATTTGCCAAAAATCTTTCCAATATTTGAACTTAGACTTATGGGTCTATAATTGTTTGTATCATTTTATCCCCCTTTTGGAAAAGTAAAATTATTTTGAAAAAACTCCATTTGGATGGAGTTATTTCTTTTTCAAATATCAAATTGGAAATTTTTGTCAGAGTTGATACTAATTCTTCTGCAAAAAGTTTGAGTTTGTAATTCCCAATCTTATCTGGACCCGTTGCTTTAGTAGGATTTAATTTCCTCAGGACAGACAAGATTTCACTTTCTATAGATGGTGATAGGTCGCTGTGTAGCCGAGTGGTTAACGGGCCAGTTCGCAATCCTTGCGTCTCGGATTCAATCCCCACCAACGCCGGAAAAGCTAGTAATACGAGTATTCGAATACCCCCGATATCATCGTAGCGAACACAGCGGCTACAGTATCAATTGAGGTGGGTAGATAACGCGTCCTGTAACCCCGTCAGTTTGATCGAACAAGGCATCACAATCATAGAGCGTGTTACTACCGGATCTAAAAGATTGGGACTGTCGGATGCACGTCGTGGCTAGCTTACTCAACGTCGTGAAACACGTGGCTAGCTAGCGAACTGCGGCTGCACACTCCGGCACAGAGAAGGATGAAGGAAAACTCGAACGCAACAGACCGTGGGGAAAGCAATAGAAAACTAACCCTGCCTAGGAAAGTCGCGCGTCAGAAACCGGGATCACCAACATCCGGCAACTAGTACGGCACCTGATTTGTTTATTTTTTTATTTTTTTTTTAGATGGTAGCACTATTAATTTTCTTGGCTGAAATCCGCACCACTAATATTCTGTCACTATGTTGGGTACAACTTTGCTCCCGTCCCAAAATAATTTCCTTCTGGCCATCTCACTTCACTGATTTCAATGATATCCAATTTTAATCTTTTCCTCTCTTTCTTTATGTTTTTTAAATTAGCCTACCTCATTCAGTGTCCTTACATTCCATGTCCCTATTGTCAATTCTGATAGCTCTCCAGTAGGTAGTCTCCACCCCGGACATCTAACTGGGAGACTTTTTACATGCGAAATTGAGCCCAATAGTTCAGAAACAACAAAATTTCGATAATGGTTTGTTACACAAAAATATTCCTTAACCCTACGATCACCTATGGTGAAAAAATGAGAAGTTTCTATGATGAATAAAGAATGTAGCAGCACTGACAAATTTTGATGTAATGCAGAAACTACCTAACTCTCGGCCTTGAGTTGTAGGTATCTGCACTATATGAAAAATGGAAAACTAGTTCCGACTTGTCCCATGCTGTTCTACTTGTAAATTATATTAAGAAAATTCAATATCAATAATACAAGTATCAGCATCAAAACCAAGTAATATCATTATTGTTAGTATCAATATCAAACGAAAAATTTTCAATAATAGAGCATAAAGCTGCGCGAATGCAATCTGCAGCTGCGCAGTTTGAAGCCTCCTCAAGTGGAAAGCCAACATGTTTTTGTTGTTGTTGTTTTTTAGGGGGGGGGGGATTTCAACTTTTTCTTTCTTCTTGACATGAGTCGATTTTTTTACAAGGATGGAACCAATAGCTGTATTTTGAACAATTTTTGTAAATTTGGCAAAATATGTAATTTAAAATTTAATTTAATTTTAAAAAAATACGAGAAATATGTAAAAATTTTTAATTTTACACCAAAATATGTAAACTATGCAAAATGAAATGGGACTCAAAATGCAGGGATTTTTCTGAAACATGAACATTTTTTTATTTTTCATCACTTTTGGGATCAGAGATGACCTAAAAAATATATATTTGCTTATTTATGAGACAAGTTGGTTTCGCAAACTGAATTTTGGATCCAAATATTTCACGTTTCTAATTTTGAGATTCATTCCGCTCCTTTTTGAACGAGTTCAAATAAATGTTATTATGATTTAATGAAATCATTAACAGTTGTGACCTAGAATCATGAAATCTGCCTCTTGGGCAATAACAGGTTTTCGCGATAAACGAGTATGAAGATGGAATGGTGGTGCGTTGACGCGTTGCCGCGTTTCAAATTCTTGTTTCCTGTTATTCGTGCAGGCCCGTTTCATATGACGCCATCCATGTAAACGGATGTTTTTAAAGTTTGAACATAATTTTTAAATGCAATTTGTGGATGAAGATGGGAAGCTGCGATTTATTTCATTCGAAAGAACGTGATTTTTTCTATAAGAATTGTCAAGAAAAAAACATCATTTTTTGATACCAGAGGCAGATTTCATGATTCCAAGTCACAATTAGTTCCTGTTTAAGGCTTCTAGAATGCTGAATTCTGATTTATTACGAAATAAAACACATATTTAGGTGAGATACCAACAAATTCACACAAGTTTAGACAGCGAACAATATTAACTACGGTGCGAATCAATCATGTGCTGCAGAAACCACATAAGTCTAGCACATTGAAACTCCACCCACAACGATATGATATGTTGCGTACATGTGCGGAAATAAGTATGACAATATTTAAACTGTCATTAGTCATTACTAATGCATCGAGTGCCATGCAATTCTTTCCGCAGAGACCACGTTAGAAGGCTGTAAACTGTTTTATTTTATTCTTGAAAAGTTTAGCTTTTTAGACTTACATGGTTTCTGAAATATACGATTCAATTACTATTTACTTCGTTAGTTGCCATCATATGTAACTGTTGTGGTGGAGACGCATCCTCTGGGGGAAAAACTGACGTAGTTTCCCTTTGTTGTCACCAGGGTTAATCTGTCAGACTTTTCCTTCTCCTGTGTACTTTTAGTTTTTTCTTGAGCCCTTTCACCACTCCAAGGTAACACACACAGAGGGGGAGTCATCTAATTGGTGAAAATTCTTGATGATAAAATCAACAGGAAGCGATAAGAAAACTTAGAATTTGCTAAAAACGACAATTTGGAGACCTTCTTGCCCCTGTATTATTCGCAGTCTTTCCGAACATTTCAGCCCAAAATAGTCAGGTACCATATTTTCTTCGAATTTACCCCGTATTTACTGAACTATGACTAAAAAATGTTTCATCTACTCTGCGAATAATGATAACTTGGGAAGCAGCTGTATTTCAAATCGTACAAATATACTTCATCCCCAGCTTCATTTTTGACTTTTTACCATCCACGCTACGATGCGGGTATGCGAGTACCGTGAAGTATTTACGCCGAGATTTGTGATGGGTATAATATACCTACTTCCAGAAGTGATTGGACGAATACTCTAAGAGGCCTTCGAATACCTAGCTTCGCTATTCAGTTCGTTCTGCAGTCGAAAAATAATCTGCCTCGATGGATTCGTGAGGGAGGAATTCATCGAATACAAAGAAAGAAAAACTGGGTTCAGAAAATTAAACTCGTTCGAAAATAAGGCGATTCGGGGAGATCGACGAGGAGAGAACGAAAATATAAGTCCGGATTACTTATACAACAGATGAAAGTCTACGTTACACGGTTGTCATAGAGATAAAATTCCTCAAGCAGATGGGCGTGTTTCTTTACAGCTAAAACCTTTCCCTTTAGAAAAAAAAAAAGTCGTCTAAGATACTTAAATAATTAATTGACTGTTTGTTGAGCTAAAACGCGAATTTGCAATTAATTTTCGAACTTGGTTCATTCACGTTTGCTCGAGGTTGGTGTTTTGGTATTGTAGCGTGTCTTCTGTACAGCGGTTGCGAGGAAATATGACTGGCAATTTGTATCAGTTTCTTTTGGAAAGTTAAGGAGGAAAAATTGTTGTCACTGATTGCGCTGGAAGAAGATGGGCAGTAACAAGGATGAAAAAGTAGGCACAGTTTTCATTTTCTCCCGTATTAAATAGTTTTAACCAAGGTAAGTTGTACTATGAATCCCGAGTCGGAACCACCAGTCCCATGGCAGGAGGAAGTTTCGGGTTCATTTAAGCGTAATCAGAATACACAGTTTTTCTTTTCGTACTGTTGAGGACGATAGAGCGTTACAAGTCCGGAGTTGGAATCGCTGATTTGAAGGTAGTCAAAGTCGCTGTTGGACGGCAATTTTCAGATTACTTCTGGGGATTGCGAGAGGGCAAAGTTCATAAGAGTCGGCGAGCTATGCGAATTCTGAGAATTTGGGAAGAACATCTGTAAAGTGTGATCTGCCGAATATACGGGCACGTCGACGGCGTTGAAGGAATAGTCGGTTAATTGGTAAGTACGTAATTAAGTTTTCCTGGAATTAAGTTTTTGGTATGGGTGCTAAGTCGTCTATTCAAAATAATTTTTTTGAGGATGGTCTGATTGATGAGTGAAAGATGCCAGATGGATGGCGTGAGAGAAATGAGCCCTCAGAATTTGTAGAAGGTGAATTTTGCCTCACAACAGGAACTTATACAAAATTTTACCCCCTGCAAATTTGGTTCTCTTAATTTTTCCACTAAATGGCTTCTCGACTTATTTTGAGATAACTCAATTAACATTCAAATAGGAAAATCGTCCTGATCCCGTTTTCAGTTTTGCCAATCGGAGTGCTTTTAGCGGATGCTCGACCCGAATAATAGTTACTCTGAGGAGCATTATCGAATTTGCAGTATATTCAAAAGGCCGCTGTGTGGCCGAGTGGTTAACGAGTCCGTTTCGCAACACATGCGTCTCGGGTTCGATTCCCACCAACGCCGGAAAACTAGTGATATTCGAATACCCCCACTATCATCCTAGCAAACACAGCGACAACGGTATCAATCAAGGTTGGAAGATAACGCGTCCTGTAACCTCGCCAGTTCAAACGAACAAGGCGTCACAATCATAGGGCGTGTTACCAGCTGATCTAAAAGATTAGGACTGTCGGGTGCACGTCGTGACTAGGTTATTCAACGTCGTGAAACACGTGGCTAGTAAGCGAACTGCGGCTGCACACTCTCCGGCAGGGAGAAGGAAAATTCTAACGCAACAAACCGTGGGGAAAGCAATGGCAAACTACCTTGACTAACCCTGCCTCGGAAATTCGCGCGTCAGAAACCGCAATCGACAACATCTGGCAACGGGTACAGCATCTGATTTAGTATATCTAAAGTTATGGCTACCTACTGCAAGAAATAAACATGCCACTTTTCCAAAGCTTCCGTGCGTTCATTAGATGGCATAATTATTCGTAAATTAAGGTTGGAAGATGTAGTCTACATCATTACTTAAGGTTGGAAGATGTAGTCTACATCATTACTTACCGTTTTACATGTAATAATGTTGCAATACAATCAAAATTACTTACCATTTTTAATTTTGAAAATTTTCTTTCAGTCGCATGTTGATGAAAATCATTCTACAGGGTGGTGCAAAAGTCGCTTAACCCGGTAAGAATGGCATTTTACATGAATGTACAAACAGCGCTGTCTACGGAAAGTGCTTCATTCAGCAGCCTCATTATCGTTTGTAAGTTAGAAACTGTTGGCCACCAAATGACAAACGTCTTAAACATCTTAATTTTCATCAAAAATGGTTTTTATCACAATGTGCAAAATGAATCGAAAATTAACTACGGAGCAGCGAGTTTTTCTTATCGAAAAGTCGTGGTATCACCATAAAAATTCGGAATTGGTGTTGAATGATTTTGAACAACAATTTCCTGGTGTCGCACGACCCAGGCGAGAAACAATTTACCATTTGTGCAAACGATTTCGCGCTACTGGAAGTGTAAATGACCTACCACGAAGCCTTCAAACCTTAGAAAATGTGAATCTCGTCGCTCAGAGTGTTGTTGCGAGTCCATGTGTGTCAACACGGAGGAGATCTCTTCGTTTAGGGGTGAGTCGAAGGAGTTTGCAACGAATTTTAGCGGATTTGAAGTTTACCGTCCTAAATTGCTGCACGCATTGAAACCCGCTGATGGTGCAGCTCGACGAGCGTACTGTGAAGAAATGCTCATTAGGCATGAAGCTGACCCCGAGTTCCTGGCAAAGATTGTGTGGTCCGATGGAGCCACTATCAAAATGAATGGTATTTGGAGTGGGGGCATTGTTGGCCCCTTCTTCTTTGACGGCACTGTCACAAGGTTGCGTTACCGCGAAATGTTAGAAGAGGCAGTCATCCCTGAATTAAAACATGTTCCACACTTCGCGGATAGGGAATCATTTTTCAGCAAGATGGTGCACCGCCGTACTGGTCTTTCGATGTTCGTAGGCTGCTGAATGAAGAATTTCCAGAATGGATTGGTCGTGGGGGTACATTTACATGGCCTGCACGCTCTTGTGATCACACCCCATGTGATTTTTCAATGTGGGGGATTGTGAAGGACGATGTGTTCTCTGAAAAACCAGACTCAGTGGATCACCTCAGAGAGCGCATTGAAATGTCCTTTGACAAATTCACCCCTGACTTGTGTGCCCGAATTTGTGCTTCCATCCCGGAACGTTTAAATTTGTGTTTACATCATGATGGAATGCATTTTGAACAATTTCTGTGTAACTTTTTAATAACATTTTCCATATAATGCATTTTTTCATTTTTCGGGTTAAGCGACTTTTGCGCCACCCTGTATTTTGATCACTCAACTAAATTATTGATAATAACGGGCTAGCTAAACGTGATTCTACAGAAACTGATATCAAACAAAAGACAAAGATCTGGGTTAGCAGCACCTACTCACTTGGCTGCTGCTGGCTGTTGAAAAAATTGTCAACATTTGACACCCTGGTCAAGAAATGGCACTTTATCTTCCTGGAAACAGGGAAATCTTGAGTCAGTCCCTGATAATTGGGATGCTAGTTGCGTAATATGGAAAGTACCCTGCATACTGTAGCATCGTTATGAACGACCGACTAAAAGAACGAAAATAAAAAAAATAAAAAGCGGCCGATCGCCCGTAAAGCTGCGCACATTCGTCTTGCCTGGTACCTTCTATTTACCAGCGGATGCGTGCTTAAATCGAACCTGGCGTAAACGTTAAAAATGCAGACATCTGAAAAGGGGGCTTGGGAGAAGCCACAACTAGCTCCATGAAACTGTCTCAGCGTACCCTTGTCGAGAACTGTGAGCATCCTGTATAATATGTTTCTTCGGTGTAAGGCAGTTTCGAGAAGCCGAGTATCAGAGCGGACGCCTTCGAGATAACGCATATACTTCTCACGAGGTTTAGCAATGAACTGTCAGACTAAAGGCTTTGAATAAAGTATTCATTAGAATCAATAACTCAAGGCTTGCTTACGAATGTACACACAGATATTGTATATGTATAAACATTGTCCTAAAACGAATGAAACCTGATTACAACAAAAACGAATATAATTAGGAAGCAGCTCGTGAGTTGAACGGTGACTCGGGCTTCGCGGGGTGCCATTTATGACAGGGCGGATCCGTTAGGAAAATTCCCCTCAGACTTCGTCGTCTGCGTTCGCTGTGCTCTCCTCAACCTCGTCGTCGCCGTCCCTTCTAGTTACATTCTATGTCTCACTATATCGAAATTAATATAAGTAGTTCTTTTTTAGCTTAGGATATCTTCGCTCTAAAAGACAGGGCTGGGTAGCAACAGCGTTACAATTTTCGGAAGGGGGTCTAGCAGAACACTCGATTTACGTAAAACGTTATTACGTGATTTTAGTTTACACTCTTTCCTCGATTTAATTTACTCGTGATAGGAAGCATAGTAAGGGGAGATGACAGGCAACGGTAGCGTGTATATCAGAATTCGACGGAATCGGGAGACGGAAATTTAAAGATCGTTATTTGTAGCAGAAGAAAATCAGGGGCGGATCCAGAGGGAAATTCTATGGAAGGGAAGTTAGTCCAGATTTGGATTTACAAAGTTTCCATACCTCTGATCAATTTTATTTATAATACATTTAACCCGGAAGAACTGAAGAGGGACACACTAGTACTTATACAGGGTGTTTCAGGAGTGGACGATAAAACTTTGCCTGGTTATACACTAGATTTAGTACACTGATGTTATAAGGGTTGCATTGCTCCGCAACTTGAAGGCGTTGAAAATTAAAATTTAATTTTCGAAAAGTCGAATAAAATATGATGAATTTTGGTTTATTAAAATTCTGAATTAAGAGATAACCTATCATATTTGGTTGGTATCAAATTAAAGAAGCGATCCTAGCGGATAAATTAAGACTATAAAGAACAATTTTCATTCATCTGGGACCAAAGAAGAAATGATGAAAAAAAATCAAAAATTGACACGAAACACTGTTTTTCATTGCAATTTGAGAAGCTGACCTATCAACACCATGATACTTTAAGCTAAACAATAGTAGAAGATTGCGGTCTTTCAAAACAGCTCAGTACTTCTAGTCTCTAAGTCGCTTCGTTTTAGAGTTCTTCGCAAAGAAAGTAAAAGGCTGAATTTCCATCACCTGATTTTAACAAAGTAAAACCAATATACATTTTCTTTTATGAAATCTCTAAAAATGAAATAAATTCACAAAATCTAATTTCTAATTGAAGAGAAGATTCTACCGAGTAAATTAGGACTGTAATGAGCTATTCTCCTAAATTTTAAGGACTGAGGAATCTAAAATGGAAGTCGACAAAGTGATGAAAACAATGAATTTTCAACGTAACATTTTAAAATGATGGAAAAAATAATTCTGCATTTGGACCACAGTTTACAGCCTATGTTAGCTTTATTTTCAGTGACCAAAACCTCAATCCTGCTCATGCGGCTCATCCTTCAAATAACGCACAACTGCGATTTTCCCAGTTTCTCTGAAATTTGTCGCATCTACATGTGTTACATTTTCTTTCCTTAGCAATTTAGAAAAAAAAAAGAAAAAAAACCCTACTGTAATGCGCTACACAATAAGTATGCTCTCAAAGTAAACGCAAATGAAGACGTGAACGTTTGTGAAAAATCGAAACGGGAATTTTGACGAGTGGCCACACTGCTAATAGGTAGAGGCTTCACCCTGGGAGCCAATTCGAACACATTCGTAATAATTTTGTCATACCCATAAATACGTGATAATCATAATTTTTGTACTTATTTTTTTCAAAAGTCATTTGCGTCCATGTAGAAACAGACTGTATTATCGCTTCTTTTTCATTTTTCTTGATTCCTAACGAACGAAAACTCTGAATTTGTCCGCGGAAATCTCCTCTTTAAATTGATACCAAATTTGATGGATTTTCTCTGGATTCTAAATTTTAATAAATTGAAATGTTTTACATTTCGTTCGATTTTTGGATGAAATTTTCGAAATTCTAATTTCTTTCTTTGTAAATAACTCTAAAACGAAGCGACTTAGAGACCAGAAAAGTACTGAGCTGTTTTAAAAGAGCGCAACCTTCTGCTATTATTTAGCTTAAAATATCATGGTTTTGATAGGTCAGTTTCTCAAATTGCAATGAAAAACAAAAACAGTGTTCCGTGTCAATTTTTGATCTTTTTTTCATCACTTCTTTTTTATTTTACTTGGTCCCAGATGAATAAAAATAGTTCGTTATAGTCTTAATTTGTCTGCTAGGATCTCTTCTTTAATTTGATACCAAATATGATAGGTTATCTCTTAATTCAGAATTTTAATAAACCAAAATTCATCATATTTTATTAGATTTTTCGATACACGAAAATTAAAATTTATTTTTCAACACCACTGCGTCTTTATGTTGCGGAGCGATGCAACCCTTATAACATCGATGTACTAAGTCTGGTGTATAACCAGGCGAAGTTTTATCGTCCACTCCCGGAATACCCTGTATATGGATTGTGATAATACTTGATAGGTACCAGTTTTGTAAGCAATTTCAATCAACGACCAGAAGTAGAAACAAGATGATAACGCTTAGACCTACGGAATGGTGTGGTGAGACGTATGGTGATGCACGCATGCCAAAGTGGCCCCTAAGACACCGCACCCCGGCCCCAGAAACTCGCACCATATACCTCCGCTATTTCGCCAACCTTGAGTTCGATCGGCGGTATACACGCTAATACGCCTACTGCCTCCGACGAAACAGTGCGGTACGCACTCACACACCTCATCGCGGCTTTTCGCTGAATCTTCTCCTTCTTCGCTCTTCTGTAGGAAATCTTGATGGCGTCAGTAAATACTAGCACCCCGGATTCAGTACCGACATGATGACGTTTACATACATCTTCCTCTTCTTCTCCCTCGGTCCACCTAAGTTCGACATCAGACGGGACAGCTGTCCAGCTGCTTGATCCGCCTTCTCAGCTGTCCGTCAGAAGTGCTCTCGGAAATGCAACTTCCCGTCAAACCACAGCCCCAGGTACTTCAGGGCTGTACAAAGCCCAATCTCCACACCCTTTAGGACAAAGGCTGGTGGGCTGTACTTGCGTCGCGTCGTGAACAGTACTGCTTCCTCGGTCTTCTGTACCGCTAAGCATCTCCGACGCCTGGTTAATTCGTCGCCTGCCCTCTGCTGTCGACTCGGCTTGGCACACCACCAGCGTGTCTTCGGCGTAGCAGATCAGCTTGATGCCTGGTGGTAGTGCCAGGCTCAGCATTCCGTTGAAGGCGACGTTACACAACGTAGGTCCAAGTACTGATGCTTGAGGGACGCCGCAGGTCATCTCTCTGCTAACAGGTCCGGCTGCCGACTCCATCTCTATTTGGCGGCCGTCGAAATAGCTCCGTAAGATGCGCACGAGATAACCAAGTACCCGCGCCAACTCTAACACATCCATGATACGCGTATACGGAATCGAGTTGAACGCGTTCTTGATGTCGAGGCTGACCGGCGCGCAGAACTGCCGCTCGCGGATCGCCTTCTCCGCCAGACTCTTCAAATTCAGCACTGCGTTCGCCGTCGAGCGTCTTCCACTTCCGAAAGTGTTTCTCCAGCCTATTCACGTTGGTACACTCAAACACCTTGCCGACAGTGTCGAGCAGGCAAATAGGCCAGTACGAGGACGGCTGGCCATCTGGCTTTCCTGGCTTCTTGATCAATGCCAGTCGCACCGTCTTCCATCTGCTCGGAAATGTTCCCTCCGGCAACGCGCGATTGAAAACGTTGGATTCGGAGAGACGGGTGTGCTCGGTGGACTACTTCCCAGACGACGCTGGGAATCATGTCTGGACCAGGCGCCTTCCTCTTCTTCGTCCTGATCCGGCCGATCGCGTTGTCCACTTCTCCAAAACTAAGCAGAGGGAAATCCTCTCGCACCTCGCCGGATGCCGCCGTTAGTGGGGGGCGCTGGGGGAATAGTTCTTGAACTACCTGTTGCAGCACCTCCGGCTCCATTCGGCTCTTCACCGACGGCCCTCCGGCTTTTCGCATGATCACCTTGTATGGCTTGCCGAAAGAATCGTCGTCCGCTTCCTTGCATAGCTCCTCCCAAGCCACCTTATTGCTTCTTCGTATGGCCAACTTGAGAGTACGACGAGCCTGCTGGTACTGTTGTGATGCTTCTGTCGCCCCTTCGTCGTTTCTTCTCGTCCGTTGGTATCGAAGACCAAGTCGGTTACATTATTTCCGCAGCTCAGCGATATCCTCGGTCCACCAGTAGACGGGCTCTCTTGCGCGGTGGACCGACTCGGGGCCTAGCGCTTCGCAAGCCGCAGCCACTGTTCTGAAGGCGTTCGTGACCGCGGCCTCCGCGCGCTCTTCTTTTGTCGGACACTCTCCCGTTCCCCAGATGAGAGCCAGGGAGCTCCCCTCCAATCGATCCGCATCGAGCTTTCTGATCGCCTATCTTCCCGGCTTCTTTGGAGCAGTGTCCTCAATTCCTCTATCCAACTTGAAAGTGATTTACCTGTGGTCACTCCCTGACTCCTCATCTAGTACGGATCAGCCCTTGATCCTGCGGGTTAGTCTGGCTGACGCAAAGGTGTCGTCTATGACCGACCCCCACCTCTCGATGGTGTCGGGTAGGAGTGCCGCCCGTGTTGATTGGAACAAGGTCTTGTCGGGCGGCAAGCTCTCCCAGAGCATATCCTCGGGGGTCGGTCCGGCCGAAGTGGCATTCCTCGGATTTGGCATTGAAGTCCCCAGCCACGATGACTCTCATCGTCTTCCTTGCGATGCTCTCCTCGAGACAGGCGAGGTAGGCCTCGAACTCCCTTAAATCTTCTGTTGGGGAGAAGTAGCAGCTGTATACGGTGATATCGCCAACCTACACAGCTACGTACCCCTCCTCTTCCTCTACTTCGCCCGGAGCTATGGGACAGTCAGGGCATACGCCAACGGCTGTCAGTCCAGTACAGTCTCTGTACCATCCTCGAACTTCGTCCAGCCTGTGTCCCAATGGCCTCGAGGTTTAACACAAGATTTACCTAAGAATTTTTCCGATACCGCTTTTCGGTTTGAAAATGCCCGTATCATAGAAAACGAGATGAGTGTCGCCAACATGTCCTGAAAGTAAATGACATTCTGAACATTTTCAAACAAATTTTATCTTAAAATTGAAAAATCGAAACATTTTCGAAACGGAGTATCAAAAGACAAAACTTAGGAGAAAATCTCTTTTCTCCTGAAAATGTTTATTTTGACTGACAATACAACTTTTCTAGTTGGAATTTCTATGCTAGTCCCTCTAAATTTTCTCCAAACTGTGAAGACAATTTCCTAGTGTCATTCAACATGCAATCTACTGGTGGTTTTTCAAGGTTGATACTCGTTGATTCAATTTAATTGGTATTTTTTGAATCCGATTCCCTTTGGGTCACCAAACGAAGTACCGACTAAATAATTGCAATTTTTAGAAACTATTTTTAATTTATACGTTTAGTAAAATGAATGAATTCGATTTTGATGGTACTTTTTGATTTCTGTCAAATGGGTTTCCAATAAAATTAGCATTTTTGCCATTGGAACCACCTTTGAGTAAAAAATCTTCCACGTGAGGGAGCCCCCCCCCCTCCCCATCAGTACGTTTCTGAGGTCAGGCTTACCCAACTCTTGCCCATTTTTTTGTTGCCCTAATATTTTCGTGGTAATATCGTAAATAGATCTGATTTTTTTTTTTTGTTTCTTTTTGCAGTATGACGGAAGAACTCTGAACGGCGCCATTTCGTCTTCGGCTGGAGGTGTTGCTCGGAATATGGCGGATGCTATTGGGAAACTACAAACTGATCGCGCTCCTTATTTCATAAGCACTTTGGGAGACGATATCATTGGTCAGTTTCTGTGGAATTCGTTGGATCACGTGGTAAGAGAAAGCTTCATCTTGCACTTTCGCGGACGAGCAATTTGCTTGGAGCTCGTTCGATAAGCATTCCATTTCTAGTAGTTAGGTGGTATTTTTTGCTGTGATTGTCTTCTTCATCACATAACAATGGACGAACACACCGACATTAAAAAGCTCGTTTGCAAAAGTGTTTAAGTTGCACAAATCTTCACCAAAAAACCCGCATGGACGTTGACTGATGACTTGGTCAATGTGTTTATTGAATCTCGGATGGATCTTATTTTCGTAAACCAACGTGTGTGATCTTCGTGGGGTTGCTGATGTCGGTTCGTGGGGCCAAGGAGCGAAGCTCCCTAGTGATTATTATAGACATTCGCGAACTCGATACGCGGCTGCCGCATTTTCGGGGTCCGTGAATTGCGTGGTAATCAATCTTCGAATCGCCCATAATTGAATAAAATTAGTAGTCGCCGCGGTATCCGTGCACCCGGAACGGCCGAGTAACGGGCCGCGCGGCTGCCCATTTTCGACGCACCGCGCCCTGAAAACGAAATTAATCGTCAGATTAGAAAATTAAACTTTTATCAAATCGACGAACCGAAATTAATCGACGAAAACTTATCTAGTACTGTTTACATTATTCGAGAAAACCTTTAACACTCTCTCTCTCTCTCTCACACAACTCTCTTCGCAATCGCCATGTACCGGGTGTCCAATCAATTTCCAACTTTTGAGGTCCCTCGGACCTAAGTTTTGAATCACGCCCAGAAAAAAAGGTTCTCCGTTTGATAAAGTCCGGCATCTTCTGTGTGAAAAAAAAATGTTCGCACTATGAGGGTAGCGGGGGTGTGCCCCTAACTTCGGAATTTTGGATGGAAACATATGGAACAAAGTATCAAAATAGGAGTATTTAGGGTCGCGAATTACGAATATTCTATCAGATTTTCGGTAGGACTCAGATTTGGGCTTCAAATTTGGTTTTCTCTCCTTCTGAGTAGCCAAGTTAATTTTCCTGAAAAATTGAACAAGATATCAGAGTAGAGGATTTAGGATCGCTGATTAAGATTGTCGCAACAGATTTTTGATCCAACCCTGATTTGGGCCTCCAATTCGACCTTTTCTCTCTCTAAAGGGCTACATTAATTTTGCTGAAAAAATTAAACCGTAATTAAAATAGAGGTATTTTGGATCGTAGATTTTGAAATTCAGTCAAATTTTTGATCCGAACCCGATTTGGGCTCCAAATTTTATTTTTCTCTCCTTTTAAGGGGCTCTAACGTTGCGAAGCTCCGAAATAGACTCGTTCACTTTCTTGAGAAAATAAAGAAAGAAAAACTTTGTTCCATTATTCGAGAACAAACCGTGTTCATTCCCTCAGAAGGATAGAAGAAAATCGTCCCTTTCCTTTCGCCATTGTGAACTTTGTTCTTAACAAAGTTATTCTCATTTAAGAAAGAAAAGGAGTTTCTCCTCCTGTCTCAGGAAAGGAAACCAATTTTTCATTTTTCAGGGTTTTTTTTTCTTTTTTCTCGAAAAACGAAATTCCTTGAGGATTGTGAGAAAAGAAATCTTAGTTCCATTCTTCGAGAGGAAACCCCGTGTTGATTCCCGTGAAAAGGAGAAGGAAATAATCCCTTCGTCCCTCTCTCTCGTGAATAAGATCTTCGCTCATTCTTAAAAGTAACAAAATTATTCTCATTCAAGAAAGAGAAAGGATTTCTCCTCTTTTCTCAAGAAAAGGAATCAATTTCTCAGTTTTCAATATTTTTTTCTTTCTCCAATAAAACAAATGCTGTTCTGTTTATGAACTGTGGCTTCAGACTCGATTAAATTCATCAGGACTGTTATTCCGTAAAAATCTTTACATATTTGTAGAATGTATGACTCGCCATTCAAAACTGTAAAGACTTGTAAGGATTCTATTGCGAATCTCTGAAAAAATCAATTAGGACTTTTGTTTTTGCTGAAAAAATCTTTGAAGATTTGAAGTCTTTAAGACTTTCAGCAATTTTTTTAACTGAGACTTCTCAATCACTTAGGTATCAAAACTCGATAACACTTGTAAAAATAAAAGAATTTTTCAGGTCTTATCTAAGTGGTAGGAAACCATATAGGGACAACTGTTGTACCTAGGACCATTTTTCACATTTTGGGCTCTGTAAACTGATGTATGGGTGATAAAATTTTTTGAATTGTTCTGTTGGATAAAGTTACACTTTCTGCATACTTTCGCACAAACGGACTTCGAAAACATCAAATATCCAATTTTGTATGTTTTTTTAGAAAATTTAGAAAATTTTGGTCCTAGGTACAACACCATATTGTACCTAGGACCACCGCATTTTGTACCTAGGACTACCTCATTAAAAGCTACAAAATTATAAACGAAAGTATATTTTGATGTCTGAAAAGTACAAATGTTATAAGTACTTCAAAATTACAGCATTTTTAGATAGGTTATTTTTACACATTGTACCTAATTTTATCAATAACACGCAAAGATCCACGTCGGATCGAAAATTTTTTAATTTTTGAATAATAAGTACATTGTTTGACAACGAATTGAATATCGTTAATGATTTCATAGCCACAGGGTCCATTTTTATCGTTTTACATTATTTTCGCTTCGCAGAATCCTAAAACATAAAATTATTACGTTTCATACGAAGTTTTCTGTGGTCCTAGGTACACGACCTGTTCATTTGAGTATAAAAATTTTTCGCAAAAAAAAAGTTGATAACTAATTTCTAAAATAACCTACCAGTTATCTTCTCTATTGCATACTGGCATCAGGTGCGCGTTTTTGGAATATTTGATGAAGTTTTACTAACTAAAAGATGAAAAACACCGAGTGCTGAAAATTTTACTTTACGAACGCGAAATCTAAAATCGTCAACTGTTTTCACAAAAACGGATAAGTAAACATGTGCAACAGGTTAAACGTCGCCAAATGTTAGTATTTATAGGCTGGTAGTGTTAGTTTCGTTTATTACCTCTTGGGGGCACCAAAGTAGAAATCGGTCCTAGGTAAAACTGGTACCAGGTACAACAGTTGCCCCTGTCATGTACGAGTATAGAGGAGCAACATTTAAATATTTTAAATGCACCACTGGAGTACCATAAGGATCAAATTTAGGTCCTCTGTTATTTTCACTATAGTATATCAATGATATGACTCTTACAGTTCAAAATTCAAAAATTTTGCTATATGCAGACGACCTAAGAATATTTAGGTGTGGGTAAGATCACAGCAACAGCAAAAAAAGTATTAGGTTTTCTCATGCGAAGCTCCAAAATGTTTACAAATACCGAAGTTGTAAGGATTTTTGTACCTGGCCTCGTCCCAGTAGGAGTTTGATAATTTGGGACCCATTTACTGAAATGATGAACCGCCAAACTGAAAGAATACAAAAACGTTTTTTGAAATATCTCTAATATAAGGACTTTCATTATTTTTCTGATGACATACTCATATTATGTGAAGATTTAGTAAAATGAAATAATATGACAAGGCTTCAATCTAGATGTAAAGTCGGAGGTCTGCGTATGCTGCATGATATCTTGCATGGGAGGGCAGATTGTGCGCCACTGTTGAAAAAAAAAAAAATACAGGTGTTGCCCATGTTGCACACGCAGGCAAAGTAAACTTTTCTCGCCCGAAAACACTAAAACACTGTCGTATGAATTTTCACCCATGAATAGGATGATGGAAACCTGCAATGAAGTCCTGGCTTAGGGGACAGATTGGAATAATAATGTGAAGACAAGAATTGGCTGGAGGAGGAAGATTCTTTCACTCCTCTAACAATTAGTCTGATTTCCTATTCGAGGAGAGGAGAGGGGAGGGTTGGATGGTGTGGGTGGAAATGGCCTCGGCAGTACGGCAGGTAAAATTTTAGCTTCTTTGTTCATGGTTTATTTGGTTTTTTCTTTTCTTTTTAGTTTTTGTGTAAGATAAATTAAATTAACATAAAACGTAAGAACATTTCTGTAATTGAGGAATAGTTTTTTGTAGAAATGTTTCAAATTAAATTTAATTTAATTTAAAAAAAATAATAATAAATCAAAATTTTGTTAAAATCTTGTTAAGATATGCTTTAAAGATTTCCTAAAAAATTATTTAAGCCTGTTCAGAATTTTTGAAAATCTTCTCCCTCCTTCTTTAAAAATAGGAACACAGATCTTCTCCCTGAAGAAAAGAGAAGGAAAATTTTCCTATGGTTCCAGTATTAAAGAAGGTAACGAATTCCTTCTTGCTCCAGAGAAATAGAAGTTTTCCTCATTCGGGAAAACAGAAGGACGATTTTTTCGATTTAGAGGATTCTCATCGAGCTTAACAAATTACTAAAATTAATTTTAATGTCTTACATTCTTCCTATCTTCAATAGTTCTTCAATTATTATTTATCAAGAGTCTTAGTAAATTTTTTACAAGTCTTGCAGTTTCGAATGATTTCCAGAAACTTTTAAAGTCTTTATGAGCTTTGAACCACAGCTTGATGAAATGTTCAAAAATCATGAAGTTTTGACTGATCCTTTTTTTCCCTCGAGCTGAAAAAAGAAATTCTTCTGAATCTTTATGTCTCCTTAAACGAAACAAAATTTTATCCCGGAAAAGGAAGGGATAGTTTTTCTTTTTCTAGAAAAGGAACAAATTTCTCATTTTTGATTTTTTTTTCTCTCCATACTAAGGGAAGGAAACGAACTTTTTGTCATTAAACCAAGGAAATGGACCAGTTTTCCTTCTCTCTTCAAAGAATGGAAATGGTTTTTCATTGCCCACAGCAGGGAGCGAAGTTCTCCCTACTCACAAGACAGAAGGGGTAATTTTCTTTTTCTTTTTCAATGGAATCAACACGATTTTTTCTCTCAAAGAATGGAACGAAGTTCTTCTCATTCACAATTAAAAAAAAAGGAAAGATTTTTCTTTACAAACCTCAACTTCTTCTATTTCATAATCAGTAACGTTAATAAAGCACCTATAAAGGGAAAATGTCAGATTCAAGGCTGAATCCGAGTTGAATAGAAAATCTAACTGAATTTTCAAAATCTGCAACTCGACACACCCTGATTCTGATGTTTTTTTATTTTAACATTGAATTGGAGCGTTACATGCTGTCAGTACTTGTATTTCTATTTACATCGTGTCCCTTTTTTTTTAGGGGCCAAGCACGTAGGTCACCAACCTATTCCACCCACCGTAGGACATATCAGTGTGTACACTAAGCTCTTCATTGCAGCTGCCCGAATTGGAAAATTGATAGTTTACCATTTTTTTCCTACCTCAGTACCCCCCCCCCCCTTGAGATAAAAATATAGAATCCAAAAAATCATTTGCATCGAGTGTTTAAATTAATTTGCTTACGATTACATTACTTACCTACTTTTGAATTTCATTAGATTAAATATTACATTCGTTTTCATAACGTTCATTACTTATTCTTTAATCATTTAATAAAATTTTCAAAATTATGATTTTTTACATTCGTTTTTGTTTTTTTGAATAAATAAAATTTTTAAGAGTATGTTCTTCCTTTCTTTTTCGGAGCTGCCCCAAGTTTTTGAAGGTGCCCAACAAGTTTTGGGCAATGCCCAATATGGGTGGTACTGCCCGTTAGGGTACACGCTGGGACATATGTTTCCGTCTCCTTTTTCCAGCTTCGCATGTTGGCTACTGCTCGTCTCCAGCATGGCCCGAGTAGGGAGAGGATATCGTTTATCCAGCGTGTCGCTGGTCGGCCTCTATTTTTCCTGTGCTCCCTTGGGGTCCAAATTAGGTCATTATGTCCCATTTTTCTTGAACTCCTCTTGACATGTGGCCGGCATATTTAAATTTTAGTTTTTTAATTTTATACCCAATATTTTTAGTTCCAGTTTTCTTCCCCGAATTTTTGTTGTTTTAATTTTATCCCTTAACTCGAATCCTAATATACTCAGTCTGGCGTTTTGTGTATTAGTGAGACGCTGCATTTGTCTTTTCGTGAGCGACCACATTTGGACCCCATAGGTTAGCACCGGCATCACACAACTTTCCGAAATTTTTGCTTTTAGTCCTATTTTTGTTTTACTTTTTAAAATAGATTTATTTGCCCAGAAGGCTTGCCAAACATTGGAGATCCTCTCTCTCTTATTTTTAAATCTCATAGACCTGTATTCTTCTACACTAGACAGTTTTGCCCCATTCAACCAAAATTCATTCATTCCCTCCCTATTTGACATAAATTTTGTCTTCGACAAGTTCATAGTTAGACCAAATTTTTTGCTTTGCTGCATTAGGTCATCCACCATCCCCTTCATTTCATTAAAATCTTTTGCTATTACTGATTGTGATATGTACTTGGTTCAGTTTTTTGGCGATTTCAGAAAAGTCTTTCAGAAGGCGGGAAAAGTCGAATTTAGAGCCCGAGTCGGGGCTAGATCAGAACGTGGCTATTTTCCCTCCCCGAAATTACCGTTTCAAGGAGTCCCTATTTCAATACCCTGTTTAAATTTGATAGCAAAATTAACTTGGTCCCTCAGAAGGAGGAAAAGTCAAAAGCACAAATTGGGCTCGGATCAAAAATTTGACCGAATTCTCGAAATCGGCGACCCAAAAACTCTATTTTAATACCTTGTTTGATTTTTCCAGCAAAATCAATTTGGCCTTTCAGAAGGAAGGATGTCGACTTTGGGGTCCAAATCGGATTCGGATCAGAAATCTGACTGAATTTTCGAAATCTTAAGAAATACTCCTATCTTGATACATTGTTTAATTTTCTTCAACAAAATCAATTTGACTCCTCAGAAGGAGGAAAAGTCAATTTTGGGGGCTAAATTGGATTTGGATTAAAAATATGACTCAATTTTCTGAATCCGCTATCCAAAATACTCTTATTTTGATCAGGGTTGTTCCTGTACACGTTACATGTAGAGTATTGCCGTATAATGCAAAATAATGTAAAATGACTTAGTTATGTAGAATAATGTAAAATCGATACTAATAAGAACTGATAACAGTGATTACAGTGATACAATCGTACAAGGTGCTTGGTTGAAAATCTGAAATTCGGGTTATTCTACACTAATATCGTTATTCGGCATATTATGTAGAATAAATGTAAAAAAACTTTATTACTGTACACAAGTTATTCTACGTTATTCTACGCATTATTTTACTGTAGACAGACTTGTGTAAATTTACGGCACAACCCTGATTTTGATTCCTTGTTTATTTATTTTTTTGGCAAAATCAGTTTGACCTCTCAAAAGCAGAAAGATCAAATTGGAGGTGCGATTATGATCATCAAGAACTATTTTTATACCTTGTTCAATTTTTTCGGCAAAATTAACGTGGCCCCTCACATGAAGAAAAAGTCGATTTTCGGCTGATACGATATTTGAATCAGCGGCCCAGCATACCCCTATTTTGATACTTTGTTCGATATATTTACATTTAAGAGATTTCAAAATTAGTAGTACGCTCCAGCCGGAAGATATTTTCACGACATAAGATGTCGGACCTTTTCAAAAGATGAACCACGCATTGATCCGATTTGTTCCGTAAGTATTCAAAACTGAATCCAGCGTATCTGAAAACCAAGCAAACCGAATTTTTCATAATTTTATTGTCTTGCTGTGGGTCGCAATGTCTGAAATTCATTTTTTACCGACTTTTCGAAGAAAAGGGAGGTATTACGCTCGTCACAGTTGTGAAGTTGGGGGCCAATGTTTTTTTTGCGTTTCAGAGTGTTTAGAACACGACTGTAATAGTGGCTGAATTTCAGGTTTCCTTATATATATATATATATATATATATATATATATATATATGTACACCTTAATTTTGTGGAAGAAAATCTCAGAAACTATTGAATCAATTGATTCCAAATTTTGGTATATTATGGAGAAGTACTCGAAGTTGTTAAAATAAGCTTTTGAAGGCAATCGGTCGAGCCGTTCGTGAGTTTTCCTTGAGGACAAAATTTGTGGCACAAAAATCTCAGGAACTATCGAATCATTTGATTCCAAATTTTGGTACATTATAGAGAAGTACTCGAAGTTGTATTGGTGAAAGTTTGATAACAATCGGTTGAGTCGTTCACGAGTTTCCTCAATTTAAGTTCAGCATAAGAAGCGCGAGGCGACTTAGGTACTGGGATTTAATTTATACGAAATCAAATTTTGATAGCCGCGTAGTTTTGTTGTATTATACAAATGTTTCGGTCTTACACGTTTCCGCCTTGAATGTATCGATTTCAAATTTATACGAACTCTAATTTTGATAGCCGGGTAGTTTTATATATATTTTTTTATAATACTATTCTCTGTCGAGAGTTGCGTTTTTTAAAACGTGAATGGCCTTAAACATTTCGGCCGAATACCACTAGTCCTTGTCGACATTTGCGTTTTCTAAAACGTTTGCCACTTAAAACGTGTCGACAGTGTCTCGATTTCGCGAGGAACGAGCGAAGCGAGTTCCGAGTGCTTTTCGGCCGAAGGCCGAAAAGTCGGTACTGCTTTCGCGAAGCGAAAGCAGTTTTTTTTTCTTTTCTAAAAATAAAACCAAAAGCACTGACAACTAACAATTTTTCCTCCAAATTCTTGGTAGATACTTTATTGTTACGCCAATAAAAACAAATTATTCGACCCAAAGTAGTTTTTTCAACAGTGCAAGCTTTTCAAAAGGGGGAAATTCACTGGACACCCGGTACATCTACGTTACTCGAGATTAGCCCCGCTTAACGTAACACCCCCGGGCATTAACGGCGCTACTTGAGCGCGAATTTTCCCGCTCACACTGTATAATCTGCCTGCTTCTGCAATTCACATTTTCATACGCCGTTAAAATAAATGTCCGCCGTCTCATTCATTTATCTTACTCGTGCATTCGCGATCGAAGGGAACACTTCGTGGCGCCCGGTCGTACTCATATATATATGTATCATATCACAACTCATTCTGACGTATAATTTTTTGCCTACACGGCCCAAGCCCAACATGAGTCGAGGCGAAATGAGAGTAGACGAGCGTACGTAGAATACTCGCCAACTGACTGGCGATGAGTTATAATGAAGCGTTCATTTTGGTATGAAATACAGCGGCTGAGAGAAGAGTGTAACATATAAATGTGTAAGCGGTGAAAGGGTCATGTTTGGACCTGTGGCAATTGAATCATCAGGACTCCTTCCCCGTACCATAATGGACTGTCGACTCATAAATGTTTTATTGTACTTCATTTCCACAATTTTCGATAGCCCTTGTCGGGATTTCCGAACCATTTGGGCGGGTAGTTCTGCAAAGGGGTCGATCGGACGTTGGACAATTGTACCCGGCAATGACCGCCGATTTCGATTCGGGCCGCTCAACGCAAATTTGACTCCTTCAAATTGTTGTTGTTATAGTCTTTAGTCTCTCGAGACGAATCGCCGTCTAGCGACTGTAGCTGGTTTTTGCTTGTAAAGGTTCCGTGAGAAACGCCACAGAAATTTACGGAAATTTACTACTGCAAATAGCTTCATCAACGCTCATTGCGTTCAGTTGGAGGGCCCTGATCTATTTGCAGTTTACTGCTCCTTATTTGTGTTATTCAGAGGAAAATGTTCGTGCTTTCAAAAATTCAATCGGATACGGTTTTCAAAAACTGAAATTTTAGAGCTTTTGGAGGTGATACGTGGTTCAAAATGGGTTGTGTTGTACATAAATGAGTACGAAACGATATCCAAATATGTTATGGTCTCATTAAATCCAATGTACATGTAATAATGAGGCATTTTGAGCTCATTCTGAAAATTTCAGATTTTCAACCCCCTAATAATTTCTGAAGGGAGACAGTTACAGCCACCAAATTTTAACAGAGTGTGAAGAAGTTCGATAAAAAACAATTCTAAAAAGTTCAAGTTGAAAACAAAATTGGGAGGGCAGGGAGGACAAAATTTTGTGGCTCCCCTCCTAATTAGGGTACCGAAATTTTTTATAGCCTAAAACCTCATCTGGGTTCATACGAACACATCCAGAAAGTTCAAACTCCCCTTCTCTTACGGTTCACCCACCAACCTCGAACAAAGAACAAACAAACAAACAAACAAACATTCACTTTTATATAGAAGAGATTTCCCTGAATATGTTTTCTTTAACAAAAAAAAATCCTTTCAGCTTTTGTTCAATTCTACTCTTTATTTCTGTTTTACTTTTTCTCAGAATAAGTATTTCAATTCCTTTATCTCCTTTATTTCTCCGCCACCTATTTCCATATTATTGAATTTTGTTTTCATCTGCTAACTCTCATTATTGCTTTTGTTTTATTTTTATTCATCTTCATTTTATATTTATTTATTTATTTATTTTTTTCATCCTACTTTTTCAGTGTCTTTTTTAATTTTTCGTTACTTCTGTCCAATATTGTAATGTCATATGCAAACTTTATCATTCCAACCGTCTCCTCTTGTGTGTATAAAGAAATATTTTTATTATTAAGATTGTTAAACCCACATTCAATTGAATTGAAAGATTTTTTATTGTATAAATTTTTTATAAAATTTTTGTTTATCACACCTGATTTCTTTTCATTCATTTCATCAATTACTTTTTAGGGTGTTTGCCCGCACGCAGCGCTGCAAGCTACTATTGCCATCGAATTTTCATCATTTTTTTCTTTAAATGCGAGCGAATTGTGTACAGATCATAGTTTCGTTCTCCGTCAACTGCTGCCATCTATCGGTAAGTCCGTCTACTATTCGAACCCTGCTCGAGGGTATCACGCTGCAGCGTTAGCGTCGTTAATGTTCATAAAATTGGAGGCTAGAAGCCAGAAGCGACAGCTGTATCGTTCGGATCCTCTTCCTTGAACAACACCTTTTAAAAACGAAGCTAACGAAAAGCTCATTTTGACTTTAACTTATCAGCTAGTCAATTAATGCAGTAAAATTCCTATATAAGCAGACAACAACAGAGAACGTAGCAAACACCCTCTTACAACCTCGCTATCGGCGAGGTAGCTTGTTCTATAAATTGGTTAAATATTACTGGTGGCTAACGGCAACCGTATCTCGCTCCTTTTTGAATTTTCGCTCCTTACCCCAGTTCATCCTCTATTTGTATTTGATCCTTTAGATCATTATACAAGTTCCATATTACTCTACTTTCCTTATACTTAATTCTTATCTCCTTCAATATTTGAAACATTTTCGACCATTTAATATTATCAAAAGCTTTTTCTAAATCTACAAATGCTACATATGTATCCAAACTTTTTTTCATTATTTTTTCTAATAAAAGCCTCAAACATAAAATCCCTAGTTCCTCTGCCTTTTTCTGAATTCAAACTGATCTTCTTCCACCCTTTTTTCCATTTTATTTTGTATTCTCTTATTTATTATCCTTGCTACAATCTTTGAGTCGTGCGATAGTAAACTTATAGTAAGTGCGATAATCTTCACATTTACTTGATTTTGCTAGGGATCAGAGAATTAACCTGCTTTTCTGGAAATCTATTGACATTTCTCCCTCCTCATTCATTCTGAAAATTAATTCACGTAAATATTTTAGAACTACTTCTCCTGTATTCCTCAATAACTCACTTGCAATCTTATCAGCTCCTTCTGCTTTAACTGCTTTCATTTCTTTCAGAGCTTTGTCAAATTCCAGTCTCAAAATACGATTTCCTCTTTCTTCATAGTTTACACTATCTGCTCTTTCCATACATTTAATTATACCTACCTGCTCCATTTTTATACAGTTTGTCAACATATCTAACCCATCTTTTTATTGTGTCTGTTTTAGAATCTAATAATTTTCCTTTTTCATCCGTCAAATTATTTGCTATCTTCGTTCTTGCTCCAAAATATCTTTTTAATTCATTCTATACCTGATCGGGTTTTCCTGCTTTCATTTGCTTCTCAATTTCCTCACAATTCTGATTAATCCATTTTTCTTTAGCCTTCTTACATTCTCTTTTTATTTTATTTCCTAAAGCCTTGTATTTGTCCTTACTTTCTCTATCCTTGGCTTGTTTATACTTTCTTCTTGCTTCCATTAATGTTAGTACAAAGGGTGGTCCAAAAGTCATTGCGCAACGCACCTACGGACTACATGCGCGATCTAGCGGAGCACGACCTAACTGAAAGTGAAGTTTATTCAATTTCTAGTCGAAAGAAACCAAAACGAGCGCGCTTGCGTACATAGTGGCCGAGCTACAGCTGTTTGAAGTGAACGTGTTCGTGTACTGCCTACAAGCTAAACGTGTGTAGTATAAAGTGAGTTCGGAAAGTGCGATTTTAAGAACGGAACAACGGTGGGTGATCCTGTGTGGTGTTCGTCGTGGTCTGACATTAGAGCAGACGTGTGGTGAAATAGAAAGTGTGTACTGTACGAGTCTGATATGCCGAAGAGAACAATTCAGCGGTGGCATAAGCAATTTCGCGATGGATGATACTGCAAACCTGATAACTGCGAACAAGTGTAACCTAGGTAAACCGGAACACAGTGGCAGCTTTGATTGCTGAGGACCCGCACATCTCGCAGCGGATGTCAGACGACAATCAACACCATACAGGATCACCCACCGTTGTTCCGTTCTTAAACTCGCACTTTCCGAACTCATTTTATACTACACACGTTTAGTTTGTAGGTGGTACACGAAAACGTTAACTTCAAACAGCTGTAGCTCAGTCACTATGTATGCAGGCGCGCTCGTTTTGGTCTCTTTCGACTGGAAATTAAATAAACTTCACTTTTAGTTCGGTCGTGCACTGCTAGATCGCGCACGTAGTCCGTAGGGAACGTTACGCGATGACTTTTGGACCACCCTTTGTATCTCATTTTCCATTCATGGTTTTCTCCTTTTTCTGTTATTTGAGTAACTAATATCTTCCCTGCTGCCAGTTTTATTGCTTTCTTTAGTGCTATTCACTCTCATTTCCTTCCTGTGATTTACAAAATTCTTTCCTAGTTTCGATATTCTTCTCTTTTCTTTATCTCTTTCAATAACTCTAAATTCTTTTCTTCTTATTCATCTTTTTAAATTTAAACCTACATTTCATGACGTATTACATACTAAATTGTGGTCACTATATCTACATATATTCGCTCCTTGGTATGTCTCATATTCTAGTATTTGACTTTTATATCTCCAACTCGTCATAATATAATCTATTTGTACATATTTGATATCTTCTTTGATCTCCTGGACTTTCCCGAGTGTATTTTCTTATCTCCTGATTCTTAAGATAATGTTTCCAATAACTAATTTATATTCATCGCAAAATTCAATGAGCCTCGTCCCTCTTTCATTTCGCCCTCCTAAACCATGTTTCCTACATAACCCTTCAGCTTTTCTTCCTCCTGCCCTGGCATTCCAGTCTCCCATTATAATATTCAATTTTCTTTTCCTTTTACCTTGCTTCATTCTTCATAAATTTTCTTCTACTTCTTCACTATAACTTCCTGTAGGCATGTAAACTTGAACTATTTGTAAAGATACTGGTTTTGCTGAAATCCTCACCATATAAATATTCTCTCTCTATATGTTTGGGGACAACTTTGCACCCGTCCAAAAGTAATTTTCTTCTGGCCATCTCACTTCATTAATTCCAATTATCTTCAATTTTAATGTTTTCATCTCGTTCTTCAAGTTTTCTAATTTACCTACTTCATTCAGTGTCCTTACATTCCATGTCCCTATTCTCAATTCTTATAGCTCCCCACTAGGTAGTCTCCGCCCGGGCATCTGAATAAGAGACTTTTTACGTTCTTAATTATTATTTACTTTGTTAATTGCCATCATATGTAAGTGTTGTTGTGGAAACGCATCTCCGGGGAAAATACTCATGTAATTACCTCCTGCTTTCAAAATCGATCGGAGTTTTACTTCTCCTATGTACCTTTAGTCTTTCTCTAAGCCCCCTCACTACGCCAAGGTGGTACATACACAGAAGGGGGCCTTCAGATTAACAAAATTTTTCAACTTAAATAATCAAACAAAGTATTGGTATAATTCTTTCGTATATTCAGTCGGTCCGATTGGATCCCAGTTGGTGCCTTACAGTCGACTATTCCTTTTTCAACGGGGCCGCATTAACTCTGGCATAAGCACCGAACTATGGGAAAATATCTGGTTCTATTTTTTAACATCTTGAAATTTCGATTATCTGTGAATTATTATCATTCAGCTCTTTAAAAGAGCATTACTCCCCCCCCTCCATTTTGTTATAGATTTTTACCTCATCAGGCATGTTTTCAGCTTGTCAGGGTGTCTATCATTCTTGAAAATCCAAAAAAAAACTAAAATATCCTAATATTGGAAATTCCTCCCAAAATCCCTGAAATCTCCAGAATTTGAAAGAGAACTCCCTGAATATTTAAAAGTTACTGAAAAAACGAAATTTTGATACCCATATTAAACTTTACAAAATATCAGAACCCCCTCCCTCCCCTCATTGCATGGGCCTCAATTTCAAATATAGGGTAATATGTGGATGAAAGAAGGCAGGTGAATAAGCCCCATAAACAATATAACTCTGTGAAGTGGTAAAGGAACTGAAGAAGATGATTATTATATCTTCATAAGGTTTGTGCATCTGTGTTAAAAAGTAATAATCCTTAGTAGGGATCAGGGGTGCCGTGAAGGCACAATCTTGAGGAGCAACTCCTCGTTGAGGATTTTTTTTGGGGGGGGCCGATTTTTTTTTCAATTTAGAAAAAAATTTAAGACGATTACAGACCAAAATATTGACAAATCTGAAAAATATTGTCTTTCTTCAATATTAACTTTGAAACTATAAACAATGGCCCCCCTAAAACGCTCCAGACACCCCCCACCGCTTCTGAAACTCGGTTCAAAACTATTTCGTTACTCACTCGACTTTTGGAATTTTTTTTTTGTGAATGGTATGTAAGTTACTCATTATTTTTTCCAATATAAGGCTAGTTTGTCCAAGCAATAAAAACTGAAATTGATTCAATTTTATAGTTTTCTTTTTTGGACCAACTAATTGAAGTTTATCATTTTCGTCACAAAGTTTTCATAAATTTCTAAACATATTGTTGAGTTTCTGGAATACCACCACCTGACAGTCCTTTTGGATTTCACAAAATTTTTACAAAATAACAGCAGAATTAAAATTATTATAATATTATTAGAATAACAAATTACATTTATATAGACATGTGAGATACAGTATAAAGAACAAATTATATGTAATTTTGTAAAAATCAAAAATTCAATCATTTTTTCAATAACATCTTGGAGTAGACTGTAGAGCTGGTGGCAAATTTTTGGATAATGTCTTCATTGGAGATAGTGTCTAGTACATCGCTTTCACACGCCAGTATCATCATACTTAAGAGCCATTCGTCTTTCATTACTGAACGTAAGGGATTTTTCACAATTTTTTCTTTGCTAAAAGCTTTTTCCGCTGAGCAACTGGTCATTGGCAGTTGAAGTAAAATTTTATAGGCCACTGTTAAATTATTAAATGTTGATAGTTGACACAGTAGGCAAAATGGCTTTATAAATCCACAAATTAGAAATTTTCTGAGATCTTCACAATTTTTATCTTGTGTGTCATCAATATCGGAAGTGCCATCTTCTTCACCATTTTATTTTATTTTTTTGATGATTTTTTTCTGGAATAAGATCCGAGATGTAAATTTCCTTTTCCATGATTTTATAAATGTCTTTGAAGGCTTGAAGTTCTGTTTGAAGCATATCAATATCGATATTATAATTCTGACAAAAAAGTGGCGCTCTTGTATTGCAGTTCTCTTTCATCAAATTTTCATGGGTAAATATTGACAGCTCTGCCATCAATTCCAGGTTCTTATTGTTAAATCGTTCGTTGATTTGGAGTAGTAAGGAGTCAATCATAGGATAAAACGTTTCTATTTTCAATTTTAAGATTTTATCTGGTTGGTAAGCTCATCAAAAAATCTCTTACGGTGAATGATTCTTTCTTGAAAATTTCTACACCAAAATCTTCACATGCTTCAAAGATTCTTTCTTTCAAGTTAACTCATAACTTTTCTACAGTTCGTAAAGCATTTAGTTTTCCAATGGTGTGATTCAACACAGCTGTCACAGAACCAAAATCCATCGCAGTACCTTGTAATATAACTGTAACGGGTGACAGATGACCAAAAATTTCAAGACAAATCTTCAAAGTGGCGATGAAGTCGAATGTAAGCATTCTTTTTTTCAAACCGGAACTAAAAGTTACAGAATCTGGAGGCATGGTTTTATCATTTGCAGACATGTAATTACTTCACGAAAACAATCATTCAGCGTGATACGTGATACAGACTTACTGCTCCATCGAGTTGTAAAAACACGTTGCAGTCGTCGTTTGCTCAAATTTTTGATTCCTCTGTTTGTTTCCCTGGTTTTTAAAATTTCTACGAAAGTTCCATGACGTCTATGACCATTTATAAATGTATGCAGATCTTCTAAAATACCAAAAAAATTCTTCACTGCTTGACAATTTTCAATGCTTTTCTCTATCACCAAGTTGAATCTGTGTGAGTGACACCAAACATATACAGAGCCATTGGACATTCTTCTTGAATCAAGGTTTTTACTCCCTTTCTTATACCGCACTCATATTGCCAGCGCCATCGTAACTTTGCCCAACGATTTTTGTGGTATCTAAATTACAATTCTTCAGTACTTCCATAATTTGGTCAAACAGCTTCTTGCCTATAGTTTCTTTCGATGTAAATATGCCTATTAAACGTTCCACAGCAATGGGATGGGGCAAAATTGATGAATCTTCTTCAACATCTTCAATATAACGCATCAACACAACTGTCGATTCCATTTTTCTGGAATCTTGAGTGGAATCAGCGATTAATGAAAAACTCCCACCATTCTTCGTTACTCGTTCACAAATTTTGTGGATGACACATTCTTTCATAATATTGAGCAAATTTGAAACACTTTCATAGGCAAGAAAATTAACTCTCAACCTTTTTTGCTCTTTGTGACTTGTTTTTACTTTTTTGTAGTACATTTTAGCATCTGGATTATATTTAGCTAATAAGCCAAATAGGTTAAACAATTTCCCTTTCAGGTTGCTGGAATTTCGGAATGCAGACATTTCTTTAGTCAAATAACGAGCACAATCAATTACAACAGATAGTACAGCCCGATAATGAGCTACTCGATCATTATACTGGTTAGCTAATTATTTATCCAATCTGTGATTGCTCAAATTCCATCTGATTAAAGCCAAGTCACTTTCTGTATGATATTTGGACTGCTCATGATGTGGTACATCTCGATTAGCATTCTTTCAATCATCATATCCACTTACTGCAAAACGGGTCAATCCGATAGATTTATTTCCAATCGGATATCCAAAAATGAGGCAGTGCAAACAGTATACTGCATCCTTTTTCGGGCTGTAGACTAACCAACTACGTACTTGCTTAGTTTTATCTGGTAGAAATCGATACTTCCATTCAGCATGGGAGTACTTGTCTTTCAAGCTCATATCACTCCTTTTTTGAAGCAAAAAATTAATTATTTCCGCAGGCAGCTTCTTCGTGGCATAAATCAGCTGGATCACAAGTGAACTCAAATCCCGATGCTTCAGACTGGGCCAATAACCTGTAGAAGAAATATCACTTCATTTCACGGTTTAAAAAAAAATTGACAGTTAAAGAGATACCTATATCAGATCTTAAAAACCAAGATCAAAATTAATTATTATTTCTGAGAATACCTGCGATTAAGATACGAAAACACCCTTTTCTGATGTTATTAGCTGCATAGTAAAATCTAACTTCATTTTCAAATTATGAGCAAAAATGCAAGCTTATTTTTCACAATTTTCAATTTATTAACCTTTTTTAAATACCACTTCCAATTGTTTTCAAATGAAAGTTTCTCACTTTTCAATCATCAAAATGAAACTACAAATCTCAATGAATTTTGGAGTTGAACTAGAGATCTCATAGAAAACCTTCCAACATTTGCGACATTTTTCAAACAAAAGATTTAAAATAGAAGAATGTGAGAAATTTAGGGATTTTGGGGCAAAAATTTATTCTTAAATAGTACACAAGTAATGATATGAAAATCCTGAGAAGTCAAGAAAATCCAGATTTTTTATGAAGACTGAAATTATTAATTTTTCTAGTTTACCTATTATTTATTTTACAATAGGTGGAAAATAATGTGAAATGTACAAACTTAAATTCTCTCCTTTTTGTTTGTTTTTGCTTGAATTACATAACCTTATTTTCAGTTGGTTTCTCAGTAGCCTTTTTTTCCTCTGAATACCAGCGACGATTGACAAAAATCCCCCTCCCCTCAATTTGGATGTAACATGTAGGGAAGTCACGAAAAATCCTGATTGTTTTGTTTTCATTTTCATTTTCCTGTGGAAAACCTATCAAATGACAAGAATTTTCCTCACGTACGGTGGGGGGTGGGGTTCCAAGTTGACTTGCGGGGTCACTCCTCGTAAGCCTGGGGGATCACAGCACCCCTGGTAGGGATATCTTGAACTCCAGTTTGAGCAGTTCTAATACACATTCAAGAAAATTGCTAGTAACCTTTTTTTATAAGAAATCTAATGTACAGACTTCAGATTAAAAAAAAAAAAAAAACAGTAGCCGAAGACGGCAAGTTCTACGGGAAACTGAAAAAATGTGAAATTTTTCTGATATAATTTGTACTAAAATTGATTCTCTAAACACCCTGTTGAACCGATTCCGGCTATTTTTTTTCTGTGGTTACCACAACTGCCCTCTACTATTACCTACTGGTACCATTTTTCTGCCTATCTGCAGTCGTGAGAAGAAAAAAAAATCAAAGATAGAGAACTTTTCACAATTTAATCATAACAGAGCTCCGTCAAAAGTAAGAGTATGTAAACATATCTACATATTGTTGCGGTAGGTTGCCTATTTACCAGGTGGAAGGGGGTCATTGTAAAAGAGACACTGTATAATTTGGTTTTGTATGTCATAATCAAATTTGATGTGATTCTATTTGTATTTTTTCTTCTTGTTCAATGAAATTAGTTCGTGTGATGATTATAAGTAGTAGTAAGAGGGCTTCTTTGTAACTCTCGCCCATCTCCTAGCCCTCTTCAGTTTGGCCACAACTTGTAACATATCTGACTTCTTCAAAGGTAGAGGTACTCGTTCATTCAGATTCTTGAAAAATTAGTCTGTTTGGTGTACATTGGATGGTTAATTGAGTCTATTCGGGAAAATGTTTATTTTGGAAAAATCCATTCGGGAAAATGTTAATTCGGGAAAAATCTATTCGGGAAAGTATTCGAGAATAACATCTATTCAGGAGCCCAAGTCTAGCAAAAAATACTAAACAATGAATATTTTCGATCAGAAGCACTACTAGAATGATGAGATTCGACCATTTTCAAACATATAACAAGAGAGGGAAAAAAACAAACAAGATAGGACGAAAGCAGTAATCAGTTACAATGTAAATACAGTAGAACCTCTTTAATCCGGAACTCTAACAACCGGAACCTCTAATATCCGGAACGAACCAAAATGATGTGTGAATGCATGTTTTTGCATGTTCTATTTTGCATGCTTTAAATTTTGGATTATTTTTCTCTAGAATAGCCTACGATATCTTTTGTTACTCTTAGAAGTACATACACACATATGTACGTACACAGGCACGTAGTACTCGTACCTACATGCCTACGATGTAAAAATTCAAAAAATTTGTCAACATGTTGCCAAAAAATAAAGTTTTTCGATTATCAGGAAAATTTTTTATCCGGAAGACCTCCGGTCTCAATTGTTCCGGATAACAGAGGTTCTACTGTATATAATTTTGCTAGACTTGGGCTAGTGAATAGACTTTATTCTCGAATATTTTCCGGAATAGAAATTTTCCCAAATGAATTTTTCCTGAATAGACTCAATTAACCATCAAATGTATACCAAAAAGACTAATTTTTCAAGAGTCTGAATGAGCAAACTGCTCTACCTTCGAAGGAATCAGATATGTTACAAGTTGTGGCCAAACTGAAGGGTGCTAGGGGACGGGCGAGAGTTACAAAGTAGCCCTCTTACTACTATTATACTTTTTGGTTTAAATCAAATATTTTAATTTACTATTTTCTTAGGGGAGGGTGTGTCCGTTAAAATTTTCCCTGAAATCACTTGACTTTCAGTCTGGAATCACGCAGTCGATAATACAACATATATTGCACACGAGTTTAGTCACAAAGTCACAGTTCAAAAATGGTTGACTACATTCCCCTATAATTCAAGTTGATTCCTCTATCGTGTATAATGTACTTAAGAGCAGGGTGAGCAACTCATTCTGAATACACGAACACGATGCCAAGTTTTGTCTCCCTTATCTCAGAAATATTCCCTTTGAGAAGCGAGCAAAGAAATCCAAATCGGATCTTTCTCTGTAAGTACGAAGCTACGTAAGTGTGATCCGCTCTCTGACTTGCAGCTTTACTTTGAGCTGTAATTAGACAATCAGACACGTGTATTGGGGCAGAGCCGGATAAAGTATAAATATGTACTAGGTATATTACTTATTCGTTCGGAGGTCGTCCCCTTACGAATCCACCAACGCCACTATGATAGAATGGAACGAAGTTTATTAAAATTGCTGACCATCCGTGTAAAGCCTCTTTTCACAAAGAGACTTTTAATCGCTTTCCCGATATTCCGCCGGCTAAATCGTTCGTGTAAAAGAAGATTAACTGTATATAGACGTTGCCTGGCACCTATATTGAAAGTTTCAAGAACTTTAAAATAACGCCGGAGTAAAGTTTTAAGTGTACTGTCGGTTCCGAGGGGTCATCGTGGTTACGTTTTAAACGCGATATTGGTCGCTTTGATACGGAAAAACATTATTCAGGTGATATAAAGAGGATTTTCAAAGCCGTTTTCTGCATGCTAACTGGGCAGAGATTTTGGATTATCTGCGTTAATTTTTAGAATTCGTTCTCTAATGAACGCCCGTTCCCAAGCGCTTTTCTTGGAAGGCAACCCGATTTTAATGAAAATTTCGACGTATTTCTCGTCTGGCTTTTGCCGTCGGTTACCCCTTCGAAAATTGCTGTTTTTTCAGTGAACAGCGGGAAGGAAAGCCTGTTCCTGTCTTCAGAATACACTGGAAAAATGAAAAATACTCCATTGTTTGTGTTTTGCAGATTTTTTGCCATTGGTAAATTCGGAAGTTTGTGTTTCACAATGTAACCTCTCCCCCTCCCCTCGACTACTCTATGAACTGCATAACAATGTGAGTCTCTTTCTTTCTAATATTCGCTGAGCTGTATGCTAGTGATCTCGATCTTTCAAAAAAGATCGATTTGATCGAAATTTTCGATCATACGACTTCCGATATTCGATTCGATCCGATCTTATGTAAAAAGATCGATTTTTGATAAGATCGATCTTGATCAATCAGAGAATTTTTTTACTGGTGTAAGTTTATCTGCATCTGCAAATCTGCAAAATCCAAATGAATTTTGGTTATTTCTCGCTGTCAATGAGTAAAAAATCTAGAAAATTTATTGAAGTTGAAAATTTTGTTAAATTTGTCACAAAAGCACATCTCCCAACATTAATAACTGATAACTGAACCTGCGAGCTGCAACCTGGAATAAAAAACATATTAAGGCTTGCTGTACAAAGAGATTATTTTTCTTTATTCTCCATCTTGAAGAGCTCAACAATACATTTTTTTTATGAATCCTATTGCATATATTTTGGTCAGTTGATTTGCCTTTGCATTCTTATATTTTACTTGATTTTTGCAGCTGGAGTTTGAAAACAGGATTAGTCTCACATAATTAAAAACGACTACCCTTTCATGTTTCGTTATTGTTATCACATATCAATATCACTTAACTTATCACAGATGAAGTTTACATTACACCTAGGCCGCAGCTAGCTGCCGCCGGCTGTGGAACAATGTGACGTCACACTAAACAGGTCTGTTGTTACTTTGTGAAAGATAGAAATTTCGATCATGACCAAAATGATCGATCATCGATCTTGATCGAGAATTTTAAATGATCGATAAGATCGATTAAAAGATTGAGAATTTTAAATGATCGATAAGATCGATTAAAAGATCGATCTTATCGATCGATCTTTACAGATCGATCTTGAGATCGAGATCACTACTGTATGCTTATATCATTTTACCAATATCAGGATATACGTTGCCGACTGGATCGAGGGTGAAGGACCATTTCCAGAACGTTCTCGTACTCATGGGAAGATTGATTGAACTCATTCAAGATTCATTAAGACTCCTTCGGCTGATGCGGACTCCTTACACAACGATGGACCCTATTTAAAAGTAGTTAAAAACAAAATTTACAGTAAACTGTAAATAATTAGGGTTTTGCTGGATTAAAAGTTGAGATTAAAACGTTCGAGTGTTGAGGAGGGAACACTGCAAAATTGAGTCGATAGCGCGATAGTCCGTAGTCGAACAATAAAAGTAAAAATGAATTTAAAGCTGAAAAGTTGAAGGTGCCGTTATTTGATGATTCGAACAATCGAGAAAAATTGATAGAAACACTTCAATATCCCAAGTGCAATGCCCCTGAGCAAAAACAAAGTTCTTCGGGGGCAAGCTGTCAGCTAAGGGACAGGACAGTGTCCCCTTTGACTTCTCTCTTAACCACGGGCTGGCTTGAATCGTCAACTTATGCTATTGTAAAGCTTATTTCATTTGCGTACTTCGATATTTAGTTCGCAATATTAAATGTAACGACCCAATATCAGCAAAATCCTGGTAAATTCTCTATTTCTCAAGGCCAGTTGTCCTACCCCAAGCATTATTTCCCTATCTTGGTTTTGGGGTAGTAAAGAGAAATGTTTGGTTGGACGTGGTGGAAATTATACAATTTTACCTGTACAAGTAATTAAATATATCGTGCAAACATGTTTAATTAGTTAAGAAAGAAAAGGTTTTTCTTTTATGTTTGTTGTTTCTTTCCTAAAATTATTATACCCCAGCTAACTTTCGTGATGACTCCAGTAATTTCCCCTACAAGAAAGGCAAAACATTTTTAAGATTCAGTGTCCACAGCGGGATCGTTCTTGGAAATGAAAGAATCATTAGAGAGGCCCGGACAGTCTGGCCTCCTCACATTACGTATATGTGCGTAAGATCATGTTCATTTTAAATTTGATACCTCGATTCCACAAAATTATGAGATGAAATAAAAATTAAACAGAACCTTCAATCCTCATACTTTTGACGAACGCTAGGACCTTTCTAACCAAACTTTACAATCACAAAAAAAACAATACGAAAATTATTTTCAAAAAAACGAGCGAGTTATTCGATGTCGTGTCCTGAGAAATCAACCGGGAGATAGGTGCGTGATTCTAAAACTACTAAAAGCGGATAAAAATACGTACTTCAAACCAGGTAGTAGGTTGATATAAATTTATGGGCTTCATAAAAATTGCAAATATCAATAAATGATTCATTTTTGCGCCGAAAATAGTTCGAGTTTGTGAATTCCGGCCGAAGGGCTTCCAGTACACCCATTATGACTTTACTATTACAAATTCAGTGGTAAATAATGGACTTTTCCTGTAATACAGGGGGAGGGAGTACAGTCAGGTCTTCCATTGCAACAAAATATACGTATAAGTTGTGATTTAAGTTATTTGTTAGGCTTCATACGCTTTGTCGCTGACATGCAATCATCTTGGTCTAGGCCACAAAATTGGTATCGAGTTTTCGTTACTCTTTTTTCGACACGATATGATTTTAAGATTTACGAGATAGCAAAAAATCAGTTGTACAGCGTAAAAGATGATGTTTCTGTTCAGAGGTTTTGCTAGTGTGTGACAGCCAATTTCCCCGAAAGGTCAATTCCCCGAGGTCTTGTAGTCTTGTTTTAAATATTTCGAAATTTGTTGGTGCTCGTAGAATGAGCGAAAAATATTATTCCAATTGGCGGATGCAAAAAGCTTTTCTTACAGCTTCCATGATAATAATAAATTTACAGATGGGAAGGGTTCGTGATGCTCCCAGAGTCGTCAGTGTTAAATAAATCATGACGAAGATCATTGGGGAAAAATGTTACTCGATGGATACGTTTATCTGCGATCGCGAGCGGCCAATCATAACATATACTGGGATTGCCGAAGAGTACGGAGTGGCGGATGCTCTGCACGCGCGAGTACGAACGATCTGGTTGCAGGAGCGGATGTTCTAGTGCTCAAAGGTCCGACCGAGTCGAAGCACGCACATCCGCCGAACCAGGAGGAATTTGCAGCCGAGGTTGTCACGCACTCGATGGAAAGGAAAGCGCAGGACTTCCCTGAAGCACCGCCGAGGCAGTTCTCTGCGTTGTCTTAAACCAACTCTCGAAACGGGAGGCGTTAAAAAAACAACTAAGAAGAGAGCGGCGGAAATGCCAGCCAAAAAGCCCGAGAAAACTCTCGGACTTGGAAGAGTTACCGGTGGCGTACCAGAAAACGTTACCGGGGGAAAATTTCCTCATTTGCAACTCCGGGCCAGAAGACGACGACGAAGGAGCCGCCGAAGAGGCCGCTAAAGACAGAGTCCTCGTGTTTGGTACAAGACAGAACCTCGAACTGGTAAGAGTAGTACGTGGTTCACTGATGGAACTTTAAAGTCACGTCAAATCGGTTCGTGCACCTGTCCACCATGTTGGGATTGCGACAGTGGCAAGCAGTTGGTGGGGAAGGCGTGCCGCTGCCGTTTGTGTACGCTCATATGACATCCAAGAGAAGTAATCGGTACAACCCTCAAGACAGAACAATGAAGGAATCAGTGGCGTGCATTCTAGGCAGGCAAGGTAAGCGCCGCTTACCCTGAAAATTCCCGAGAAAATAAGTTTTCATATAAAATATCAACTTCAACTTGTAACAAATAAAAGATAATGAAACATTGGGCAAAACAGAGACTGTATTGACACTTATGCTCAAGTATAATTATAATAAATTCACGGGAGATACGTGAGGATACAGTTGAAACAGAAGCGTATACTGTTTGGCCGTTCAGCGTTCGGCAATCCTCGTACATATTCGTAAAGGCCAGCGAGCAAGGTGTGCGCTGGATCTATCGCTTCTTTTCCACACTGCACGTAACACTGAACGACTATTTCCGCCTCCGTGCAAATTACCTACACAAAAACGCACTTGTACTTTCAACGCGACGAAACCTGTGCACTGGGTTCCGTTCTGGAAGCGCTTTGAGTCTAGCTTGGCTCGGCTTAGCAACACACAAATGTCGAAGTTTTTCAGTGAAACGTGATTATGTTCTTCTACTAGTCAACGCGTTTTGTTTGAATGCTCTGGTTTTTATTTTATTTTTGTCCACAAAATGTGTATTTGAGATCTTATTGAAAACCCGTTTTCGCGATTTACTCTTGATGAACAATAAGAAATTATTAATGGTGGTAAACCTAAACCAGAATTACCATTTTTAAAAACTGGGCAAAAGAAAGGTGGTTCAACCTGTTTTCGATAAACCAACTGATAGAAAAATGTTCTGAATACCAAATAGACCTCCATCTCGCCTTTGTCGACTACTCAAAAGCTTTAGACTCTCTAAACCACAGCTTTATGCTAAATGCATTAAATAACCAAAGGATCCCAGAGGTTTTGTTAAAATTATAGAAAGCATACATATATGTATACTAACCTAAAGGCCAGAATAAAAACGGATATAGAGGGGGAATATTTTGATATAAAAAAAGGGGTAAAACAGGGGGACCCACTCTCACCGATAATCTTTAACTGTGCGTTGGAAGAGACATTCAGAAACTTAAAATGGGAAAATAAGGGGATTAAAATTGACGGGGAATACCTAAATAACCTAAGATTTGCGGATGACGTGATAATAATAGCAAAAAGCTTAGAAGAACTTTCGGGAATGATCAATGAACTGAACGAAATAGGCAAGACAGCAGGATTACAAATAAATATGGAAAAAACAAAAATAAAGTCTACAAATCAAAATCTAAAAATCGAAATCGAGGGAAAAGAAATAGAAAGGTGTTAGAAACAGTATATTTAGGCCAATTGATATCTTTTGAAAAACGCACGATTAAAGAGACCGATAGGAGAGTCGCCTTGGCATGGAAAAAGTTCTGGTCGTTAAAAAATATATGGAGGGGTCCTTTTAAGGTCGAACAAAAAAGCAGAATATTTAACAGCTGTGTGGTTCTAGTCCTAACTTATGGCTCGCAAACTTGGGCTCTAACAAAAAAAGAAAGTAACCTAATCGACACTACACAAAACTCAATGGAAAGATCAATTCTGGGAATAAAAAAATCGGATAGGGTCAGAATACAAATCTTAAAATCAAGAATGAGAGGAAATTTAAACATGAACCAAGTGGCAAAAAGAAAAAAATGGGACTGGGCTGGACACATCGCAAGACTTCAGGATAACCGATGGAGTTACAAAATTTCGAATTGGTTTTTGAAGGAAGGGATGAAAAAGGGTAGACAGAAGGCGAGATGGAGGGACGAAATTTCTAAATTCTTGCAAAATGAACATTATGAAAGGGTAGCCAGGGACAGACTGGAGTGGCTTAGATTGAGGGAGGTCTTTGCCCAAAATATGGACTGTATATAACTAGTAATATCAATTAAGTTTTGTTTTGAGCCATAAAGGCTTGATTGATTGAATGGTGGTAAACCTAAACCAGAATTACCATTTTTAAAAACTGGGCAAAAGAAAGGTGGTTCAATTTTTGCTAGACATTTTCACGTATTGCAATATGAATACATTTTGTGGTTAACTCATTGTGAAGATGGTGAAAACTGTTTTGTTGACTATGTCTATTATTCGTTACAGAAAAGGATACATGCATGTGGAATGACACTACATAGGGATAAAACAACTTGAATAATTTGATCAATGCCCTTCTGCATGTAGTAGCATGTTTCATACTTTTATTCTGATTTTTACTTTACCTCTATGCTCAGGGACATACCAATGGGGGGAGGGGCAACTTACCCCCCCCCCTGGTAGGAATTTTTCACTTAGCAGTTGAGAAGCTACTATGTCAGTCAGGCGGAGTTGGGAAAATCCAACACGTCAAAAGGCTTTTTTTTGCTTTAATACTTGGGAATTGAGTTGAGAAGTTGGAAAATTCCAATATGGCAAAGGTTTTTTTTTTTTTTGCTTTGTGCTTTGATATTTTGGAATTTTGAGTTGTCAGTTGGAAAAATCCAACAAGTTCTTTTTTTTTGCTTTGATACTTGGGAATTTTGAGTTGAGTCAGTTGGGACTTTCACAGTTTTTGCCCTTCCCCCCTACAGGAAAACTCATTGGTACATCCCTGTTCTACACTTATTGCTTACCTCCTAGAAAAACTCACCGCACGCCACTGGAAGGAATACAGCAGACGTTTCCCATGCATTCACGGAATGCGCAAAATTCGGGAAATTGAATTCGAGAAAAAGGTTGTCAGGAGATTAGGCTCGGGAAATTGGCTTTTCGGGAAGTTGGGTTCCGGGAAAACGGATTCGGGAAATCGGGTGGGAACCCTTTTTTGTGATAATTGAGGTGGCAAGTTCCTACATTTGTAGCTGCATTCAACTTAAAATCAACCTTGCACTCCTCTTTCCCCGCTGTAAGAAGCTGGTAAATTCAGCTGTTAAAACCATTTTCTTCAGGTACCGTAACCGATACCGGACATTGGCAGTCGCGGTTTCTGACGTGCGACATTCCTGGGTAAGGTTAGTCGGAGTAGTTTGCCGTTGCTTTCCTCACGGTTTATGTTGCGTTAGAGAGTTTTCCTTCTCTGCGCCGAAGAATGTGCAACCGCAGTTCGCTTACCAGCCACGTGTTCCACGACGTTGAGTTAGCTGTCCACGACGTGCACACTGCACAGTACCAATCCTTCTGATATTAGTGGTAACACGTCCTGCGATTTTATTGCCTTGTTCGTGTGAACTGGTGGGGGTTACAGGACGCGCTATGTTTCCACCTAGATTGATACTGCAGTCACTGTGTTCGCTAGGATGTTAGCGGGGGTACTTGAATATCACTAGCATGCCGGCGTCGGTCAGATTCGAATGTGGGCACCTTACCACTCGGCCACAATACAACCGAAATTCTGCTGAGGTCTCCTGACCCTTTACATTTGTAAGAGAACGGTAAAATCAACTGTACAGACATGCACTCGTTTGAAATTCTGTTGTACATGTTTTAGGTGGTGATCTGGTGAACGAACAACAGTGGTAAGTGGTATCGAAAACGGTGGGTGATACTGTTTACCACTGCGTTACCATTTTTTGTTCTACTGAATATAAGGTGGTAAAATCTCGGTGCGTCCCGAAACGAGTAGAATTTTCGTGCTAGGGTGTATGATCGAGCTTTTACGATGGCACGACAATATTTATGATTACAGAACCGAGATGGCGTGTCGGTGGTCGGGAACGCGAATTCGGCTTGCAGCGTCGTGCTGCTGGACCAACAGCGAGATTGCTCGCTTATAATAATGAACATGGACACCCATCGACTAATTAGACCAGAACAAGTAAGGCACCATTAATTATTGTATCGAAAAGTGATAGGTACGCGTTCGACGGGGTCTGCTGGATACTTTGATGAAGTGCACCGCGCCGCAGCCACAGGGCCCGGTCGTATTGAGGTGAACGAAAAAGTTTGCCGTCGCCGATATTAGCGTGATTCGGAACTTCCCTGACACAGTCGAAGTCTATAAATTGTACCCGCAGAGTGCACCGGGCCAGGGGTGCGGAGTGTTTAACGTATATACGACGGCCTGCTGTTGGTCTCCGTACCATAATTCACTGTTCTGGGTAGTATTGTGCTGCACTCGCACTTCACCTTCCGCCGAAGCTCAGGATCGCTAAAAAGGGTATAATAAATTAAAAACTTAAAAAAAAAAAAAAAAATTCAGAAACGGCTAACGGTTGGCGGAAAAAGATGCAGAGGCGTACGTTGACGATAAATATATGAGGATTTCATGTACGAAAAGTCAGGCAGCGTACGAAGGTATCAGATGCTATTTGTCGTATACAGACTGGCGACTACCTATATGTACAGTGAGTCGAAAAAGTCTTTATACACTTGGCATTGATGTCATTGCGTACAAACAGAGTAAACTCAATGAGGAGAAAAAGTCAGGAAAAAAATTAAAGAAAGAGTCCGACCGCTGCATAGAAGGAAATTGCGTACCTCTTCTCCCTCGGCCACCCTAGGTTCGACATCAGATGGGACAGCTATCCAGCTACTCGATCCGCCTTCTCAGCTGCCCGTCGAAAGTGCTCTCGGAACTGCAACTTCCCGTCAGACCACAGCCCCGGGTACTTCAGGGCTGAAGAATTGTTTAGTGAGAAATTAATGTTGTCCTTGAGTATTATGTTCAGAACTGACCTTTCCATCTTTCTGTAGGTACTTTGTGATTTCTTGGATTGATTTTGCGTTAGCATAGGATAAAGAAGGAAGAGTGCATGTGTCCCACAGTTTTGATTTTTGCTTTGGTAGATAATGTTTTCAATTTGTAAATATGTTTCAAGGACCAAAAACTATGCCAAGTTTTGTTTATTCGGTTACTAATTTCTTTATCCCCTTTATCTTCGAAAGATATTGTCTGCCCCAAATATTCGTATTCTTGAACTTTCTCTATGAACTGGCCATCTAGCCTTAAATTCATTTTTCCCTTACTACTCATGTATTTTGTTTTTGTAAGTTTGCTCTCAGGTCTACTTTTTCGCTCAGTTCAAGAAGTTGTTCATCCATTTTTTGGAGTTCTTTTATATTTTTGCCAGCTATAGTACCACGAAACGTAATTCGTTCAATTTTGCCCATCTATGCTTATTCCAAAATATATATCCCCGATGCCGTTTAGGGGAGAGGGGGGAATATCAACAATATTGTAGAATTACTCATGAAGAAAGACTTTTGTGACTCACTGTACATGTTTTTCTAGTGCTCGCCGTTTGTTTTCGAATAATATTTTCGTCCCTTATCGACGTGGAAAAGTAAATTCGTCCGGAGTGTGTGTACATATTAAGGTCGGGTCCGGTCTGGTACAATAATTTAACCTATTTGAATATCGAGCCGTTTGTTTGGTTGCCCGTCGGCTGAGCGTGCGGTCACCGAAGAGGAAACCTTTATTAAAAGGATTTCATTATAGTGCGTAGAACGTCCTGTTTGGTCCTGTCCTTTCGTAGGTATCCTATAGTCGTGCCCTTTTTGCACGTTGCGGACGTTCTGAAGTTTGAAAGTGAAAGGTTAATATTTATTTTATTCGTTGCGGGGACTGAATATGTACGGTTACTGAACCTTATTATTGCTCGGCTCTTTGATGTCGGTAAATTTTTTCAGCCAGTTTTTCAAATCAACTATTAGTCTTGCCCCGATGAGAATGAGGGGAAGGGGATCATGTACTCTCCATCATTCATGAAGAAAGAAACCAAGTTACTCTAACAACGTGATGTACAGGGTGTTTCTTTGGCAATGACTTCCCTTCCTCCTGGAAAGTAGGTAACCTAACCCGACAATATATAGATATGTTTGCGTGCTCGTACTTTTGAAGGGGCCGAGTTATACAGTAGAACCTCTTTAATCCGGAACTCTAACAACCGGAACCTCTAATATCCGGAACGAACCAAAATGATGTGTGAATGCATGTTTTTGCATGTTCTAGCACAGAAGAGAGTCACAAGCCTCACACAAAAAAAAATTTTGGATTATTTTTCTCTAGAATAGCCTACGATATCTTTTGTTACTCTTAAAAGTACACACATATGTACGTACACAGGCACGTAGTACTCGTACCTACGTACACACATATGTACGTACACAGGCACGTAGTACTCGTACCTACATGCCTACGATGTAAAAATTCAAAAAATTTGTCAACATGTTGCCAAAAAATAAAGTTTTTCGATTATCCGGAAAATTTTTTATCCGGAAGACCTCCGGTCCCAATTGTTCCGGATAACAGAGGTTCTACTGTAGTCAAATTTTGAAGTTTTCAGTCTTTTGAGTTTTCTTTTCTTCTCACAACTGGAGATGGACGAAAAATGGTGCCAGTAGGTAATAGTAGAGGGTAGTTGTGGTTACAATAAAAAACCAGCTTACCAGTGGGTGAGCTGGTACATAGATATAAAACGATTTGTTTACCTAAGAAATGCTTTATTTATGTGTAATGAGAGGTTAAGTAACTAGGAAAAAAACGTGTCTCCTACAGAGACCTGTAATGTAACATTTTATATGCTTTCGTACCCTAATAAAGACCAGAAAATAAATTTCCGTGGAAATTTCTATTAACAACACGGTTGCAGACTGTAGTCGCGCAGGACGCAGCAAGTGTCAGCCACTGAATTCGTGTCGGGGGAGCGTTACCGTTTTCGCTCAGTGGCTGGAAGAATGGAAATGTCAACCGCTGAACTGAATTGCCACCATGAAGAGCTAAAGAATTGCGAGCTGAACATAGCTGGAAATGAGAAGAGAACCCCGACGTTTTTGAGATAATGCTGGAGAAAGGACGCTGGCTTCGTGTTGGAGGGAGCGTATTGAGGGGGGCGTTACAGTTTCCGCTCAAGTATACCCCTGACTGGAAGAAATAAATTTCCATGGAAATGTATAGACACAATTTTCGCTCAAGGATACTCACTAGTATGATGTCATAGTAACAGGAGCGTTACGGGGGAAGGTTCGCTCCAGTATACCCAGTAGTATGACATTATAGTAACACCCGCGTTACGATTTTTGCTCAAGTATACCCCTGGTTGAACGGAATAAATTTCCATGGACATGTATAAACACGATTTTCGCTCAAGTATACTTAGTAGTATGACGTCATAGTAACAGGAGCGTTACGAGGGGCCGTTACGGGAGGCCGTTACAGGGAGCTGTTATGGGGGGTGCGTTACAGTTTTCGCTCAAGTATACCAAAAACTATTGAAATTCGCGTATGGCGATGTACGCAGGTCAAATTGACATTAGAAATATTTTTAAAATTTCAGTTCACAAAATTCTTTGCGAAACAAGATAACTAACTTTCAAACTGTACGGGAAAAGAACAAGATGAATAAGACCAAAACAGTCAGACAATAATAAATGAAATTTTCTCGTTAATTTGGTTGGTTAGCAATAATTTTGTAATTCTGCCTTGAAATGGCAATCAACCTGAACATGGGGAAAAACTTTTTTCATTATTTATAACCTTAAGACCATAACCCAGCTTGTTTTTCTATCCATATCAACAGCAATTTGCTGGACATAGATTCTTCAATCTACGTAAATGACATTTCTCATCACTAAATTAATACCCCCCCCCCCCGAGTGTTACAGCAAATAGAAGAGATACCAACATTTCCCAATACAATTTTGTACTGAGTGAAATTTATTTTATGAAAATCACGCTCAACCACCTTCCATGATCTTTAGTTTTTTCTGTGTGGTTACCACAACTACCATCTTGCACCTCCTTCCAATCGATATGCGTCACAGATCGAGGAATATGGCCAAAATGTTACCAAGACCGAATTTAGCGACCTTTGGAACCAGTTATTGGATACCCATTTTAAACTTTACGGAATACTGAACCCCTCCCCCTCATTGCATGAGCCTCAATTTCAAATATGGGGTAAATAGATGAAAGGAGGAAGGTGAATAAGCCCCGTAATCGGTATAACTCTGTGAAGTAGTAGGATAGCTGAAGAAGATGATTATTGTCTTCATAAGGTCTGTGTATCAGTGTCAAAAATTCTTAAGTATATATTGAACTCCATTTTGAGCAGTTCTAATCCAGACACAAGAAAATTGCTAATGACCTTTTTTTATGGGAAATTCAATGTACAATCTATTAAAAACTGGAAAAACAGTCGCTTACGAGGGCATGTTCCACGGTAAATTGAAAAATTGTAACAATTTTCTGATATAATTTGTACTAAAATTGATTTTTTGAACACCCTGTTGAACCGATTCCGAACATTTTTTCCTCGTGGTTAACACAACTGCCCTCTACTATTACCTACTGGTATCATCTTTCTGTCTATCTCCAGTTCGTGAGAAGAATTTTTTTTTTTTTCAAAGATAGAAAACTTTTCAAAAATTAACCATAACTCAACCCCTTCAAAAGCAAGAGTATGAAAACATATCCACACATTGTTGGGTAGGTTGCCTACTTACCAGGTGGAAGGGGTGTCGTTACAAAAGAGACAACCTGTATAACCAAGTTCTGCGATTGGCCGTCTAACCAGTGGAAATTTTATGTTTCCAAAAATTGTGAAGCTGATTTATTACAGGGTGTTTCTTCCCACTATTTTTCTTCCGTAGAGGGGATGGTCGTACCGATGCGCGGTGTACGTGGATTTTTATATGGGAGAGTAGCGTTTTTGTGGCAAAAAATTTCCTTCCATTTCTGAGAGAGGGAGGCTGGAATTAACCACCAACTTTAGAATCTTACATGGAAACCTATCGAGTAGAATATCGAAATAGAGTTTATTTAAGTCCCTGATTGCGAATACGCATCAGAAGTTTGATCTGGCCCACTCCGAGGCCACCGAATTTGAAGAAACGGGCAAAACTGATTTGGAATCAAGCAACGTATTAAATAGAGGTCATTTAAGTCGCTAATTTCGAATCCCAGATTTTTGATCCAACCCCTGCCGAAGCTTTAAATTCGAAAAAATGCAGAACTGAATTTTAATTTTTGTTTTTAGTCAAACGGTCGCTGCTTTCAAATATCGCATCCAATGTTTTATTCAACCCCTTCCGAAGGTTCAAATTCGAAAGAAAGACGAACTTGACTTGAAATAAAAACTTTAACCAAGTGTCCTAACAACGTTTCTTTGGTCACTCATTTCGAACATTATATTAGATTTTCGATCCGGCCCTCTGTGAAGCCTCAAATCCGAAAATGGGGCATAACTGACATGGAATACAACATGAAACGAAACATCAAAGCAAGGTTTTCCTGTCTCTGATTTCAAATACTTATTACTTCAGATTTTTGATTCGACGATGATTTGAGCCCGAAAATCCAAATTTGACTCCTTCAAATGGGCCTCTTCGACTTTGTTGAAAAAAATTGAACAAAATATTCGAATATGAATTTTTATGGTCGCCAACTTCGAAAATTCAATTAGATTTTGGTCGAAACCCGATTTTAGATCGCTCTTCCAGAAAATTCAATCAAACGTTTAATTCGATTCAAATTAGCACTCGAAGTGCTTTTTTCTCCCTCTTTCATAAAGAAGCTTTGTGGCGTGTTCCACGAAAAAAAGAAAAAAAACTCTTCATTCTTGAATAATAAGGATTTTTTCCTTGTACTATGTACTGAAGAAGGGCTAAACAAATAATTCAGTTTCTTGACGAATGAGAAACACGTTCTTTCTTTGGGCAAGAAGCATTCTCATAATGCAAGAGTTCCGAAGGAGCGATATGGGAACTTTGCTGGGTATTTTACAAAAACCGGAATAAGATCTTTTCTGTTTTCAAAGTGAGAAGAATTTGGATCCATTCTACGAGGAATGAGAAATAAATCGTTCGTTCCCTGTCTTAAGTGAAAAGCTTTGAGGAAGCCAAAAATAATTTACTTTCTTCCAGGGAAGAGGAGATAATTATCCTTTTCTTTTCTTGAATGAGAACTTCGTCCTTATTTTTCAAGGAAAAAAACTTTCTTCTCCCCTTTTCTCTCACGGATGAGAATTCTTTTACCAGAAATTTGACCTTTACCTAATGAGAGAACTTTCTTTGCTTCCTTTGTGGAGAGAGAAATTTTTTCCTTTTTTCAAAAAAGAAGGAACTATATTCTTTCAGGAAGCCGGAAAGACAATTGTTTTCTTGCTTACCCAAAAATAAAATTTTATTTTTTCGCATTCCTTACATTGAAGTGAAGACAGGGCAGAATGGTTTCTCCTCCTGCAAAGAACACACCAAAGTCCTGAGAATGATTGACCGAAAAGGGTTCTCTTGTTTAAAAAAAAAAAGAAAAGAAAAAGTATCTTTTTCATTTTCTAACTATGATCATTTGTTTAGTTTACAAAATGTTGCTCTTGTCGAGTAAAACATTATGATTATCATTTGTTCAGTTTTTCAAGTTCAATCATTTTAGCTCATTTGAAGCGTATATTATTTGGATTGTAGGGCTCGCAAAGGTTCCGATGAGACAGATTATCGAAATAAAAAAACGAAAGGGAAACTTCTTGCTTTTCTCGAGGAAAAAGAAAAAATGTCTTACGTAGAAATAATTACACCGTTTCTTTCTTCGAGGAGGAAAAAGAAAATCGCACCCTGTCTTTTTTGATTGACAGAAATTTCTGTTCCTTTTTTTTCCTTTTAAATGGGCAAAATCGATTGATTTGATAAATTAAATAACTTATTGAAATTCTGAATTCAAAAATGTTGTCTGGATTTAAATCCAATCTTAATTTTGGACCCGGATGTGACTTCTTCCTTTTTTAAAAGGCCAATTTATGGGTGTCCTTATAAAAACAGAAAAGAATACCTTTTACATTTCCAAAACGAGGATTTCACTCCAGGAGGAACGAGAAAAAAACTGTTTCTCAACTGACCCTACTTTGAAAATCTGATGACGTTCCAAAAAAATAAAAAAATAAAAAAAAATAAAATGTTGTTTTCTGTGCCGCTGAGTTTGGAAATTTAAGGTTCTAGGTACTTTCACCGAAAGTAATTTCACCGAGGCGGGAAGCATTCACCGATGTACATGTTCACCGAGAGGGAGCTTCATCGACCAAACATTTTCAGTGAAGAAAGTGTTGAAGATAGTCGGAAGAATTTAATTTAAAATTGCATTGACATACAATAGACAATAGTCGCACTTCACGGCAATGAATTAAACAAAATGAAATTTCAATCTTAAAACATAAGTAGGTACAGGTTAGATTTTTAAAAATGGGTAGAATAAAATTTTAAAATTTGAGACTGTGCGCGACTCCTCGTAGGTACTCGACGGTGTCGTCATCGGATTCAAAATCGACATATTCGGAAACTTTCCTCTTCAAACGTAGATCAAGGCCGACATACTTCTTCTTCTTCAGTGGAGGTGCTGCTCCCGCAAGGTATTGTTCGGTCGCAGCGAACGTCTTCGCTTCGCTATGAGGGAAGCTGTCGATACACCGCCATAAGTTATCATGATTTCCATACGTTAGGGACTTCAATGCATGATGCCAACCTTCCACACCATTATTAGTCCCAGGCAGATTATCTATAACACTCTGATAGCGGTTCCACAGCGGAATGGGAAATAATGGTTGTCGACGGTTGTCTCTAGCCGTCCTACCAATCCAGATGTCCTCAAAATAGTCTACACATAATACATAATACTGTTTGAGCTTCGTCGGGTATAATGGCCGCTGCAATTAAGGAATCGAACGCGTGTGGTGCTGTAGGCGGATACTTATAGCATCAAATGGACGGATAAGGTAAGAAATGAGGAAGTACTTGACAGAGTAGGAGGTAAAATAGATATCTGGAATTGCCTGAGGAGAAAGAGAGGTAAACTAATAGGGCATGACTTGAGGCACTCAGGAATATCACTGCTGCTAGGAGGAAGAGTGGAGAGAAAGAATTGGGTAGGTCGGCAAAGATTCCAGTATGTTCTGCAGATAATCAGTCAGTTATGTCAAACATAAGTGTTATATTACGAAATGAAAAAACTCGCCCAAGATAGGGAGAAATTGGAGAGCTGCATCAAACCGGTCGTAAGACTGATAACCTTATTATCGTCATGACCATCAGGTAGCGGTACCATGTGACAACCTTTTACGCTTATGAGCGACCTTTGTTATAAGATTATCTCTTCTTCTTCTAACGCCTTATTCGATGTCGGACGTTGACGGTCGCGGCTTTTGACGCGCGACTCTCCTGGGCAGGTTAGTCGGGGTAGTTTTCCGTTGCTTTTCCGACTGTTTTGTTGCGTTAGAATTTTCCTTCTCTGTGCCGATGCCGAAGAGTATGCAGCCGCAATTCGCTTACTAGCCACGTGTTTCATGACACGTTCAGTAAGCTGTCCACGACATGCACACGCACAGTACCAATCTTTCTGATCTGGTGGTAATCCGCCCGGCGATTGTAATGCCTTGTTCGTGTGAACTGACGCGGGCGGTACAAATGCAAGTGCACAGAGATGACGCATACGTAGAGCGAAATCCGCGTCGGTTTCATATTTCTTCAAGAGGCCAGCACCTTGAATGCGCCTGAAGACCGCTTGCCTGAAATGAAAGAAGCATCCGTGTAACGCAGCACGAGGAAATGTTCTTCGAAAAGCTTTCATAGCACTATAAAACTTATTACCTATTGTGAAATAATTTTACGTGTAGGATGACTCATTGAACTTTCTTCGGGACGGTGAAAATACTTCTCGGCGAATGGGTCTTTCGGTGAAAAAAGTGGGGGAAAAAAATCGGTGAATTATCCGCCGGTAAAATTACTTTCGGTAAATTTAATCGGATTGTCGATTCAACCGCAATTGATGCATAAATTTGACGTTCCCTCTGTAAAGGCGCCAATCGGATTTCGACAAAAAATTGAACAGTATCGAAAGAATTTTATTTTCTTATTTGGTCGCTAATTTGGCACAAAGTCAATAAAATTTGATTTCGCCCGAAATCAAATTTCAAACGTTGAATTGATTAAAGAAATGGAACTGTGTGTGTGTGTGTGTGTGAGAGAGAGAGAGAGAGAGAGAGAGAGAGAGAAAGAGAGAGAGAGAGTGAGAAAGGTTTTTTTTTTTTTTTACAAAGAAAAGAAGCTTATTTTATATTTAAAGAGAAAAGCAGAGTGTACGTAACATTCAAAGAATAATAAATTAATGAAAATAAAAACAGGACGATTTTTTTTATTAAAGAAAGATTCGAGAGAGTTTTCTTTTTTGAAGAGAAAACCCACATTTTCCTTATTGGTGATAGGGAAGGGATAATGTTCCTCATTTTCTTAGAGACAGAAAAAAAGCGAATTTCTCTTTCTCTTATGAAAAAAAAAGAAACAGCGATGTTCTTTCCTTTCTCAAAGAGAGGAACCTAGAGTTTCCACCGATTTTTTTTTCTTTATTTTTCTAAAGGAAAACAACATGTTTCTGTTCTTCGAAAAATGAAAAAGTTTGGTCAACTTGTCTGTTGTAAAAGAACCATGTTCCCTCTCATTTAGAAAATGAAAGGAGTGATTTTCTTTCCTTATCTAAAAAATGGATGAACTTTCTACTGAGGAAAGGAATAGGGTTGTTTCCTACTCCTTCCACTTCTTCTATTTTTTATTATTTTCACTCCATAAAAAAAAAATTAAATTCTCATTTAGGAAAAGTGCGATTTTCTTATTATAGAAAGAAACAGGGATCATCATTTTGTAGCTCAAATCAGAGTCTTAATCTGATTTTTGAGTTGAGTGACCCACAGAGCCTCGTATTTTGTCCAAGATTTAGGGTATGATAACTTAAAACCCCCAAGTGGGAAAGGAAGAGGAAAAATTTGAATCCCAGAGAGGGGTCTGATCAAAAATTTGAATTTTTAAACTTACCAACAACACACCTCAAAAAAACCTATTCCAATAATTTTTTTAACACTTTCGACAAAGTCAAATCGGTCCCTTTGAAAGAGTCAAATTGGGATATTGGAGCCAGTGTCGAGGTCGGATTCCAAATCTGTTAGAATTTTTGAAATCGGTGATCTGAAAAACGACCTCTCTTTTGGTACTTCATTCAGTGCCTTCGTCCGAGTCAATTTGACCCCTTCGAAAAGGGAGAAATCGACTTCGGGCACCACGCGTTATTGAATTGGAAACCTGGTTGAGTATTCGTCACTCGAGAACACGAAGAAATCATTATCCCGGTACTTTTCTTCAATGTTCTAAGTTGAATTAATTTTGAACACGTGGAGAAGTCCCGCCTAGATTGTGGAACCCGAATCAGAGTCAGAATAAAAATCCAACTGAATTTTGAAAATGGGTGACCCCACAAATCTCTAATTCATTTCCTTTTATTAAATTTTCCAGCAATGTCAAATCGGTTCATTTGAAAAACTCAAATTTGGATTTTAAAGTCCAAATTGGGGTCTGATCCTGAGAATACTCCTATTTAATTTTTTTTTTTTTTTTTGGTATGTTTCCATTCAAAATTCCGAAGTTGGTGGCTTTGCGGAAAGGAAAAAAATGTTTCACCCTGAAATAAACTAGATCATCTTAGTCCTTGAAGATACCGTTTATCTTATCTAGATCCGACTTCGCAATAAGTAATAATAATAAGAGAAAAAAAAAATTTGTGAAACACCCTGTATATATTTATGCACAGTGATCCATTTATTTCGAAACCTCTTTTGGAGTGGAATGCAACCTAGTTATCATTCTTAAATTGTTCTGAGGATATTTTGACATGTGTCTGGGTTTTGGTCTCAACGTATTGTCTTCTTGCTGCACTGCTGCTCGGTATTCTGAAATTTTTTAAATCTTTCTTGCAAAATACATTTAAATTCTCAAGTGATGTCATTGTTGGATAGATGAGAATTTAGGGTTAAGCTAGGTTTACACGGGGACACTTTGGTGTCTAGATAATAAAGTTTCTTGCTAGTTGCTCAGCACCATCCCGTTTACACGCAAGACAATAAATTTTTCTATCAACGATAGAAAATACAAAACTTTGAAACACTTTCACAGTAAATTTCGACATATGGCTAAATTTGATTAGAAAAACGCTATCACTAACGACAACCAATCAGAATCCTAGTAGCAGTCACGTGATAAGAAACTATCGGGACACTAACGAAAAAAGTTGCTCGGGTCTCAGCTTTAATTTCCTGAAGAAAGTTGGCTTTCTCGCCCGTTTACAGGAAGCAACTAGCAAGAAACTTTATTGTCTAGACACCAAAGTGTCCCTGTGTAAACCTAGCTTTAGAGAAAGTTGTCTGGAAGTTTTTCGTCCTGAGAAATTTAAATTTGAGATTCAGTTTTTCAGTATCTGGAAATTGTGGACACTTGAATTTTTCTTGTTGAAGAAAAGCAATGCATGTTTTTGGGGTAGGGGTGCATCTAAAAAAGAGAGAAAAAAACACAAAAAAAAACCTACAAAATACGTCGAATGCTTTCAGAAACCAGAAATAGGTTATCAGGTGACATTTCGTATTTGATTTGCGGAAAGAACATTATTTCATCCGTAGTCCACACTCCACAGTTCGCTACCGTAAAGCAGAATTTCTGACAAACCTTTTCTTGAGAAGAGTTTTTTTTATTATTATTTATATATATTATATAATATTTAGTAGGAAAATTTGTACGGGGTACCTTATGTTCAACTGCAATCCCCCTGCACACCGGCTCAAAATTTTTAAAGACCACCTTGTGAAGTTCGTATAAAGTTGGAAATGTCGAATAATTCTTACTTATTATGCGCACGATGGCATGTAATTCAAATCTTGTCAGTTAAGCTACCAAATACTTCTGAGGTAATGAGCCCTCATACATACCCGGTATTCCTCGTAGTTCTGTTCAGTACGTGTAGTCGAATGTTAAAATTTACTTTCAGGTATCCAAGCATGAGGATGTTATAGCAGAAAGCTCGTTGGTTGTATTCGATGGAAATCTGCCGGTAGATACCATGAGTAAAGTTTTGCAGCTATGTGAAAAGCATAATATAGCAGGTAAAGTTTTGATAATACATACGTATTATAATTCAGCTCACAAAAAGGTATCTGAAGAAGTCAGGAAAATACGTTTTTCGATAGAAGTGAAATATATGTAACGAAGATCGAAACCATCCATCCTACTTCTTACTTTAACCCAAGCTGGTTAAAAATCAAAGATAAATATGAAAATCAAAAAATTGTTCTTGAAAATTTTTGTTTGGAGTGTGGCCTTGTATGGATGTAAAACTTGGACTATAGGAAAACCAAGGAAGGATCGAAGTTTTTGAGATGTGGTGCTGTAGGCGGATACTTATAGCATTAAATGGACGGATAAGGTAAGAAATGAGGAAGTACTTGACAGAGTAGGAGGTAAAATGGATATCTGGAATTGCCTGAGGAGAAAGAGAGGTAAACTAATAGGGCATAACTTGAGGCACTCAGGAATAATATCACTGCTGCTAGAAGGAAGAGTGGAGAGAAAGAATTGGGTAGGTCGGCAACGATTCCAGTATGTTTTGCAGATAATCAATCAGTTATGTCAAACGTAAGTGTTATATTACGAAATAAAAAAACTCGCCCAAGATAGGGAGAAATTGGAGAGCTGCATCAAACCGGTCGTAAGACTGATAACCTTATTATCGTCATGACCATCAGGTAGCGGTACCATGTGACAACCTTTTACGCTTATGAGCGACCTTTGTTATAAGATTATCTCTTCTTCTTCTAACGCCTTATTCGATGTCGGACGTTGACAGTCGCGGCTTTTGACGCGCGACTCTCCTGGGCAGGTTAGTCGGGGTAGTTTTCCGTTGCTTTTCCGACTGTTTTGTTGCGTTAGAATTTTCCTTCTCTGTGCCGATGCCGAAGAGTATGCAGCCGCAATTCGCTTACTAGCCACGTGTTTCATGACACGTTCAGTGAGCTGTCCACGACATGCACACGCACAGTACCAATCTTTCTGATCTGGTGGTAATCCGCCCGGCGATTGTAATGCCTTGTTCGTGTGAACTGACGGGGGTTACAGGACGCTCTATGTTTCCACCTCGGTTGATACTGCAGTCGCTGCGTTCGCTACGACGTTAGTGGGGATGTTCTAATATCACTAACCAGGGGCGGCAACCTAGATTGTTCCCATGTGGAGCGTAACAAAAAAATTCAAGTTCCGTAATAAATTAAAAGTCTTAATTTAATGTTGTTTTTTTGTTGTTGAAAATCTCATGTGTAGCAAAATCTTCTCATGTGTAGCATCTGCTGCATACGCTACACTGAAGTTGCCGCCCCTGTCACTAACTTTTGGGCGTTAAAAGGATTCGAACCCGAGATGCAAGGATAGCGAAGCGGGCACGTTACCACTTGTTCATACAGAGCGATCTTCCCCAAAAAGGAAAGCTAGAAGTTCCTCCAAATTTTTATATTAAATTTTTAGATGAAATTTTAATTTAATTTTTAAATAAAAAATTTTTATATTAAATTTTTATTAAAATAGGATAAAATTTTTGAAATTTTAATTTAGTTAATTCTAAATAAATTATTTATTAAGAAAAAATATTATAAATCTATATTTTAATTATGAGTTCAATAGCTTTATTTAGCTTATTTAAGTTACCAATTTTAAATGGGGATTATCGTGAAAACTATCGAAATACGGAGTGGTGGGTGAGTCACTCATTTCAGATATTCATATATTTCATCAGGATTTAGACCCAACCCTTATTTGAGCGTCAAAACTCAAATATCAAACTCGAAATAAGAA